>OX402532.1:568513-1011907 GCA_948098885.1 Drepanosiphum platanoidis
CGAAGAAGAGACCGTCGCGCAGTCTTAAACGCGCGGACGGACCGGTTGTGTGCACGCGCGGCAATTCATCGATTCTCTCTCTGTGCGCGACGAAACTTTTTCCCCGCACAGAGTACGTTTTATCGTCGCCGTTCGTTTTTCGTATATTATATTTCTTCGGCCGCTCGATCGTTTTTTTTTTTCCAGTTCCGATAAAATTAATTTATTAATCCGTTTAAATAAAAACCGCCGTCGTCGTCGTCCACGCGCCGTAATTTTCCGTTTTTTTTTCTCTTTTTCTCCGAGTGTGCGGTGCTCGAGTGTGCGCGCCACGAACTTTCGACCGGAATCGACGTCATGTGAAACCGTCGGGTGACGAAATTCTCTACGCGTACGCTGTCGTGTCCGCGTCGGCTTTTTACGCCGCGGACGCGCGAGCGCGCGCGCGCGTACCTCTGTCGCGTTCGGTTCGCTTTTATTTTTCTCCGCTAGTTCCGTGTCCCGACAACCGTCAAGCTGGATTTCCAGGCCAATTCGTCGAACATGTTCACCAGGTTAGTGTTTTTTTTTTTCGTTATTTATAGCTTTTATTTTTCCACAAACTTGTCGTCGCGTTTATCACCTTTTGACGCGTGCGATATCTTACCAATCGTATTACACGCGAAAACTCGCGCGGAATATTTAAAAAACGTTTTTTTTTTTTTTGTCATGTACTCTCTGACTACGGTTTTATAGTCGTTACGAGGTGCGCCGTTATATTTAATCGTCTCTATTATTTCAAAAACCGCATCGATGCATCGCGATAATTTTTTTTATCGGTATTCTGATTGGACTTTTCGCCGTATAGATAATGAGAAACGAGTTCCTATTGAGAATCGTCTCGATTTAATGGTTCCTATACGTACAACAATTAACAATATTATACACACCTTTCGCGATTACCCATTTTATCGGTTTATCAGCAACGAAAATCGCATTAAAAGTTAAATACCTAATTTAAATATTTTAATGTAAGAAATTAATAATTACGATGGAAATATTTTTTTCCGACAGTTGAGTAAAAAATTTACATATTTCCTACATCAACACATTTTTTCATTTATTTATAGCCATGTGTAAAAGTAGGTATAAATATCTTCTCTTTTCCGAGAAGCGAAAAAGTTTTTATCTCCCGATTGTGCTTGGATATTTTGGCACGAATTTCTACATTCTAAAGTGAGATTTCCCACCTCGTATAGTATGACCCTTTCGTATACGATTTTTTTTTTTTCCATTTCAAACTACTTACGATTTTACTATTATTTTTACGCGCTAAGATGAATCCTCGCTCGAATAACTGATTTAATATACTGTTGAATATTACACATTTATAATATGTCATAAACAATCTCGGTAATAATTATTACGTTTAACATCGTGTTCTATACGCGTATTAATAGTGTTATGATTTTCATACTGAGGCGGATAGATTTGGTTTTATGTGGCGGTTATATTTAGTTATTATTTTTTTTATCTCGGTATGATTTCTATAATTTCTTTATCTTTTTATATACGATATCTCGTATATACCCTATAAATTTTAATAAATACGACTTATTTGGATTTAATTAATTTTAAAACACGGGCCACTTGGTTAAAGGTCGCAAACTATCAGACCTACTTTTACTGCAGCTTTTTAATTATATCAATTTAATGGATAATTTCATGTTGCTATTGATTATTTATAAGTGTTACAAACGTTTAATACTCAACACTTGTTATTAAATTCGTATTTTCTTTTGGTATTGTTTCAAAAATAATATTGAAATTAAAACGTAAAAATTACTTCGGTTATAACGTATAGCCCAAAAAAGTTTAATTCAGCTTTTATTCAGAAACATAAACTTAATTATTTAAAAATTATTTATATTTTATCAATCTTTATTTTAGATATTTATTTTATTATTCAAAAGTAATTAATAAAAAATAATATTCAATACAGCACTACCTATAGAATTTTAATTATAAGATATTATTTTGAACAATCTTTGTAAATATCTCTATAAAAATGTTTGTTAGGATCTTCTACATTTCAACGATGGATTTTTAATTAATAACAATGTGTACAAGGCTCAAATTTATACGCTTATATAAATACTTTTGCTCACTTTTAGTCGTTTCTTAAAGTAAAATCTTAATAGTTTTATATTTCTTAAAATAAACAAAAACAGACGAACGCCTATAATATAAATTAATACTTGATACACGTAATAACAATTATTATCGTACCGACCAATAATACCACTTAAAAATGTCGATAAAAAGATAATTATAATATTTTACACGATGACGAGGAGAAAATAATTTCTCACCGTCAATACGATTTAGTTAATGTTTTCGAGTACCTAATCTGTTAATTTAAACTTTTTCGATAAAAAAAAAAAAAAAAACTAATAATAATAACGAATGGAATATAATTGGCCTTACCTTATATTTATAACAACTATAATATGTAATGAGTATATTATTATGTAACTAAACGATATAAATTACATTTACCATTTAAACTCGTCCACTTAATTATAAAGCATTCAATCAGTTTTGCACTTAAATCTATTAATTAATTTATGGAGTTTCGACCAAACATGTTTTGTACGTGAGCGGTATATACCTTCATGGTATATAATATACCGTGGGGCACATCCCACCTCGGGAAATCCATTAAATCTTAATTTCAGTAATATTTTTCACGATATTATTACGGTTTTTTTTTTTCGTTATTAAAAATCGTATGTTGATTTAAACTCGTTTATTATATTAACACAACGTGTGAAGTACACTGAAATAAAAGCAAAACTAACACAACACGAGTATCGCGAGTGTGAGTTTTCTGTTGTTTTTTTTTTCCTTTGGGATTTCATCGAATTATATAAAAACTGATAAAAATTAAAAAAAGTCTATTGAATTTTTGCGTCGGAAAATATTATGTTAATCACGCTGTTACGGCGCGCGAGGTGTAACCAGTCTACGTTAAACACGACCGGCGATGTTATCGATATTCACGGGGATTGTGGGAGGTTTCCGATAAATATCAAGGCTCAAACACCGGCAACCAAATGTACATATACGACGTTCCAATAACGTGTAATCAATATACCCGAGATTATTATAGTGCGCGCGCGTCGTATTGAAAAAAAAAAAAATCCGAATTAAATATTTCCGAGTTGGATAAAAAAAAATATAACTAATCCCGTGCGCGACTATATAAAACGTAACGTTATCGACGGGTGTTGTTCTTCGTGCTCGGGCGTCGAAATCTTCGCGAAACAGTAGAGCCCCGCGCGTCCCGTCGAAAAAATGTCCTATCGCGTCCTGTAAAACCAGCGGCGGCGCTGATAAGAAACGTAAAATAAACACATTCAATTGGTACCATCGTAATAATAATGTCCGTTTGGTCGGGAACAGAAAGCGTATCGCTTGCGACGTGCGGGGGATAGATTTACCAGTATATGTGTCCGAGATTCGAGTGTTACACACTGCGCGCGTCGCCGATAGCCTCTGATTGATTTCCGTTCCGTGTAGTTTATTAAAATATGACGTCTGGTCTTGTGCGCGTGTGCGCGCGCGCGCGTACGATGCCAAGGGCACGGGCGCCGATGAACAATCCTGTTTCTATCCGGCTGTCGTCTAATTATAATCGCCGTGTGTGCTATGACTGTATGTATAATGTTTTACTACTATTATATATGTTATTAACACACCGAGCGAATACTATATTATAACGTGTATGATACACACGCCGGCACGAAATTATTTATGACTGTCGGTCGGTAATGTGTTTGAGTTTATAAATATTATCATGTAGTCGCGCGTATTTCCCACCCGGATCAATCTCTCGGCGAATTGCGTCAACCCTAAGATAAATGCCGTCACACTATCTGGCATAGTACTGACATCACTGCAGTTTATATTTTACCCGCGGACGGTGTGTCTGCTGCGTCTTGTATATTCTCACGATTTTTGAATTCTTCGTCAAAACAATAGTATTTCAAAGTCTCTCTCGCCGTCCGCGCTTATAAACCCGTGTGTTATTACGCGTGCCTACGTCATTTCAACGATTGATTCACATGTGTCATTAAACACATCACTATATATTTACGTTTGCGAACGCTTCTATATTATTTCTTTAATAATAACGTAAAATTATCCCGTAATGAATCATTCCGTATATTCACTTCCGATCGTGTCATAATAGTTTAAAATTCTTTAAATTAATATTGAAAAACCCGTAACTGTTTACGGCGAACTGCAATATTATTATAGATATCAAAACACGTCCATTGCCCGTTTAGCTATAATTTAAAACATTTTTTTTCCTCGCGTATTGTTTTCTCGACTAAATAATTGGGACCATTAAAAAAAATAAAATATTCAGCTGTTTGTGAAATATTAAATTCAATTATACCAATTGACAAACAGTATATATATAGAGAGAGAGAGAGAGCGAGAATCATTTAAGCAGTTTCGTAACATTTTATATGTTATACATAAGTATAATATCTAACATTTATACTCTGTACGTTTAACTTAATATAGGTACCCATTATTCACATTGCTTAATTTATAATTCTGCGGTCTGTGTTATTACAAAATCTTAGTTGTTCAATATTATCGATTTGATAAGACGTTTTTTTTTTTTTAAATAATTATTACTGATTTTTTTTTCTTTTACCCGTACCGGCCGTACCCACTCTTTCGTGTACAACTCGAGGTTTTCGAGCGATCTAACACGCGTATATAATATAAAAGGTAGGGTTGTTGCGATTTGGATCAATGCGTTTGAATGGAATTGCTAAACTATTGCGAAAGATAATTCACTTCTGAATTAGAACAATGGCTGCGTATAGTTTGATATAATTTAGAAATATAGATTGTTACGACTTGAACGTAACTTGAATGTACCTCAATTATTATATCGTTATATAATCTGGGTAGTAAAATGCCGCGGAATAATTCCTCATTTTATTTTAATAACTCGTCAATAGGCTATAATTATATTTTTTAATTATTTAAATTATACAATTTTAAGTATGTCATTGAGACGAGGTTTTACTTAAATTTTAAAGAAATTATGCATCATAAACGTTTGATAAATAATATATAATATATTATAAATATGTTTAAACGGGCTTTTTTTTTTCTTTCGATCAAGGACAATACGCGTATATTAAATTCGACTAAATCTCACATTATAAGTTTAACCTTCGATTTATTACGCGAATTAAAATATCGATTTTGATCTATATGCTGGTATAAAAATATTTCTCAACGGGGAACCGAAATTAGTTAATTTACTACACTTATATATCTCTTTACTATTATCTCGTTGACGTACATTAAATTCAAATATTTACTATCGCAGTTTAGCATATTTATTCAAATCATATGATTTGTATAAATATTTAAAAACCGTCGATAACTTGAAACATCATTTTTTTTTTTTTTCAATTATCAAAGCTTTCAATAATAGTTTTTGAATAGTATACACCTATTAGTGGCCTATATATGAGTGTATGTTTGAGTTTAAATAATTTTAAATTTCGAAATCGCACCGCGTAATCGCGATAATTACGGGACGGACGGTAATTTAAAAACGATTTCCGAGCGTGAAAATATTCGACGATATACGCCGGCCAGTGTATTTTTATTGATCCGGCGCGTTACGTTTTCTCGCGAAATTTCACCGCCGCCGCCGCTCTCGCCGCGTTCCAATTTGTCCGAAACGCCGCAGTCGTACGACCAAAAAAGTACCTGTTTTAAACGGTATTTATTTTACTCTCGGTATGTGCAACGCTCTGTGAGAGCGCGCCGCGCGCGTATATAATATAATACGACACATGTAATCGGTCGGAGTATATGGAAAAAGAAAAAAAAAAAACAACTGCATTCCATTTTTGTCACCAAACAAATCGAGATCGTGATGCAGTCGGTGGGGTCCTGTGTCATGCGACATACAGGACACAATGTACGCGCGCGTACACGCGATAATGGGCGGTCGGTCGGAGAGCGGCGCGCGCGCGCGCTCGCGTTTGCGGTCTTTTTGACGCGGGCCGACGACACATGTCGTCGGCGGACGAGCTCGCCAGAGAGAGACCCCCGAAAAGAACGCGCGTCGCGTACGGCTCGGTAAAAAATGGGTCCCCATAAATAATTGAAAAAAAAATAATAGTCTAGAAAATACGTGTACACACACACACACACACACGCCACCGGCGGAGGGAAGAAAGCGTACACATACAATAACACACATAATACGTGCACTATATATTATACGATATATTAATACACTGCGAGAGCGTTATGTTATATGTACAGGACATTTATGTCAAAATACTCTTTGGGATTTCGAAAGACAAAAGCCGCATTGAAATGTTAATGAGAAGCGCGCGTCGTCTGATATTATATTATGTCTGTAATACATATGACGTTATATAAATCAGGCGGAAAATTTTCCCCCCTTCAACGCGCGTATATTGTTTTTAATCTTGTACGACTATTTTTTCACTCTTCGTGCCGAACGTTAACCAGTTGGAAAAGTCCAGTCGATTTAAACTTTTATGAAACGAAACGATGCACTGTTATCGTATTACAGTTACTTTGATTTTTTTCCCCCTCGATTTCAACTCTACTCGGTTTACCCTCGTTTCAATACCATTACTGCAATTTATCAAAGATTTCGAATCATCTGTTGCCACCGCAGTCGTATGCGTTTCTACGAGGTGACGACGTTCGTCAACGGTCAGTATTATCCGAGATATTATCGTTGTGTTCTAAACGCGCATCCCTAACATCATAATATATAATTTCATACACGTATTGATTATAATATTTGAATCGCTTATTGCAGATACCCCGTATAAGTGGCAGAAATTGTAAAACAACTTTTTTTTTATTTTACAATTATTACTATTTTACATTACTTCCAGGAATGAAAAAAAAAGAAGCTTTTAGGAAAACGATAAGTTTTTATTAATTTCTCGAAAGTTTAAATCTCGTGTGTCACTTATGGGGTTTCTGATTTAAAAAACGAAATTCACTAGATATTATCGTAATATCGACACTCGATTTCTGCGCGTTAGATTTCTTTCGGTTTCGACCGATTTTAAAAATACCGTTAACGACTCGCCCCGTCGTCTGTTAGGTCGCACACACACACACACACACACACGTGCGACGCTCGCGAGCATAATAAATATTACCCGTATAATTATATATAATATATTCGCGCATATAATGTCCGTTATTGTTGTAAATCGTATAAAATATTTAATAAAAATCGCGTAGACTACTATTACGATGACAATATCACCGGCTCGGACACGTATATTTATGCGTCCGTGTGCGCGCGCAAATTGTATTATACGATTTTCTATTAAAGAAACTGCGGTCGGACACGCGTCTTAATTGCGTGTGGTTAAGGGGGTGATGCGAGAAGACGTCTTGTCGCGAGCGGCGGGGACAGAGGGGAATTTATTGGCCAGGTTATAATTAAATTTATAACTCATATATACCGTGTACGGTAGGCACGTACGCGGTACGACGCGTAAAGTAATATTGTGTGGGGCGCGATCGCGAGGAAAACGCGAACATTATCCGGAGCAATAAAAGTCGAATATTGTATATGTGAAAAAAATAAATAGACGTCGTGTTTCGGTATATATGTCGCTATTATAAAGTATATTATATTGTATACATATAGAATAATAAAAACTCATAAAGAACACGAGATACGGTGGTATTTTCTTTCTTTTTTTTTTAACTCTGACCGACGCTCAAACTCGTCGATTTCATTTTTTTTATTTATAAAGGCGTTATTAACGTATGAAACTTGTAAAACGAAAATGCATTTCTCGTCGTCGATGCATTTCTCTATCGTTTGGTCTATGTACTGTCCGTATGGTTTAGCACTTGCTGCAGCTACTTGGTGCAGTATGTTGCGACTCGCGGAAAAATCGTAGCTCGTACACCGTGTAACGTGCGCGCAGCAAATCGATTTTACAATCGGATAGGATTGATGTGTTTAACACAACGTGTACATAACTCGTCCGGCCGGTGTCTTCACATATCGGCGTACTCGTTTTTTTACCGCGTATAATGCACTGCGTGTAATGCACTGCGGGTCCGTGTGAACGCCACTGCTGCGCGCGCGACGAAAAATATTATTTGTCGGGTTATTAATAATTATCGCGTCCGAGACCGTCGTTTAACTGCCCGATGAGAAACGCCCATCGTGTGTGTGTGTGTCGGCCGAGTATAAGTCTAGGATGGAAAAAAAAAAAAATCGAATAATATAGCGCTTTTATTTATTACTATTATTGTTTCTTTACCAGCGCGCCCGTATGCGCTTGCGTTTACCACGATTGCAGTGTGTCGTGTGTATATTATAATAATGTATGGCGGGTCGTTGTTTTTTCTTTTCTTTTTAATCGTCTTCTTATAACGTTACGATACGACCGTGTAATTGGTCGTACGATTTGTTCGCAGTGAACTTTTTCACGGGCATTTTCTCGATTTTATTATTACCATTTTTTTTTTTTTTTGTCGTCCACGTATACGTTTATAGAGAGAGAGAGACTGCCGCCGCAGACTATATAATATTTTTATTTTTCGACGTCGTACGCGGACGCCCCGTTATATCGTTTTGAGTATGATATATCGGATTCCAATGTTGAGAGATTTTTTTTTTTTTGTCGAACAATAAACCTCGCCGCCGCCGCAATGAGTAATGACGCTAATGTAACGTTGCGGAATTTATTATCTCATTAAAAGTGTAATAGATTTTATATGGTATCGTGTTCGGTTTCTATAAAGGGAATACATGTTTATAGGTTATTATATACGCGCCGTACGATTGATACAAATGTATCGGTGTATCACATGTCGTACGCGACGTTTCGACTAATTTTATTGTTGATACATATTAATTGCTCGTATTAATAAAATGGAAATAACAAATGAATTTATTACCAACGGGGCTGGTATACACTGCGGGCGAGTATATATACCGTTATAAACCGAACTCGTATTTTCGACGCGCACCGCGGATAATATACAAAACGTTTTCGAAAGTTTTATTTTATATTTAAAAGCGTCGTGTTACGTGATGCCGTGCGCGTTTTATGGAAACGCGTAAAACCCCGAGTGTTGTTTTCAATCTACAATTTACTTTTTAATAATGCAATTTCGCACAGTGCGAAGCAAATCACTAATTCACGCGGTATACTTACTTTTCCACGAGTCATCCGCACGCACACACACTCGGCTACTTATTCTCTGCTGCTGTTGCTGCGGCGGCGGCTTTTCTCTGAAATTCACTGTGTGCGAGGTGTGCGTTTATTTTTTACCTTTACCGGTCAACAAATGATATGACCCGGAGCAAAATTTTTTATGCAAAATTCTTTTCGTTTTTTTTTTTTCCCTCTCGAAACGACCGTTTTCGTCTCTAAAACGCGCGCGCGCACATTACACATCACGCTCGACGTCACGGCTAAACAAGTATAAAACGCGCGCGTCTACACCACACCTGATATACACCTTATATTACACATACCAGTTTTTATGACTGACGAAGGCAATACGTTTTACCGTATAGTACTTTCGCGATCGATTTGCCGCGGCCGCATCGCGCCGCCTACGCTGCTGCTGCTGCTGCTGCTGCTGCGGCTGTGGTTGTCGTGTAATAGAAAAAATACGCGTAACGATTCGAAACGAATCGCGTACTCTCGATATTATGTTCTCCCGTTGATTTCGATTACCGTCGGACGTGCATATTGGCCCGTCGACTCGGGCGCACTGGACGATAATATCGTCCGAAAACCGTATAAAATACGTCTAAAACCGTCGTCGCGAGGAATAGACGAAGCTCTGCGACGTGGAAACTCTCTTCTTCAATATTGGCCATTGTGTGCGCGGGGACCGGTCGTATAGGAATAATATGTAGCAGAGTCTTAGAATACACTCGCCGCGTATAGTATAATTTATAATAATAAAACCGCCTGCCGTAACAATAATAATAATAATTGTTATTCGTTTTCGGTCGCCCGTTTTTGACAGAACCGTACGATAATCGTCGTATAATCGTGATCACCGTCCGCTAATGACGTACCTCCTTCGTCTGTTATATATTTTCACGCCGCGCCGTCGTGTATTACACATGACATAATATATAATATTATCCTTAAGATCGAGTGACCTGCAATAGTCATTGCGCACAATCGTATTTCTCGTAGACGCGTTATTACAACTACATTTTTAAGTTTTCCATTTAATTGTATTTTACGAAATTTTACGAGAGTTTTGTCTACGACGCCAGTTGCAGCGTATATATACGAGTTTTTCTGAATTCGATAGATTTCAATTTATTTGCGTCTTATAGTAAAATTCGATTCGATTATTTCGTTTATTTATTGCGTGTAAGTGCAGTCTACGCCGATAGAAATAACGTTATTATTAATTCACATCTCCTCCTCACGCGGATATAACGCGTCATACTTACGAAAAAAAAAACGTAAAAATATTCCACTCTGATCGTCATGTCGCGCATTCGATTACACTTTGGACGTACCGCGTTATAGAGCCATACGCACGCACCCCCGCACTCCGCGAAATGAAATCGAATGAATTATATTATACGTTGTTAAAAAATGATGAGCTCTCGGTATAGTCAGATAAATTGTTCTTGACCACAACATATTGTTTCGTACCGCTGAAATGCGCGTCCACAGAATAGAAACGTAGTATTACTATGTGATCATCATAACTGCACTGCACGTCTACAACAGAAATTAGAAATTCCTATGCGCCGCACAAAATATTTTATACTATTAATCCTTACATAGAGAGAGAGAGAGAGAGAGATATATACTCGTATATATATACACTTGTTTAGGTTTTTTTTTCTTCTATCGATCAATTCGGAGTTCAATTAAATACGACCAGATATTGCAATTGATTTTATGGGTGTGTGCGTGTATTATTATACTGATAAAGGGATTTCAGAAAGATTGTTGTGCGGTCTGTATAATTGGACGTATCTACCTCTCTCTACCTACCTACCTAATAACAACGACGAAAAAAAACTATTCACGTAAAGTATAAAATTTGTATTTTAATTCTTTGGATTTTTTCCACTTGATTTATCGGTATAATATCATAGCGGTGGGTAAATTATTAGCTGTCCCATAAGTATAGACACAGTGTTAGACTTATTTTAGGACATAATATATATATATGTAAAGAAAACATAATGCGACGAGAGCGTGTGACATGACGTGCGCGTGAAATATGGATCTAGTATACAAAGTAATATGTCGTACGCGTATAAGTGTCACAGAAATCCCTTTGAAAAACTTGCTTCGTTTTTTCTTCTTTTTTTATCAACCGAGTTTGTTGTTTACAACTCGTGCATAAATATGTACACTCTGTTTAATATAAACGGTATTGCTAGTTTTAGTTATTAAAATCATTAAAACTATTTATCGACGATAAATACACAGAGATAAATATTTAATTGGACTAAACATAATAATAATAATAATTTCAATAATTTTTTAACATAGTTTTGTGATTTATATAGGACGTGTAATATATCTTCTGTATCGGTATATCTTTGGCGATCTTGAATACTTACTCAATCTGCGAACTGCATAATTATCGCATTAGAACGGGTTTATTTTTCAATCTATTAAAACGATTACATATTTTACGTTCCGACACGGATCGCGCAGAAAAGCGCTTTACTTCGTTATTATAAATGAAAAACGCTATATATTTTCAAAGTAATTATCGTTTTAATTTAAAGGAATATTATATTTATACTACGTAACAATTATTTATAAATTTAACAATACAATACACAATTAATGATAATATTTTTTATAAAATAATATTATATGATCTAGCGAGAAAAATAAAAATTGTCCGAGAAACATAATAAAATTAGGACACGGTGGCGTAAAGATAATATAGACACGTCTGAGTTATCCTATCTGCTTTTATATAATAGATTTACTATAATATAAATAATGAAAGCGTCTTTCTCGGTGATATTTCGATCTTAAATGTTCACATCTATGTCCTTCTTAAATTAAATCGTTTACCTACCTGTATGTTATAATACATTAATATATCGACTATTTAATTTGAAAGACTCAATTCGGTTTGTCAAACCCGTTTTTTATAGAACCATTCGAATTTCCACTGCGTAACGATAGAGTCGTTACCAGAGCACAATTAAAAAACGATTTAGACACCCGTTATATATATGTGTGTGTGTGTGTGTGTGTATTAAGATTTCGGACATCGTAGGCGGCTTTTCACACGGTAGAAACGCTTCTTTTTATCTCTCTCTCTCACACACACTCGCATGCATACACTTTGCATTGTGCGTGTGTATTAAGATTATTTTTCCATTTGTAAAGAACCGAACTGATTATTTCGTCAGCCCGAAAGACGACGCGAAGGCACTCGACCGGCCGTCGCCGCGCCGCCGTCTCGCGGGATGACTAGGCCCCTTTTGTGTTGGTGCCTTAAATGTTCTCTTCTCTCCGCCATTACTACTACTACTACTACTACTACTAGAAGATACTATATGTGCTGTGTGTACTGTTAGGTGAAATCTCCCGAACGATTAAATCGCCTTTTTCAATCTATTTCTCTCGTACATATATATATATATATACGTATGAATCTCTCTCTCTCTCTGTCTCTCCGCCCGCATAATATAAAGCGCGATACACAATAAATACTTTTAAACGTCACTCTCGCGCCCTGACGTTCGTCTAAATATAATAAAGACTGACAAAAAAAAAGAAAAGAATTATACACACACACACACACACACAACCGTCAGATGTGCGTTTAGAAAGAAAAAAAAAACGAGTGGCAAACCAGTAGCCGATGGATGGCGTGCCGTTTTATATACATATATTATGCATGTGTGTGTGTGTGTGTGTGCGTGTTATATATTTATTTTTGTTCACACGGCTCTCGCGGAGAACGACCGTGTGGTCGATATGTGTGTGTTTTATACGGGGAATCGCCGAGAACGCGCACGCGATACCGAAAAACTTGTCGCCGACGACGACGACGCCGCCGCCGCCCGTCGTGGGAATAAAATAGCCTTAGACCGCCAGTGACCGCTAAAACCCTCGGCAGTTTTTGCAATTTTCAAAGTCTAATCGAGCCGGCGACCTTACGACGGCCACTCGTACGCGATATTTTGTTTATAATCGAATTCCGTTTATTCGCTGCGTTTCAAAGTATTACATAACACGCGCGACTCGATATTATTATACTATTGGTTTTCTGTTATATTAGAAATGGGTCGGAGCAAAAGTCTACGAGCACGTTGGAGCTTTTTTTTTGCTAGTGCGCGATTATACATTTTCGACTTAAAAGTCGAAACCGTTGGCAATTGTTGTTCAATCTCTCGTTTCCGTTTTGAGTGATTGTAATTCTCGTTGGAGTCGGGTATTTTACACCTCGTGTTCACATTTCGGGACTGCGTGTGTCTCCTCCCTCCCTTTAGTTTACATTTTCACTCGGCCCTTTGCTCTCTGGCGACGGTTTTTTTCTTTTTTCAAACGGCTTCAGCAACGGACGACGTGTATTTCGTTGCCGTAGCGTCGGACGAGGCGAACGCGGGCGAGAAGCAGGCGCGGAGGGTAGTAATGTCTTCGGAATAATTTGTTTCTGAGCCGGCGAACGAGGTATTATACCGTGGAGTGTATTGCAGGCGCACACGTACGCGGCGATAATGGTGTGTTATTATTTTTATGGTAAAAAAAAAAGAAGCACGTGGCGCGCGCGCGTTCGATATGTATAACAATAACATAATATCTGGGAACTCACGAATCGTCTAGATCGCTCGCGCGTTGCACATAATATCGTACACGCGCCGCGGGTGTACCTACGCCGATAAACGACCGTCGGAAAGAGGAGAGAAGGAACGAACGGCGTGCGAGAGAGAGAGAGAGGGGGGGGCGGCAGGACGAAGAGAGACAAGACTCGCACTGCAGAGTATATGGCGCGCGCGGGCAGTGATAAAAATCACCGTGAGAAACCGAAGAAGAAGTTTCATAAATAATAATAATTGGCCTAAATCCGACGACGACGTTACGCGAACCGTGGGGGTAAGAACAGGAGATGGAGAGAGAGAAACGGAGATGGAAAATAAGGAGAGAGAAACAATAATAAAAAGAACGCGTCGCGCTAGAGCTTTCTCTTTACGTCCGCCCGCGTTTGCCTGCGATTTTAGCATAATATAATATATTACGTACATGCGAGCATACCATTAAACTTTACGCGATTTATAGCATTTGCGTATACAACAAACCAAAGTCGCGTGTTTTTATTTCGTCTCGATTTATGCGCGATCGATTTCCAATTTTACCCGCGTCGATTTCGTTTGATTTTTTCTATCATAAATATTTTTCGACTGGCGTCGTGCTGGGTAATAGAAACGAAAATGGAAAAATCCAGCCCAGGTTTTTCCTCTCCGGACGTTATTTCGCGCCGTCAGTCGTGTTGCGCGTATCCTTTCGGATTTCGAACGGCGTGATTGTGTTTGCCGTGCGCCGGCTTTTGTCGTATACCGTTTTCGAAACGACGACGATTTTAGAGATACGGCCAAGCTCGCCGCCGCTCGCTAGCCCCCCGCGTACACATAATAATAACACGATGCCCATTATCGATTATTGTCGTGTATATTTCGTGAAACGGCGATCCCGCGCGATATCGTCGCGCAACACGCTGGAATACGAATAAAATATCGTCGTGCGAATAAATAATAATAATAATAATAAAATGAAATATAGCGCACAACAATACGGGGCCCCGTCGTAACACGCGGTCTCGCGCACATGACTGCGTGCCGTCGCCGTGGTACCTAGTTAAAAGTCACGGCGCACAGTCGTTTTTATACGTTCGGCTCGACGCTAACGTGACTGCCGATAAGCATCTGCCCGCGCGATAGTGTCATGTAAATATGAATAAAAACGTTTTGCACACAATGACGGGGTTTCTTTAAATAAAAACACAAAATACAATTTCACCTCGCCACGGCGGTGCGCGTATTATAATCGTTTGCGATTTCACGGTAACGCGTCTATATTAAAAAATAAACAGCGTCGAGTGTTTAACGATCGGTATCGCGACGAGAGATGTTGGAGAAAAAAACGGGTTCCTCGTGTGAAAATCCGATTTCGGTACAGCAGGTATAACGCAACAACAACAATAATAATTATATTATCGCGCGTACGTTTGGATAATATAATAATAATACACGTGATATTACGACGTCGTCGCGCTCTCGACGTTTAAACAAACCTCCGAAATACGTTATTATATCGCCATTATTACGGGCGTTTAATTTATTTCGGTTTCGTCGAAAAAACGCGCGCGACCGTATATTATTATATTATATCGATATGCGTTGGTATTATAGTTTTATTATGGACGTGCATATTATAGTATAAACGCGCGCAGTATTTTGAATATTTATATACTCGTATATTATACGTCGCCGCCCGCCGCGGTGTGCAGTTGAGCAATCGTTGCCCGGAAACGTTGTGTGGCGCTGAGGCAGACGGCGGAGGGCGTAGTCTACTATTACAACCGCCGGACGACGACGGTCAGTCGGACGTATTTTATAGTATACCTATACGATAATAATAATATACAAACTATATTAATTGTGAAATGGAAAAGAAAAAAAAAAACAACCGAAGAAAAAAAACTGTTTAGGCGTCTATGAGTTCGGGTCCGATTAGTCGCCGGCTGCGGGTAGGAGAGAGAAATTATTACGGGTCCTGTTAACAATATTATAATATTTTAATCTGATACATTTTTATTATTCACGAGCGCGCGGCGGCGGCGGCGGCGGCGGCGATAGGTGTACAATTATCATTATTATTAATATCGTTGGAATAGTCGAACGAAACGGCGCACGCGCGTATCACGATAAAATATATACCCGCGATGTCGATATATCATGAACACATTATATTATACTCTCGTATAATATAATTTATTACCGTTGTTCTGAAATTCTGACCGTCGACGTCTATATAATACACTTTGGTACACTATACGGAGCGCCGCGAGTATATTATTTGGTTTCAAAACGCGCGTTACAGATATCTCTACTCTATGGTATTTTTTTGTTGTTGTAAAAACGTGTCGAAAAATTAAAAGTAAAAAGGAATTCTGGCAACGGATGTGTGCCTACGAGGGCGCCGAAACTATGCTACTTTTATTATATAGACGACGATAATTGGAGGAACGCGCTCGGATATTATAATATTATCGTGCGCTTCGCGTATTTCAGTCGCTGCTGCGACCGTAGTCCGATGTAAACGAGACGAGCATTATACGTACTACGTGCACGACGAGAAGAAAATCTAAAAACAAAAACTTTCGGCTACTTAGGCGCGTGTAATTATTGTCTGGTAAAAACGAAAAATACCTTTTTGAACGGACGAAATAAAAAGCGACGGGAAAGCGACGGGAAGGGCGACTGTGAAAGGAATACAATTATTATACGATCATAACACACACACACACACACACGCACACTGGGTCGGGTAACAAAAAAGAGTGAGAAAAACCTCCTTACCGCGTTAGGAAAAAAGAAACACGATTACAGTTTCGGTCGGTTTTGCGCGCTCGCTCGCCGTATATTTTTCATATACGTATTATGTGTTTACGAAGCGACGTTCAATACGCGCGCGTCATATTTATAGGCACGAAGGACGAAGCCCGCGCGACGCGGTTATCCGTCTCTGATAAATGGTGAAGAGACTCGTCGGTCTGAATGGAGAGAGGTCCTGACAGACGTTACACACACACGCGCGCGCGCGCTATGATGAATCTGTGTGTGTGTGTGTGTGATTATGTATAACGTATAAATATAGTAATAGTTGACGGTGTTGTATTAATATAATACGTATAAAGTCGCGGGACCAACCGTGTAAAAAAATAAAATAAATAACGCGAGGAGAATGAGAGAGAGAGAGAGAGAAAAAAAAAATTGAATAACTCTGACAGACTTCGTACGCCCTGCGCCGCGTTTCAATACCACGTCGTCGTCGTCGTATCGCGTGGTTATATTATTTTATAAGGCGATCTCGCGCTTGTGCGCGGTATAAATCAAAATGGTCTAATTATATTATTTCTCCGTACGCCGTACGTACCTTTTACGCGTCACGGTTTACAAAGTCCACGGTATCCACACTTTTTGGATCGGCCGCGAATCCAATAGATTCCCATTAGAAATTCGGATAAAAAGACGGGGTTCGTAAATTAGAAATCGGTCTCTTTAAAAATATATCGATGGAGAACGAGTGATGGATGTATTGGGCGTATTCTATTCGAACCGAATAAAATATGAAAAAAAAAAAATTTGTAAATCTGTATTCCTTATTATCTCGCGAAAGCAATCGAATAAAATTCTCACCTTTTAAAACGCGCGCCGTCTTAGCAGCCTACTAAGAATTTTAGCCGTTTGCGAACCAAAGTTTCGGCTTGACAATAGAACCTCCGCGATCACGATCTCGATGGATTTTCGACGAAATCCGGTCGCAAAGCGCGTCAAAAGGAACGTTTCCGTTGTCTGCACGACGGTTGCTTTTATCCTCCGATGTTATCGTCGATATCTTGACACTTTATAATAAAATTACAATCGCAATATACAGCACGTCATAAAATATAGAACAGCAGTGTTCAAATGTGCTCGTGAATATTATTATTATTTAAACATAATATGCGTGTGTCTCGATGCGAGATGAATGCGTAACGATAATGTATGTATTTAGCAATATTATACTACAAAGTCCGAGCGCAAAGATTATTTATCGGAGACATTATAAACGCGCCCGAGAACGTATATAATGGATGTAAAAGCCACCGAGATGAGTGTGTGTGTTACACAATGTGAATAATATCGAGAAGAGGTATAAATATGAGAAAAACGTTGATTTATATATTATTTTTACGCCGTCTGCGAATAACCCAGCACGCGCAATTCTCGTTTTTTTTTTATTTTCAAACGTATAATATACCTTTGAATTTATTATTTAATCGAATGACTTTCGATATCGTACGGGGATTTGGAAACTCGATTAGCATGCGCGTTCGATAATATTATACACGTGTAGAAATTATTTACATCGGGCCGATGTTATTATTAATCGACTATTCGTCGATCTCTAGCGCGAAACGTTTAGAAAACATATAAATACCTAAATACGCGCCGCTCGACTCGCGGTGTTTAATTATAATAAAATAATGAATCTATAATCTACATATCGCAATACGAGCAGGTATATAATATGTGTCACGCGTGTGTTTAAACACACACAACGATTAATCGTCAGACTCTAAATATATTCCGTGGTATAAATGTCTGATGAACGTATACTAGTTTATGACGTAATAAATTGGCATCTATATAGAAATGAAAATGTGAATCATGTAGCGCGCGTATACTGCCATCACACATTTTCGTTTAATCATACGCGGCGTCATGATGGGACGGCTTATTTATAGATAGGTTTATGTATTATATATACATAATATTATAATAGCACATACTCGTAATAATAATTTCAGAGTTTCACGCGTTATTACGTGGGTACCCAACTAGGTAGCAAAGGTACCTATGATCGTATATCACATTAGGTTATTTATATTTTTTTTTTATTCCGTTTAAGACGAGATTGCGTACAACGATTATTGCATAGTTTAATTAAAACCCAGTTCGATCGATAATCGCGCGCATACATATATACTCGTATATATATAAAAAATAAAAAACGCCAATCGTATTAGATCATTTAAACGTAATTGTAACGGGTATAAAATAACGCACGCGTGTGTGTATCTAAATACAATATTTCGACGTATTAAAATGCGATTTGATTTGTACACACGCACGCGCGCGCGGTGTATAATAATATAAAGCATATATTTATGTATTAATTTGCGCGTATACGTGTCGGAATTAAAAAAAAAAAACGACGGCGCGTCGTTCTAAATAGGCAATTATTATCGCCGCGGCAGAATATCCAAAAGTAGGTGACTGCATAAATGCAATTTAAATTTCAATTGTCCATATAGATTCTAAGAGCCGCACGAGCGCCATCAGCGCCTCTATATTATATGATTACACCAAATCGCGCGTTATATACGGTTTTGAACTAATTGTAGTACCTAACCTGTTGGGAGGAAAATATTAACGCTTTCGTTGTTTTTTCGACGGACCTTTTGAAAAACGATATCGATCATTTAATAATACAAATATAAATACACGCACGCGCGCGCGCGCACACACAAACAAATACATGAGTGAAATGTCAAGTTACGGGCTATAATTTAAACGGTAACAGACTTAAACGACGTGTCCGATCGTTGTGGGTGCTGTAAGTAAACGACACGCGGACGGGAATACACACACACACACACTCGTATTTATACAAACGCGTACATAATTTTTCCCATTACGTTTTGACGGTGATTTGGCTGCGATTCAAAGAACATTATACTACGCGTTTGGGGCTGACACCGCGCGTACAGACGATGACCGGTCTGACACGGCACACCGGAGCACCGAGCGCAGGACGCATATTGTGCAGAGGTCGCGGCGGTATTCGCGTGGTTTATACTCGCAAAACGCTCTCGTATACCTCGGAGGTGGTCGACACGAACGTGTAAGCTAGCCGCACAATATGTTATGACATCGACGTCCAAAAAAAGTTCCATTATTATAGATCACTCTTCAAACTGCGGCAATAAAGATGTGTACCTAAAATAAAGATCAAACTTTTGGTCCGGCGCTGTTTTTCAAACGACCAATAGTTACTCGACCGAATATCGTTTTGAATCGGACTGCCCTTACATCGATATGCTACGTCGGATCTTAAGAAAAGCTCACGAAAATCAACACAAACATACTTACAGATACTACATGAAGCGTATTTTATACGTAGAGATAAATTATTATTAAATTTATACAGTGACAAGTTTTTTACTACACATGAAGTGAAATAAAAAAAATTCACTAGACAATTACGTTTTTATTAATAAGACGTGAGCCGCAAATTGCTACCTCCCGTTTGTTTTATACCTCGTAACATATTATACTCGAGACGCACATTTCCGTATACGATGGTGACGATGATAACGTACGCGTTGCAGTTTGCGACGGCTGCAGAAGAACTGAACGAAAATTGGAAAATTCGTTTCGATTTTACTAGGGTGCGGCGACAACAAAACGAGTGTTTTATCCGCGGCGCGAAACCCGTCGCGAGTACTTGACCTTTTCGACGGACAAAAAACACAACTACATAATATATAAATTAACAATATTTTAACAAGTGTGTGTGTGTGTGTCGTGCTAGAGAGTGTACACACACCGCGTACAACGCACTATATATATATATATATTATTATAATATTATGTGTACGAGCAAATAATGAAAAGTCGTTTTCTTTTCTTTCTTTCTTTTTTTTTTTTTTTTATACCGTATAATATGTAACGCGCGATAAACTGGGTCCTGAAAAAAAAGGAAAAAAATTAATCGAAACAAGAAACCCGTCACTTACTTTGTGCCCGTCGAGTTTGACCGCAGCCTAATGGCAATGACATTGATAAATTGTACGCGTACACGTTTTTTTCCTCCCCCCCCCCCCCGTACAAAAACACGGATCGTACCTCTATATACTACATACGTGTTACATACACAAACACGTATACACGAGCCTCGTCCCGGCGTCGTACGATTTTTTATTTATTTTTCTTTAGTAGGCGACCGGAAGATCGCGAAAATAAGAACGGAGTGTACACTCGCTCGCGTTATTATCATAATTTTCTACGCGCTCGCGTGATAGACCGCGATGACAATCGATGATGAACGATTCATAGAGGACGCTGTCGCGCCCACGTACATTTTGCCGTCTCCGTAATGTAACGGACGACCACTAACCGTCACGAAAGTTATATTTCCGAAAGATTCGCCAACGCGTTCGCGTCGATGTTGTTTATACGCTGTCTCCCGTCCTTTTTTCCTCGCAATTCGGGGTCGTATCGGCCTTTGGTTTATTTCCACGACGTTTTCGGCGGGCACTCGAACTCGGGGCGCATTTAATACACTAGAAATCGACAGCCGTCTAATATAATTGAATCGACAACGAACGCGTTATCTCGCCGATTTAACGATACGCGAACTATATTATAATATTCGCCCGAGGGTGAAGAGTTGGAAGCGAGCGATGTATCACTGTTGTTGACTTGGTCTTTCACTTTTGTAGATCGTTCCGTGCCTCGTAAATTCACTCTGCTTGCCATACGTTAAATACTTACATTTTCGCGTTTAGGATAATATTAGGCTTTTATCATCAGGTTGTTTCCGAACATATAATATTTCCCCGCGAACAGGACGTCTTTTTGATAAAATAAAAATATATCGTCCTGAAAAAGAGTGGCGGTGGTCTTCGGGGTTAGTTTCGAAATAAATGTAACTTATGAACGAAATGAATGCGCTAACGTTAATAATTTAGTATTTTTTCGACGTAAATCTAGCGTGAATTATTATTATCTCTGAGTATTGGATGTTATGGAAATAAAAAATATTTACTTATTCTCCGCTATGGCCAGCGACAGGCTTATGTAAAGTTCTATTGAAATATAGGCCACGCTCGGTAACTGTTCGAGTAGCCGCCCATCCATGAATCGCATATATAAAAATTACGAAACGATAAACGACGACGACGACGACGTTTTAGCTAGCAAAAGGAAAAATAATATTATAATGTTTATGGGAAAGAAAAATAACGTAGTTGCGTCGTCGCCGCCGCCGCCGCGCGGTATAGTTGATTCGTTGTCGGGCTTACCCGAGTGAAACTCGTCTCGCGCACTATATTATGTATACATAAAATATTATAAATTATTATGCGCCAACGTCATAACCTTTCTATTGTATTAAACGCGGCGGTCGTATGCATATACACTATAGCTACTGCTTCAGTACACGTCCTTTGAGCTTATTACTTCATATTATATATTTGCAGATCGCGAACACCGCGATTCTATCAAGGCCGCCGACGCGCGCGAGTGTTACACACTCCTGCAATATGTATTCAAATATATCGAATTCCTTTATTATTAACGCACGTCGTGTTCGTCGTTTCGAGAAACTGTAGACTTTTCCAATCGTTCGTGTACTCGTATATATAGATATACCCAGTTATGATAATTTACTCGAGGGGGGGAGGGGGTGAGAAACGATTAAAAAAAAAGTGTTCTCAATATACGTCGTAATTCCATCAGAATTAATGGAAGATTAGAGCATACTTTTAAAACTTTTTAGAATTTTGTATCGATTTAGTAATGTGCAAAAAAATGTTTTCCGAAACGTACCACTGAAATATTAGTAGCGGAGCGTTAAAATATAGTTACAATTGAAATAGGCACAAACAAACATTATACGTTAGTTGTTTAGAATTCTATAGAAACGGCAGATCGTTTTGAATAATTTTAATAAAAAAAAAAACAACAACTATAAATATATATAAACACTTTGTCGACGAATTTTCACGATATTCGTTTAATATTATTTACACTGTGAAAATAAAATCGCCTCGTTAAACACCGTTTAATATTGGATAAATTAGGTGTATACAACAACGAAATTCGCAAATTCTATTTATTATATATTTCGAGTCGGTTCGTAACGCATTTATATAATGTCATAATCCGTTTTGCCGAAAGTCAACATGTGTCGGCTTACGGGCAAAACACGTTAACACGGAAACATAATCGCGATTGAAGTTTCTTTTCGACAATTTTTTCGATACAAGATAATATTATGTTAATGATATACATCTCGATACGAGATAAAATTTACAACTACACGTATTATAACGATGACGACATCCCAAAAACACTACAATCTATGTATTAAAAAAACCATAAACGGTCGATGATAATACGTATTTCGATCGCAAAACATCGTTGTTGTAATACGCGCGCGTATGGTAAAACGTATACCGTGGTGGTAATTGAATATTTTTCAAAACAGTAATATTATTAAAGTCGTCGCGTAGCTTCGGGGTGCCGCGCCGTCGTCGTCGTTGCAACGCGCTGTTGCGAAAACGGTTGATTTTCGTCTTATTGTAGTGTGCATTGCTTGTTCAAGGAGAATTTAACGGTGTATTTTTTTCTTTATAATAATTATTCTCGTACCCGCGGTGTGCGTTGTTATTAGTAATTATTATAGATCGATATTAATATCGTACATTACGATTTCGCATGCGTATATATCATTTGCGTTTTACGTTATTCGTTATTCTTTCGCGGTGACCAGCTCCGAGTATTATACGTTCTATACAAGGACATGAAAGACAAATTACACACACACATCTGTATAAAGGTTATGGATCGTTTATTTTATATTTTCTAAACTACGCGGGTGGTTAACCCTCGAATACATAACAAACGGATAGCGATAAGATAAACGACATAACCGTCAACAGAGTGTTTGAAGAATAACATACGCTATAAAATACTAATATACACTAGGGGTTCACGCTGATATTTTTCATAAAACTCCTTAGCGATCAAATTAATAATTTGTAGTTGCATAATTAAATAGAAAAATAAGCGAAATTGCGTTTTTGTTGCGTAGTTACGATTTGAATCCGAGTGGAAAATTTCGCCGTTAAATTCGGGTCAAATGAGTATCGAAAATTCGGAAAGAGTGATATTTCAACTGATATTTCCTCTCGAGAAATATGATTTTTGCATTTGAAATTTCCCAACGGTTTAGAAATTCTAAACTAGCATTTTTCAAATACTGTTCGCCCGTCAGTAAGCTCTACGATCTATTCGAAACCGATCGGATGAAGGTGGGGGGACGACGCCGCGCCGTACGTTAACAATGTATCACGCGCGTTTCGGATTCAGACGCGTTATATTATTATTATAATATATATTTAAAACGAAGTATGTAAACTATTTTTATTTATTTTTTTTTTCTCTCGAAAATAATAGTTGCTGAAAGCGGTTTCACACAAATGCGGGTAACATGACTATTACACTCAATTAATATAGGTCTGCGTGATCGTAAAGACGAAACGCCCGCAGCCCGCGCAAACTTATAATACACGTCTGTCGGTACATGTTTCACGTGCGTTTTTCTTCTTATTTTCGCATGAAACCCGTACAATAATTATCATCACTTTCAGTAATAGCTTTATTAAACGTTTGCTTAATGAGAGGTTTATAAAATATGTATAATATGCGTCGGCGTTGCGTTCGAAATGTGTTCACGTCGTCGGAGTAAATAAACAAGCGGCTGCTGCGAGTACGAAGTCGTCTATAGAATGTTTTAACAATAACACGCGCGCGAATTATTTTTCAAACCACTTCCAAACAACACGACGACGTTCGATAATAATATGAGATTTACCTATGACCATGGCGATCGCAGTCGCAATGCCAACGCCGAATTGTAAACTAAACGGTCGCGTCGACCGACGGGGTAAGCTTTTGGCGGCTTAACCCCCTGAAAAATAGTTCTCTAGCCCCTCGAACAATTTTATACTTGTCCTGTATCGAATATAATATTTGAAAATGACTCGTAAATTCAATAATATTCGACGAGTTGTTAGAGGGTATACGCGCGTCTAAGCTTACGGTTTTAATCAAAACTTTCAATGCTCTCGACTTGTAAATCTTCGCCTGTGCCACAGCAACTCTATAAAATAGATACGCGTCGTTCGGATGACACTGTTTTCACTAATAATTATTATCGTCGCGTTGTATACGTATATGAAAATAACGTGGTAAATGTTTTCAATTTTTTCCGTCGTCGTCGCGCGCGTTAATATCGTCGGCCGGGCGACAACCCGTAAATCAAACGTCGCGTCGCGCCACCACCACCACTACTACAACAACAATAATAATAATGCGCCGGACAGGGTATAAACGACGATATAAGTATGTTATATGTACCCGAGACTCGTCCGGAAAACTGGTATATACACGCGCGCACGATAATATATATCGTTATCGCGCCCGAGTATATATTATATATACGTATATCTAAGTATACAGTTTAATCTTTCAATCGACCGCGTCACATAAACAAGCGCGAGTTCTATATAGGCGATCCGCGTTTACAAATCAACGGACGCGCGCGCATAATAATAATAACATACGTGTACGTTCGTCGCGTACATAATAATACATAAGTACGCATTTATATGAGATTTACTCGGGTGAATATTGTTTTATATACATTATCGTTATTATATTGCAGCGTTGTAAGTGTATGATATTTATATATATACGATATTTTGTATGCACTCGCGGTACACATCTCCGCGGCATCCCCGTTTACAAACATAATGTTATATACGTATCGCGTGTATATAATATGTACTGCGGGAGAGGCGACTGCTTTTACACGTCGTTTGTCTTGGCTAAAGCTCCTTTAATTTCGCCCGGATCGCCATTAAATTATACGCGACGCGTTTATTATATCATACGACCGACGTGCAACGTTCGCCGGTTTCGTAACGCGAAAATAAATACGTTTATTTATGTACAACCGTCTCGTCGCGCCGTTGTCGCATAATAGGTCCCCGGCCATTTAATACCGTCGCCGCACTCGGATCGGTATATCGTATGAGTATTATGATAATATTATGCACTCGCGCGCGCGCGCTGCATCACATGTGATGCACTCGGCGACTGCAGCCGGCCACGTTTTAGAGAAAGAGAGACTACACACATATTATTATAGGTACAATATGCATATAATATAATACGCGTGTACATCGTACGTTTTACAAGACGCTAAATCAGACGACAAAGTGTGTAATAAACGCGTGCATATCGCAGGCGTATATACGAGTATATACACTCCGCGCCTGCTCTCTTTCTCTTTTTCTCGTATTTATTATTATTTATTTTTTTTCTCACACCGCCGCGGTATTACCTATATATTATATCGGTCTCCACTATGCGCGCGCGTAAATAACGTGTTCGTATGGATCTCGCGTATCTATATGCATCGCGGTCGTGTTATCTCGACACCTATACGTATCCGTGTAAATCTTTTGCCGGCCACACGTGTTATATATAATATTATATTACTACGCGCTCGTCTTTTTTTCCCGTCATCATGCGTATACTACTCGCCCGTAGTTTGAACAATTTTTCGTTGTTTTTAAGGCGAGGCGGCGATATAGCTCTGTCCCGCCGCACGTGCAATATCATATTTACATCCCGAGAACAATGTGTAATCGGTGGCTGATTCTTAGAACGATGTTCGACGAGAGTAGGTAATTATCTTCTTGGCTATAGCGTAAAGTCTTAAATCATATTTTTTTAACGCGTTAAAATCCGCGCGCTTTAGTTATAACGTAATATTTTTCCAAATAAATTAAACAATATACTCCAATAACAAATCACAACAAATTACGTTTTCGTTTTTTTCGACAATTCGTTTCTTTATAAAAAAAAAAAATCCAAAGAGCATCGCCCTTGTCAGGAGTCGCCTTCTCACACCCCCGTTCTGGTTTGCGCTTATAGTCAAAAACAATAGTTTACTGCTCACGTGTATAGTTTTAAATATCAATCGGAAAGTCACTAGTATATATACACAGTTCGTGTTATTATATGTGTTAATTATAGTCTCCGCAGTATCTTTGAATTTAAATATAATTAACCGGCGATATGATCGTAAAATCATCGTGTAGCAATTATAAAAACACGCGGAGAAATAAGCACGTGGCTGTGCTCGCAATCGATACAACCGAATTTATATACACCAGAACTGTAACATGATAATACATAAAACGCGTATAGTAGTGAACGAGAACGTCGTTTGAACGATTTTATACGTATAAACGTTATAATACTTATAATATCCGCCGCGGTATTTTTTATTCATAAAGCGATTCGTATAATTAAAACGAAGAAAAACTAAAATATATAATACTCTGAAACCCATTAATTATATATTATAATATGTGCGCGCGTGTGTAAATAATAATTCATTATATATTATCATCACTTTATTTTATATGAATACAAATAAGGTCACTACAACACGTAATTCATTAATATTATTATTGTGACTCGCGTCATTATTAAAAGTGCGTATGAAAACGTCACGGTCGTCGCGCAGCTATTTATATTTATCTATAGGATATATATATATATATACGTATATACGAGTATATAAGTTGACGTGCATTTTTTCCATCATCGCATACTCACATATTATTATTGTATACTCGTATATACGCGCGTTTCAAAATGTTTTACTACGTGTAACTATAAAAGCATTTATATATATATTTTTCCCCCTTCGCGAATTCGGTCGCGACGCATAAATGATAATAAATCATTCGCGAACGAACGGATGTATAAATTAAAAAGACAATTTATTTTCCACGGTTTATTTACCCGTGTTTACATAATTCGACCGACTGCCGGCCGCGTGGTAGGACGACGACGACGCGACGACCGCGACTGTATAGGTATTATTTTCACCTTTTTTTTTCTCTTAAACTCGTGTTGACGTTTCGTATGAGATAATGATGACGGCCGGTTTTCCAAGGGGATATCGCAACAACGATATACGTCGGCGGTGTACCGTAATTTTCTCCGCGATATAATATCGTATACATTGTACAAAATGTATATAAATATATGTATTCCCGCGGTTTTCAAATTAAATGTATCGGACGTACATTTCTGCATTGAAACCGTGCGCGCGCAAATCGTAATATTATCGTCGCGCGTAACAATAACGAGCGTATATTGTGCGGCCAACATAATATAATAATAGCGCACGGCCGGCGTTAAAGTCTTTCGCGTTCAATTATTAAAAGTGTCGTCCGCGGTCTACTTTATTACCTCGGACGACGACCGTATGACAATACGATAACAATGCGACGTTATGATTTTTTCCGAACGGGTTCGTTACACGTATGTTAATGCACTGCATCCGCGAACGGAAGAAAAACAACACAAACCGTCGTCGCCATAACGCGCGCGTTATTATTGAAAAACGACGTGTGCACACACGGTGCATTCGTCAAAAGTCTCGTGCGCATACTTGGCGTGTGAGTCATTTTTGAGATTTGCATGTCTGTCTCGCGGGCTATGTAATCATTAACCGTCGTCGTTATAATATTATTATCATGTGCACGCCGATGCGCTTATACGTATACGTTAATAAGTCTGAATATTACCTACGTACACGCGCGTATGAACGCGTAATGTACGCTATTATTTAGTCGCGAGTAGTGGCCTGCGTGTTGCACCGGGTAAATACTCACCTATTATTCATTTGCCCGTGGTGGAAATCGGATAGTAATTTTTATTTTTCGAGCCGCCAAAGCCGGTGCTTTTATCGTATATAATATGATTATAAACGTGACGTACTCGCGCGGTGATCATCTCCCCGCGCGTCTTTTCGCGGGATAAAAATGTCTTTTGATTTTACTGTTCTATATCATTTGAACCGCTTTCTAATATAGTAAAACCGTAAATATCGTACAGAAATTAAAAATATAAATATCCTGCACAGTACTTCCTGCGGGCGTTGTAATATAAATATTTTATACTTTGGATATTTCCCCTAGGATTTAATTGTCGCGTAATTATCACATCGAGCGTGTATGAGAGTTATTGACTTATCGTTAGTGTACAATATGCAAATACGTCGGAAGAAATAACGAATCGCTAAAAATGTACTGACATTTTTTTATTCCGATCGTTTTTCAGTCTTTCAGTACGCGTTTCGTGTTTGTATCGAAAACCTCGAACGAATACAATAATCGCGTGTATTGATTTCGCTATATTATTTTATTTGATTAAATAATTTTCGTTAAGAATACTTTTATCTTTCCGCCGCCTCTCTCGTCAAACGTTAAAACATCCGTTTTCGAGCAATTTCAGGCCGCTTAATACATGTACGCGTGTACACATATACGTATACTCTGAATAGGATAAAAAATCATGGGAACGGCCGCTGCGTGCGTATCATATAATATATTATTATATTTATTTGTACCTGTATATTTAATTACGTATCCTATATCGGGTCGAATATGACTTTTTTTTTTTTTCTTTTCACCTTCGCAACGGTATAGAAAAATATGCGAGAAAACTCGTATCGATAATTACACCCGCGCGCGCGCGTTGGAAACCCGCGATACCGTATATCTATATACGTCGAAATAATAATGATATGTGTCCGTAAAGGCGCGCGCGCGCTCGCACACACATTTATACGTACGTATTATATTTACACGCGTATCATACGCGGGGGCAAAATAACTATTTATACGGTCAAACACTTAACACGACGACGTTATATACTTATATATATATTATATAAATGTACATGAAATATTTTTATACACACGGTAGCTGACGATGATTTCCCACTGTTCCGTTCGCCCCACGGCGAGCCGCCCGCCGCCGCCGCCGCCGCCGAGCGCGTATTATTATAATATTATTATTATATATGTACTTCTGTTGCCGCAGTGGCGCGTCATATTTACGGGCGTCCGTCGTACGTACACATAATATATGTATGCTATAATAATATCTACGCCGTACTGTGTATGATATTATATACAACACTGATATATACCCGAATACAAACACGGACGAGAGTTTGCCACCACCACCCATGTGTAATACACATTGTGCATACCACATATACCGCCAACAACCGTTGCACTTTATAATAACATAACGATAATAAACTATATACACAATTCCGGCGTATTTTACGTACACATCGGCCGCGCGTTGTCCAACGTTCGAATGATCGAGTGGCCGTGGGAAACGCGGTCGGCAACAATGCGCGCACAAGTACCTGTATATTATTATTTATACACTATAAATACTTGTGTATATGTACGCGCGCCGTGTATTATTATTATTATGCGTGTTCGACATTGATTATGACTGCGCGTAATAAAGTCCAAACTCCGTCCTCGGCGCGTATTTCGATTTGTCTGTTTATGGAGAAGAAATATTATTTTGTCCTTTCGAAATAAGACGTTGGCTCGAGAAGAGAACAGACGCTGGAATTCGTCAGACACGATTATTATACGAAGCTAACCGATTACGTCCTAAAAGGACACATAATAGAATCCTGCAACGATTCGGACAGCACGCGATGAGTAGAAATTAAACTTTGCAACGACAACTATGTATAGTATATAGATCATCGACCGGTTGGGAAAATACCGAGAAATAGATCAGCGAAACGGACGTTTGACCGGGTAAACCTGCAGGATTTAAGAACGACAGGCGCGGAAGATTGGAAATGAAGAATAGATTCTAGAATACGAGAAGGTGCAGGAAGGTGGGGCGACCAACACTCGGAGAGCTATAGACCGAAAAAGAAAATCGTTGTTATGCGCCACCACCGCGCGTGTTATAGCTAAATGAGTCGAATTTACGATTTTCAACCAAACTATTAGATTGGTATCTAATCTCTATGCCGTTGTCGAGTCGAATCCGCAAACGAATATAACAGTTGTAATTTTTAACGTCAGTCAAACGTGTCAAAATCCACTTTTAATCCGAAATACTAATATTTAAGTTCGAGCTTTTCGGTAGGGCTAGGTTTTTACAACACGCCCCCGGATTCGACTATAGAAAGAATAAGCCGCCCGCACTGTTGATTTCGAAATGTCGACTCGACTCTAATTATTGTACATCGAAGCCCCCGTTTCGTTCCGAAAAAATGAATAATTCCTACAATATTTCGACACGAGTGTTCGCGCGGTTACCTATAAGTGTCGTTTCAGCGTGACTATTCGTCTAATCTACGTAGTTTCTCTAAACTATTTACAAAAAAAAAAAGAAAAGGGAAAAATACCGCTCGACTTGTTGCGTTGGTTTTCGCCGCGTTCCTCGCGATCGTATTATATTTTTTTTCATATAAAACCACCGTAGTAAGTGGCGTGCGCGCGCCCCGCAGACCGACATTTTCCCTCAACGGCCGCCGCCGCCGCCGCCGTTGTCGAGACTGACAATGACGAATAACCGCGACGCGCCGAGAAATGATTCACGCGCTTTATATACGTTTTTTACGTACATAAACAACGCGCGCACGCCGCACTGACGGCCGGGTATTTATAACAAGTCGTCTCCTGTACGTATATAATGTTATACTGGTCGCCGCGCCATTGACGCGTCCCGCGCGTTGACGTCCGCCGTGTAATTTAAAATTTCTATAAAAGAAAAAAAAAAAAAAAACACGCGTAATACATTTCGCTCGCAGATCTAATATATAATATAATATATTACACATATAATATACGAGAACTCGTAGGTTTATGATATTATAAAACGCGCGCGTCTGTCATACGTCGCGGCCCGACGCCGTATACCGATTTTTTCGTCTTTTTTTTCCTCGCGCAAAACGATACGTGGGCCACATTTAATCACACTCGCAACGAAATAATAACACGCGTCGTCGTCGTCGTATTAATCGTACGCGACGACGACGCACGACGTCCGACACTATTACGTATTTCCGAAGAAACAAAACCGCATCGTTTTACCATAAGCATCATCGCACACGTATCACACAACGTGTCGTGGATTACGTTTGACGCTGACGATCATCAACGCGTTTGAAATAAATTAAAAACCACATTTTAAGATGCGCGCGCGTAATAAACGCGTATATACTTATACTCTTGTGTGCGTACTGCGTTGTTTCTAAATAAAACGTTTCGAAATTATAATTTTCTAATTCGAACGGAGACGCGGCGATAATTTTATTACACGTTTAACTGGTACATTATATTTTTTTAGAAAATATGACGAAACTATATTATATCCTGTACGCAGCGTAGATGGTATATTTCGTATACCTACGCCGCAGCGAATTTTTTTTTTTAGAAACTTAACAGTTAAAAAAATCTATTTGGTACTCGAGTGTACACCGAATACGTTTCCGATATAGCTAGGCACAATTCGGTTTTAAATTTCTAGAGGAGGCGCTTATAAATATGTTTTCGTTTGCCCCGCGGTTCTCCCTCAGAATTAAAACCTAATACTGTGTTGCAACGAATACATTTTTTGTACAATTTTCATAAATCGAGAGGATAAAAATAACGTTTTCGTTTTAATTACACGCGGTATATCAATATACGCTGAACGTTTTTTTAAAATAATTTTCGACCTTTCGATGGCTTATATTTTTGTTTTTTCGTATTTCTATACGTCGTATTTAATATATAACGTTTACTGTATAAAAAGGATTTCGATTCTACGAGCTGGTACTTGGTGCTTATATAGCACCCCCGCGTTTCAAATTAGCACTATACCGATTTTACTGGAGAGATTTCAACGCCGCCGTTTCAGTTTATCCGTTCGAACCAATAGTCTATATTATATAATTAAATATTTTAATCGTTTCTTTCGTTTTAGAAATAATTGTTTTTGCGTCTATTATGACGTATAATAAATCGGTCGAGGTAAATCGATTAACTATATTACCAGAAAATTACCTTCGCCGAAAACCGCGTTCATCGTGCTGATTTTTCGACACTTGTGCGCGCGACGTTTTTAAACTCGACGTATTATCATAATATAATACTATGCGTTTTATTATCAAGAGCACTCGACGTCGCTAAACGATGTCGTCGCCGGGGACGAACCCGTGACTTTTTCGGGCCGTAGTGGAAACGTATTGAATTACCATCGTGTGCGACGCGATATTTTCGCGCGAGAATATTTATAATATCTATTCAGCATATTATAGCAATATACGGTTTTTAATAATCTCGGGGCAATTTAAATTATAATGGACTCGCGCGCGCGTCGAATATTCAAATCCGATTGTGTTTCACGTCGCTCCTTTTCTTTTTTATTTTTTTTTTTCTTTACCCGCGGACGAATACGCATTAGTATTACAATATAATAATGATACGACGTACCGCGCGCGCGCGCGCGGAAATAACAATAAAACGCCGGGTCGGTGTATATATTAAAATATATACGATCGTACACGACGGCGACGAGTCGCTCGCAAAACTTTCCACACGGGAGACGACGTCTCATAATATAATCGCGTCGTCGCCGCCGGCGGCGTCCTAGTGTAATATCGTTATCGTGAGCTATTAATCGGCAACGGCCTATATATTATAATGTACGGTTTTTTTTTTTTTTATTCTTATAATCTCTGGAGATAATAATATTATATTATTACGGTCTGTTTAGAGACCGGACGGCGGGCGCGTGGGTCGCGCGCGCGCGCGCGTCCGTCGTCGCACGCGCGCCGCTCGCTCGCACAAAAACCGGCCGGCGGCGGTGGCCCCGGCCCGACGGGAACGTAAAACGCGCATACCTTTATATTTATACGTTACGGATCGTATACACACATACGATATAATATTATAATATATACAAACAACCGTATCAATCGATAGATTACGAACTCGCCGCGGCCGCCACCCGCTGCAGGGGGAGGATTTAATTAAGACGTTATATATATATATGTGTGTGTGTGTATAAACAATAATCGTAGGCGTACTTCGCGACGACGGATATTTTATGCGCGTATTATAAATATATCCGTTGACCCGCAATCGTAACGTTTTTGTATCGAGTAAACCATGTTTATGTATCGGCGGACCGGGCCGAATCCGGGTTCTCGCGGTTCCGAACGGTAGATTCTCGTGCGCATTGTCGTGTCGCCGACGTCGATATATCTAAAACCGAATCGAAATCCCCCGGAAACTATACCGGTGCGCGTGCATTATTATTTATTATATTATACTCGGCGACGCGTCGAAATAAAACCAATCGTTATCTCTCTAGTGTGCAATGATTAGACACTTAAAACCATACGAATATGCTATAAAAAATACGTAGTTAAAAACGCCCTTAAAAAATGACCTTAAAAATGACATATATTTTCATTACTAATGATATACTAACGCTAAAGACGTAAAGAAATTTTATCGCGACAGTACTTTATAATGTGCATTATTGTACAATACGTTCGTTTATGTTTCTTTTTTGGCCAAAAACTCGAATTTAGAATAAACCGTCGAACATAAAACAAGAGGAAAATATAGAATTCTTTACATTGAAAAGTGTATTCGGATCGTTTTACTAATTATTATTAAAATTCGATATATGTGGAACTTTTTTCCACAACTCCAGTCGACCCGACGAGAGTCGTAACAAAACTATGGGCACCTGTATACGTCGTACACTAACGTGCGCAATAATTCACCGCGGGATATTATAAACTTATTTTACACGTTCTCTGCAGGAGAAGTTTTTAATCCGAATTTCAAATGTTAATTTATTAATTCGATTTAGAGGCGAAAACCGATTTCTTTTAAACCGTTTGTATTATGCACACCTGTGCGAGAGTTATTAACAAATGCGCCGAAACAAATAATTGTCTCTGGTCAGAGTTAGAATTCAAAAGTAAAGAGAACGAGGATAGAACGTTACGTAACGTTTTTTCGTTCGCAGTCAACTTAATACTATAATAATAATAATAATAATAAATAGTTGTAACGGCGGCGTTTAAGTCTCTCGATTACACGTCAGCAGACACGCGTCCCGCGGTGCATCGCGCAGACCTCCTCGCTTATTAAACTCGAAACATATACACAGTGGTGCATCGCGGCGCATCGTGAGATAACCATAACAAATTATGTTTTAAAAATATTAGTCTACACAAAATGTAATACGTCTTTCTGGCTGCGAAATCTAATGAAAAAAAACTTATATCGTTACCGACATAATCCATACCTAATATAGCGAACGGGTATAGTTTTAACGATAATTGCGATACCGCGGTTACGGAATACAATAAGGATTTTCTCAGTATTATTTTCGACCGAATTTTATCCGACTTGTAATCTTCTGTGCGTTTTTCAATCGATTTTTACCGATTTCATTCCCCAAAACTATGATTTGTTAACGTATTAATCTTTGTCGTAATAAAATTGCACGCTGCGACCACCACGCACGACGTCTTATGAATTAGATATTATATAACACGTGCGTTAATTTTTCGTTTTTTTTTTTTTTTCCGTTTGATTACAGGTTCGACGCGACCAAGTCGACGAAAGGGGCCAGCAAACTGCGGAGGGACCTGATCAACGCGGAGATCGCGAACCTCCGAGACCTGTTGCCCCTGCCGCCGTCCACTAGGCAACGGTTGTCGCAGCTGCAGCTCATGGCCCTGGTGTGCGTGTACGTCCGGAAAGCCAACTACTTTCAACAAGGTAATTTAGTTTTAGATCGACAAGTCAATACGACTATTAAAAATATATTATTATAATGTCGCGCGTAGAAATCGTCTATATAGTTATATTTTAAAAACGATGGTCGAATATTTGATGAAATGTTCATATTAGTACGATAAATCGTATAAAATCGTTGAAAATAATAACGTCGTAGTGATTAGGACGTAGTGTAAAGGGCGACGAAAAAGTTTGTCTAAACGCGTCCCATTCTCGCGTTATACTTTTTGAGCCGACGGAGAGCAAATAGGTCGATATAGTTTGAAAACTATAAAGTTGCCAAATCGACTTTAACTCGAACTTATTAACTCGTTAATTCTCCGGGTACCGTACACGTTCGTTATTTACATACTCATTCGTATCAACGCAATAGATGTATATTATGTATATACGGCGCGCACACAATACTTTACAAAGCATTTCACCGGAGAATGCGGCGGCGGCGGCGGAAAAGGAGGAAGAAGAGCCACCGCCGCCGCCGCCACAACAGTCCGGTCGTCGTAATTAATCAACGGTTTGACGCGGCGGCCGCGGCGTACGTCCCGGCCGCCAATAAATCTTCGGCCCGTAATGAGCCTTCACATTTCCATACGCTCACAGCACGCGGGCACCGTTTGCCGGACGTCGTCGTCGTCGTCGCCGCAGCGCGCGCTATATTGATTTTTACGATCGCCGCGCGAGCCAACATATAGTATACGCGATTCGTCGTCCGGAGCGCGTACACTTTGTCCGTCGAGAGGGCAACGCGGCGGGTGTAGTCCTTTTTTTTCGAAAATCGTTTACCGCTCACGGGGTTTTTTTTCAAAACGCGGCGACGCCAAAGACGCGGATAGAAAGCCTCTTTTCGTATTGTTAGGTTTGCTCTCACGAATTTTCACGTCGACAAATCAATAAGAAAATTGTTTGTTTTCGACGAGGCGGCACAACATTTATTGTTGAACTTTGTATTTCGAAAGATGACCGCGTCCTCGACTAATGGGTTTGCCGAGTCCTGCGCGCGTATCGGGTCGGACCAAACGAACGAATCTCGGGAATCGCTCATCCGGTGGTCTTTTTATTTTCAAATGAATGTCGCGGAAAAGTTTTCGTTTTAACTGGTCAAAATTAATCGGCGCGTGCAGAACAGCCGGTATGTTTTAAGCACCGGGAAAAACGTATGACAGTACGATATAATCACAAATTATGACTCGGTAAACTCGCGAATTATTTTAAATTCACAATTAATGTCGTCGCGCGTTCGTCTCGGCGTCGTGTGAAATCTTCTCGGCGCGTAAGAGAGCAATGTCCGCGAAACACTACCCATATGTAAATTATATAATTCCGACGAAATGCAGGAAAAGCGCAAATAAATTAAATAATTAAAAGTCATAAACGGCATTTTTCAGACGAGTTTGATGCGATATCGCCGATGCCCACCGCGCTCCGTCGCGTGTCGGGGACTTGAACGCGCAAAGATATTTCGCCAACCGTTGGCTCGTGTGGGGTAATCGATACCTTATGCAAAGCGCGCGCAAACACACACACGGAGACTTGTACGCGTTCGCGCGACCTTGGTATATCGCCACGAGTGGTTCCCACGCGTCCTACGCCGCGCCGCCGTTTATCTCTTCGCGCGCGATCGTCACATATATTATTCGGTAGCCGTTCGCTCGTGTTTTTTACAACCCATTAGCACCTGCGCGCCGGTCGTGTGCTCGCGCGTGTAGGCAAATTTATTTTTTGGTTTTTTTTTTTTTTTTATATCATTCGAACGGGTACAATAAACGTGTTGTAATATACTTTCCCCCCCCCCCCGCGAGAATAATAATAATAATATCACTATACGCACGCGCGTGCGTCATTACTGTTTTATTATTATTATTATTACGGCCGGGGTGTTGTTATTTCGGCGTTTGATCGCGCGCCGAACTGGTTGTTCCCGACGACTTTGCGGTCGACCGCAAATATGTGCGCGGCAAACTTATAAATTCCGAAAACAATAATTCCGCCCACGCCGCCGCCGCCGGGACCCCTGAAAACTTTGGAAAATGTCCTTTTAATTCGGTCGTCGTCGTCGATAATAATATTATTATCATAATATAATCGTTCGCGTAGTAAAACGCTTTATTGTAACGATATTATTTATTTCCAGTGCGTCTCGTGTCCGGCACGAGACGCGCGCCGTCGCTGCAGTCACGACTCGCGCGATACATTATTATTGTTCGTTTCGAATAGACCGTTGTTTCTTTTTTTTTTCCGTAAATTTGGTGATTATTATAATGCCCGGCGAACATCCGACACGAGCCAAAAATTATACGGAATATTAAATATCGTTTAAATTACGTATAATATTATATGATACGTGGTGCCGAACAATATTACACTCTCCGCGCACGTTTACAATATGGTAATCGCGTCCGAACGTTTTTATATTCACTCGGTCCGGGTGATTATTTATTTATTTTTTAGTTTTTTTGTTTTCGATAAACGCGCGCGCGCCACCTTTGTCATTCGTCGTATACCGTCGGAATAATATTAACCGTCGTCGCACTGCTTTATTGTGCGTTATTATAATATATACCGTTCACATAATATACGTCGTGTATAGTATCTATATTTTAATAGTAATTACTGAAATTATGTAAATGAATTAATAATATTATCGTATTATGGCCGTCGGTTTTCCGTCGAATCAAGTATTCCACGGTGGCGTACAGTTTGGATTATTAAATAATTTCAACAATAATAATTATTATTAAGGTCTCTCGCATTCGGAAATATTATATGTTGTTTGAATAATTTATACGAGGCTGATATATTGTATTTTTTCCAAACGATAATATAATTATTATTGTTTTCGATCGCACATAATATTGTGTCCGTTACGGTCAGTATTATATAGGTACACTCCCTCTGTGTTATTATCGTACAGTTTGCGCGTTCGGACCTCGCGATTTTCACGATTTTCTGCCGATTTTTTCCTCCCGAAAAATTTTTAACGCCGAGCGCGAAGGACTCGATCCTTCCTCGCGTATTATCGTACACGGCGGCGAGAGACGACGAATGTCGTTCGTTCGCATTCAATGAGACCGGCGATTTCAGTCGGACGACCGCGTATAGTCATTCACCGCGTACGCGTATTATAGTGCCGTCTATTATTCCGTACGAATACTCTTCATGCGCGTGTATATAAATATATCCGCAACTGTCGGGCGAAATAAATTATGTCGGTCACTCAGAAACGTGCCGCCCGCCCGCGGTCCCGCGACACACTGCTAGGGCTGTTCGATTGATTTTTATACCGATTAATCGGTCGTTTTCTCTCTCAAAATACTCGCCACCGATTAATCGGTTGATCGAAACTATCAAATGTATTTCCTAATATGTACGAGTCTATTTACTTTTAAAGGAAAACCGTTTTCGTCGACAGCGGCCCAGGTCATTCTTTATTGTATTCGGATGTTAATAATTATAACAAACAAATGTTTTACATGTAATGATAGTGATCTAGCGAATAATTAATTTAACGACGTCATATTTTCGCATAAACGATAAACATCGCTAAACTACGCCGACGCGTATTATAAAAAAAAACGTTCGAAATAAGAAATTGAAAAGCTTCCGTTTCCTTTGCTACCCATATAAACGAAACATTGTTTGATAATCCGATTGTTCGATCAAAGGATTGATTATCTATAGAATTTTGACAATCGAGCACTCCTAATATATACCATCGATTAATCGATTTTCTCATACTCACGACAATCGAACAGCCCTACAACGTCGCTGGCGAAGGATGCGCACTGATTTGCACGTTGCGCTCGATCGCCGCGGCAAATTCTTTTCGTGTGAATTTTTCGACCTCCTTTGGGCGCCCCCGCTCGGATCCTCGTGTCATTATCGTCGCGCGCTCACGTCACACAATAATTATATTATCGAGTATTATTTTAATGCGCGGTTCGGACGGAATCCCGTAGAAACGTTAGACGGTCGTGGGGATACCTACTGCGGCGGCGCCGACTCGACGAGAGGATAGCCGACCGACCGAGCGAAAATGTCTGTAGGCTGCCGCGCATACGTGTGGGTATCTGTCAATATCAAATGACCGTAAAATACGCGAACGCCGCCGCACGCACGGCTCGTACGTATAGTATTAGTTTATGCGCATGCAACGCGATAAATTAATGTAATTATAATAATAGGAGAAAGAAACAGCATATACGTTATAATAATACGCGAGCACTTAAATCGTATATTATAATATTATATTATTACTCCGAGTCGAGATTAGCGTCGGCGTTAATCGTTGTGGCTCTGCACTACTGCGGTTTTCAGCGCAAATCTTCGCGATCGTCGGTGGCCGCGGATACGAGACGGGAGGGCTAGTCAGCAGTCCCGCGGACTGAAATGGTTTTTGCCCCCCCCCCCCCCGCGTATTTCTAACGCTTTTTTTAGTTTGATTATGGTGGCTACACAACACTGGTTGCGAGCTGTGGTAGACGTGTTTGACGGTGCTAACATTTTACACGATTTAAACAAACCCGCGGTCGTGGAAATGTGTTTATATAAATAATGTAAGCTACGGCACGAATACGTCGGGACGGACGACATAAAATTTCATAAAACGATTAATCATTTTCATGCTATTATGGAAAAGTATTAAATGATGATACTCGTCGTCATGTAGGATCGATTAGTGAAATATTATAAAAGACGTAAATGCTAAAGAGTAATTATTAACTCTGCCGGAGAGTGAAAAAAATCGCTCGTTTTTTTTTTAAACCCGGTCCCCCCCCTTCCCCGCGGACGACCTCTCGCTGCCGGCGGACGGTCGTTTTTTCTCGTCGAATTTTGTTGCAAACGTTCACATAATATTATCATAATTTTTACGCATGTTTACGGGTCTCGCGTTTATTACAATGCCCTCACACCACCCCACGGTGTGTCCATAGAAAGTTTGGAAACGTGTAACACTGATTCGATATTATAATAATTAATGATCGATATAATTTAATGTATGTATTATACGCCGCCGTCGAGATTTATCGATTATCGTTATCTTTTATCGTAACTCTCGTACGCGTCGTCGTCGTATCGGACACGCGATCTCCGCTCCGCACAAATTTAGATTTTTCTCAACTTTCGCTGTTCAGACATCGGGGATCACGTACCGAACGTATAAATTATTATGTCCTACGTTTATTCCACGTGGCCGGACTAAGGGTCTGAATTAAAAAAAAAAAAAAAACAAAACTTTTCAATTTATATATTACGATTCAAATTGAAAATTGCATACAAGTTTATAGACATTTGATAGTTCGAAAGATTTTATTTTCAAATAAGAATATAAAATAATTTTAATATGTCACGTCTGCGCGCAAACATTGTTTGGATACAACCTTAGAGACAACTACTCCCTCTTCGACATTTTTCCGAGTAGTCACCTTGACGCGTCCGTTATGATAATTACCATAATCATATCCGTTTGAAGAACGTTTAACGGGGCACTATTGTACTACACGTATTTCAACTGCAGTTATTATTTCGAATGTGCGTGAATATATAATCCTCTAACGACACCCTACACAAAGATTTAGCCATTCCAACAGTCCAAAACGTCGCAAAAACTTTCTATAAACGCTCACACTCCAAGTTCCACTGCCATCGTAATCCCTTGATCTCAGAGCTTTCCTCCAACACTATTCCTGGTGACCCCAGAAGGCGTCTAAAACGTACCTGGTGTCGTGACCTCCTAATTTAAAATTATTATACCTATACCTCCCCCAATTTTGTATTCCCACCCTCCCTTACTAGCAATCAAAATCCTAAACTAAAATCCCAACCTTAAGTGCCTCCAACGGGAGGCCTCTTATCTCCAGCCACTCAAGTCTTACCACCTCCATCACATGCGCTTATTATAAAAAACAAATTTATAGATTGTGTATATTAAAATAAAGGAAAAAAAAAAAAAAAAAAAAAATATAATCCGTAGAAAAATGCAAGTATACCTATTCGATTGAAAAAAACACTCATCGATTTCCGACCTAAAACCGAATTCGTTTTCCCAAATCCGTCGGGGCCCATTGAATGTAGCGTACCCGTAGATAAATTTTTCTCCCCCCCTCCCCCCGAAGCACACCATAATATTACTATTATATTTAAAAGACGTAGAAAAATTATTCGAAAAAAAAAAACAGAAAAAAAGTCGGTGTCGCTGACAAGCGGATTCTCACACGGGCGCTATATTATATCGCTAACGGAGAAAAAAATACGTCTTCATCGGGTCCGCAGTTGATTGATGATGGTTTTGGCCCGTGTTTGATTCAATAATGACTGGCCTAATGACCGTGTAAGCCTCGGGGGGAAACGGAGAAAAAATAAAAAGCGGCAAAGAGAGAGAGAGATCCGCGGCGGACCGAGAGAGGGGAACAGAAAAACGGCCTCGGTCTAATTGAATAAGAAGATAATTATGCCGTCCCGGCAGACGCGAGCAAACATCGTCGTCATCTCGCCGTCTCAGTACGGCTAATAATAATAATAATAATAATAAAACTGTGTACATGTGCGAGCGCACGCCGCCGCCGCAGCGTCGTCGTACGATATGACTAGAAAAATTATATTATTATTATTGTTATTTATTATTTGTGTACCTATACGGGTTTTTTTTTTTTTTCATTCACCGTCGGATTTGGCAATGTCATCGCGTCCAGTGGAATAATAATAATAATAATAAAAATAACTTGATTTTCCATTCTTATACGATAACCGCGCGTAACAAGGACGTGACGACGACGTCTCGTTATCTCCGAAACGCTTTTCGCAAATTTAATCCATTATTATGCGATCAACCGAGAACGTTCGAGGCGTAAATCGGCCCTAATTCGTAGTGGTGTACCACAAATGTTTACACTTGAGTTCTCGAGAACCAATTTTTTAATCCTATTAGGTGTAGTAAAAATCGTTTAATATTTTATTCATTCTTTAGCTGTTACCTATATTGTTGTCGACGCAAACCGATTCCTATCCTACAACAAAGTCCTCTTTCAATCAACGGATTGATCCTTTTCGAATTATACTTTGCGGATTCGATTTTTTTTTTTTTTATCCTTTTCTGCTAGTAATTTATACGCAGCTCAAAAGACGTAATCGAGAGCGTATTTTATTTTTTTTTTTTTGATCGTATTCCACGACTCGGTCTGTGCGGGGAACGTCACGCGCGTACGTCGTCGTCGAAACCCGAAAAAATCGGCGTCTAGTAATTTATTTCGCCGGGTAAATAATCCTCGCCGATGAGGAGTCATTATATTTTGTGTTTTAACACAATTCGTCGTCGTGCCGTATCGGTCGTCGTTATACGCGTGTATACTCTAATAACTCCAGATTGTAAAATCTTTTTCTTCTTTTTAAGTGAAATCCATTACGTGTTTTAATCGTCGGCGCGGCGCATAAACCGGTCGTTCGCCAATACCACTCCGGGTCCCGCGGTGAATTTATGGGTTCGGTATTGGACCGGTAGGAAGACAATGACGACGTGTCGTTATGATATTGTGTAATTTGTACGAAATGCAGCGGCGGCGGTGTATTATTGTATAGACGCGGGCGCCGTTTGGGCCGCGACAGACGAGAAAACGGTATTAGGAAAACTTATTCGAAAGCAATTAGCCACGCGTCTCGTGTATATTATAAAACAACGATCGCCACGTCGATAATAATTCGTTAATGGCTCGTTTGTTATTATAATTATTATAATGCGTACGCCCGAAATATGTTTTGATCGCACCACACAGGTCCCATTAACGCGCACGGAAATTCGAATGTCACCGTACGACGCGCGACGTGAAAATACCGCACGGTGGCGGGCGCAGCGCCGAACTCTAAAAAATCTACTTTGTCCACAACGGTTTTTATAGAAAAAACAGGAAACGTACACCCGACATTTATATACATGATTAAAAAAAAAATTCGTAAACGCGGAATTACAATATTATTCAACTTCAAATAATAACAACATTATTCGAACAAACGAATCCATCAATTAAAACGTGACTTCGCACGACGTAACAAGACCTTCGGGATAAGCCCCGACTGTATAATCTCATCGTGTAAACATATTATACACTTACAAAAGACGCGTTTTCGTTACTGTGAGCTCTAAAAAATCATAATCAATGCATAATAGGCACTTGGATTTTTATTTAGTCATTTTAAATCCACGTCGTTTATTCGATATTTCGTTGTCGTCGTTCAATCTAAAAACTCTAGAATTCTATAGACCCCCTTGGACTGACATACTCCTTGAAATATTATAAATCCCGGAGCCCTCGCGTAAGTTTAATCGTGAAAACACCATGTCTTTCTAGAGACTACAAGTCGATTCTGGCATCCTAACCGTCGGGAACGTATTCTATTTTCGATTTATCACACCGCACGGTCATAATATAAACTCGCGGCACGGCCGTGTTCTCGGCACTGCGGTTTACGTCATTGTTATAATATTGTGTTGTAATAACACCCGTATGTGACCCCTGTCGACACGTCGCCGTCGCGGCTATGTTTGACAAACGAATCGTGTCGAATATTTCTATCATCGACCGATCGAATTGTATCGGAATACAAATAAAGAAACGCCGCGCGCAATTATCACTTCCACGCAGAGTTCGAAACGGTCGTAAACTCACCCGGCCCCGCCGATACGACTTGCTCACTCGATGACACTCGTTTTTTACGAAATATCGTGTTCGGTTTTTGTTTTTTTTTTTTTTAATCGTCGGATCGCGTATAATAAGTCGTTCGGGTGGCGTTCCGAAGCTCCGCCCATCGGGGATAGCAGACGACGACGACGACGACGGTCTCCTCGCGTATTATATGCAAATGCCGGACGGAGAGCCGCACTACACACTTGCCCGATGACGTCGCGTATACCACGTAGTATATACGTAGTAACCCCCTAGAGGCGTCTTCTTTTTCTCTTCTGTTTTTCTAGAGAAACAGCGACGCCGCGCATTACACGCGCGCGTACGAAATAATATAATATAAAAGAAGAGGAGAAAAAAAAAATTGAATAATAATATTATATACACACACACACACACACATATGTATAAAATATACGCGCGCACACACACGGACACAATAACATATTGTTCGTTATCTGCCGAAGCGATCTCGCTCATCCCCTCCTCCCCGCGGCGCGGCCGACGAGAGACCCGTTCCGAAACACAATGAACGAGGTGAATTATTTTATTTTTTCACTATTATTATTATTATTTTCCGATTTTATTTTTTTCGCGTGCACTATGCCCGCGTCGCGAACCATTTACATACAATGGACGTGCATCGCGGCGGCGGCGGCGGCGGACGCTGCAAGCGTTACTGCGTCGCGGGGGCGGGGGGTAGGGACGACTTAACGATTTTATTTCCACCGGAGAGAGGTGCCGTTTTCGCTGTTCGTGGGGGACTCCACCCGAGACAATTAAACGATTGCCCCGGCCGGAGGATTCGCGCGCACAAAACGTCGTCGTGGCACGTTATTTTAAAGAATATATACGGCATATTATTTGCGTGTATATACAACGTAATATGCATAATACATACAAGTATATAGTCGTCGTCGTCGTCGCCCAGTGGTTTCGCACGCCGCCGATATTGTAATAATAATAACACTCGTATTATATTATGCTAATGTACGGCGACGTCGTTTCGACGGGTCGAGACGTCCCGTTGCAAACGTCCGCCAGGAACACGAAGGATTATAATAAGGCGATAGGAGTAATAATAATAATTTCGACGGGCAATTATCGACGCGCGCGCCATCAAATTAGCCGTACGTTCGCAATATAGTATTATTTCGTTCGATTGTCCGGCTCTCGCGCGCCCCAGACACGCGTCGTCGTCGTCGTCTTTAAAATTAACAACAATGATAATTGTAATAGTAATGATAATAACGCGCATATGGACGCGCGTAAACGGTCGTATACGACGGATAAAGTGTATTATATGAGGCGATTCGAAAAATGAGATACTCGTAAAAAAAATGCCCTCGCGCGTGCGTTCACGTTTTCGCGGGGCAGAGTTACAGTTGTCGACGGTGGTGGGAAAGAGCAGGGGATGTTGTATTAGAGATTGCGCTAAAAGATATAAAACTGCAGTATAAGAAAATATATAATACCATGTAAAAAAAAAACGTATATACACGCTCGTACACTTATATATAACCACCAACACTACTACTATTACTACTACTACTACTACTACTACTACTACTACTACTACTACTTTGTTATCGGATAACATTTTAGAACATGTAAATATCGTGGCTTATTTAAGATAACGCGTTCTGGTATAATATAATGTTACCGTGAGGTGTTTTCCGCGCAAGAGATACGCCGTGTACGTACACACAATAATATTGCTCCGATACCGATCGCGCACATTATTATACGAATATGTATACGTGTACGCGAATGCGGGTACACAATATTTATAATATATATATGTATCGCGAATAAAACATATCAATGCGCGCGCGTCGCGGGATGTTCGCGCGCGCCGAGTACACGGTCTCCGCCGTCGTCCGCGGCGAGGTTGTCGACGAACGATTTATTCCGTAAAAATCGTCCGGCAAATATGTTCGTCGTCGAAAGCCGTCGATTAGTCGGTCAGACTATTACGCTCCGAGTGACGTGATCGCCATCGGGGGCGAGTAAAAAATCTTTGATCCAATGATAAATATTATTTCGACCCGTTTGAAATCGAAACGTTATCGTTTCCGCCTCTGATATTATATAATCGTTGTTCTGTCTCTTGATCAGGAACGTGTCGGCGGAACGCACGGATGTTTACGTCTCCGCACATCTAGACGCGCGATATGATAATAATATTATGTGTTGCGAGTTTTGTTTTTTTCGTCGTATATTCGGTTTTTTTCGGCGCGTGGCGGTTTCGTTTTCACAATACGCGCGATAACAATCGTAGAGGAAATCAAACTTTTCGATCCGTAGTGCGGCGCGTTTAAATCCGCGCCCGAAACGGAATCATTTTTGACGTTCTCCTTTGGAGTTTAGAAAAACACGAGTCGCACGTTAGAGAGACCCGTCGACTCGCGTCGATCCTCTGATGTTGCGCAAGTTCATTCATAAAATCTCCTCCGCCGGTTTGTAATTGTTACGATTGAATGGCAGCCGTCAAGTGTCGTTAAAAACAATCTGCGTACACAACTCTAAACGTAAACAATAATTACCGCATCGAGTCCGAGAGAAATAAAACAACAATAATAATTATGCGTTCGTCGTTTGCGCCGCAGTTTATTTTCCCGTCGACGTCGCCGCGGCCGGTGCAAATAAATAATATATAAGTGAAATTCGAACCGCGTTCGTCTGACATTAGGAAGCACTCGACGCGAATGGGTATGGCGTAGGGTTATTGAATTTTTCGCGACTTTCCCGTAACTTTAGTCGCTCCTGCGCTCTATGTACCTCGGACAATACGCTGGGTCGAACTCTAAACCTCGCGAGTTATTGTGTTCTCAACGTCAAATCGAAACAAAAAGCAGGCACGTAATCGCGATTTTATTTTACGGAAGCTTAGAAAATAATCGTCTCCCGAATAAATTTAAGACTTTGGGGGAAAAAAAACGTGGCCGTCCAACAAACCGAAAGTCTAATCGATTTGAAATATACGTTTGAGTTTAGACTTTACGTCGGGTTTTCTACACGTCTCGAACCCTAATCGATCCGCGAGAGTTCACCGTGTCTCTACAAAACCTATATTTTATGCATATATATATATAACGTAGATTCCTCTCGCTATGACGCGCGGTATTGGCGCGTCGATTTTGTGACCTTAAAAAAAAAAAAAAAAAAAAAAACGGAAAAATAATAATCACACAACAAGAATAATAATAATAAAAGAAACAAAAACCGGTCTTTAAACACATTTCCACAGTCGATTTCGGTGTACCTCTACACGCGAAGAATCTCTCGCGCATATTGTTCGTATCGCGTTGCGGGGGCCTACGCTCTCGCACACGCGCACGCTCGCGCGTAATAATGCCACGGGTATTAGCCGCGGCGGACGGGGCGGTGCCCAAAGTCGGGGAAATATTGCGTTATTACGCCGCCGCCGTCGCTCGGCCGCAACGACGCGCGCGTGCATTTAATACTTCGGCATTCCTGTGCGCAGAGACAACGCCGACGTAACATATTATAATATTATACACCTAAATATACATTTGTGCCTCTATTAGGCGTATATCTACCACTCGTGTGCGCGCGCGATATCGTACACGTATATATGTTCGGTGTGTATTAAGACGATCGTGTCCGGTATATAACTCTCTGTGCTCTCCGTAGCGCGCGCGTACTTACCGCTCGTGGGCGGATTATTGTTATTATCGGTGTGCCTCGCGCGCGCGTATTATAATGTTATACGCGCGAGCCCGCTGCACACACGCGGCGGCGGCGGCGGCGGCGGCGACCGCGAAGCGCGATGATTACGATCTGCCGCCGCCGCCGCCGCCACCGCGTTATGATTTTTCTCGTTTTTCCTCTCTTCGGCTCTCACACGAAATCCAATCCGTCTGAATTTGTAATAATTTGTTTGCACGCCGCGAGTATAATACTTTTGCGGCCAGTAGATTTACGCGATACCCGCCGAACTCATTCCCGTCCGTCGTCGTGTGCGCGACGGACGCTCCGTTATCGTCCGTTACCGACGACGTGTCGAATTTTTTTCCGATTTAAAACATTTCGTACCAGAATTCCTCCCACTCGGCGGGGGCCGAAGTTTTCAAGTACGCGTTGTGACGAAAAACTATTTCAAACGACTGAAATGTATCCAACCGTGATTTCCCAGCAAACGTATAAAAAGTTGTCCTTATCGTTTCACAGCGCCTTCGAATATCGTACTTCTTTGCAAATTTAACTAATTATTTTGCCACCCGAATCTCTCTCTATAGTTTCGATCCGCAGATTGGTTTGCAGCCATCTTCCATTCTTCTCTATTATCCGCTTTCCTTTTCATTTCTACGTATGAGTTGCATCCTTGGTCTTTAATTATTTGTTGAATATACTCCGGTCTTGGTCTTCCCCTATGGTTCTTACCGTCTATGCATCCTTCTATTATCAATTTTAGTAGTCCCTCGTGTCGCATTATATGGCCTATCCATTCGTTTCTTCTTTTAACTATATTCTTCCATATTAATTTTTCTTCTGATATCCTCTCTAGCACCTCTTCATTTGTTACTCTGTCCATCCGGCTTATTCTCAACATTCTTCTGTAGCACCACATTTCAAACGATTCTAGCCTTCTTCGATTTTCTGTTGTAATTGTCAAGGTTTCACACCCATAGAGGGCTATACTCCATACATAATATGTATGTCTAATATGTATGTATGACATATTATGTCTTCAATAGATTTTTCCTTATTTTTAGACTAATGCTTCTTGATGCAAGAAGAGTTTTCTTGCTGTTAAATGCTATTTTCATTGGCATATGCGTTTTATTATTTCGCTATTACTTCTTCCATCATTACTGATGATGCTCCCTAGGTATGCAAATTCATCTACTTGTTTTACTGTCTGGTTTCCTCGTAGATTTATCTGTATTCTGGTTACATTCTCCCTTCTACAAACGAGTACTTTTGTTTTTTGTACATTTATTTTCATACGCAAATCCTTAAAGAAAATTTCGTCCATAGTTTTGACTAGTTGTTGTAAATCTGAATGAATATGATGGTCAGATAACCCAAAGAGTCGTGTTTTCGTCGGACGTCGTCGCACCGCCCGATCGGAAAACAATCAAGCCGACGACGGTATTTCAAACGGTGTTCAGACAATACGGAAAATATTTAAACCGATACCGCGCCGGGAATTCGCGCGGAACACTTTACGGCGTGTCAGCGCGACCGTGCGAAGGATATTTTTCACCCGGTAATTGGTTTTTAAAACAAACACCGACGCTGCAGCAGCAGCAGCAGCAGCAGCAGCAGCGCGCTATGATGTTTATCGGGGATTTATTTTTTTTTATTTTTTCGTATTTTTCTATATCCGCGCGCGCGCGAGATTACGCGTTTCGAAACGCCCGTGTAATAAGCGCGTATACGAGCGGAGAGACTGTTCGTAAACTTTACGAGCGTACGAAGACGATTAAAAAACCACGCGTACGGAAAACGGATTGGTGAAATATAGGACGCGTGTGCGAGTGCGGTGGAAATCGCGAGGATCGCTGCGGCTCTCTCGACAAAATATACGTGTACGTCCGTGTAAACGCTATATCCGCGAGTGCCATCGTATTTCTAACAACCGGGCAAAGCGTTTCGCCCGTGGTCGCGTTTGTTTATTTTTTTCTACTCTTCGCAGAACAAGACGCATGTATAATAATACACGTTCTAATAACGCGCGCGCGCGTAAAAAACGTTGTTCAAATATTTGATTTCTCGACGCTTTACGACGATAATAACAACGTGTGTATAGGAAAACGATTATCCTGCACAGCGTAATAAATAAAATTCGAAATCTTCGCGCTAAAATAACATTATTATTATTATACCTTTTCGTGCGCGCGAAACGTTTATAACGCGTGTGACTGTGAGCGCGCGCTAAAGTATGTCCCGCCGCCGCCGCCGCCGAGGAGCAAATGTTTTTCGAGCGCATCGAGTTGTTTCCCCGCGCGCGTCGTTTCTCTTTTACCGCGTGTGTATTTTATATTCGGCCGTCCGCTCTTAAAACGGCGATTGTATTTATTCATCTGTAGGTACTATATAATTAGGGTTCGGAAGTTGTAGGAATTACGCGTGCGAAAATGTGAAATATGCAAACGATTTGAATAAAATATGTGCGCCGTGTTCTCAAGCGGTATTGAATGAAACGTGGTAAACTGGTTGGCGTTTGCTATTTATTGAGCTGAAAAAAGCTAGTGTCGATAACACTATATTGTGCGTACTGACGAGAATGGGGGGGGGGTTTATTCTACGTTTGACGAAGACATAATTGTAGGCACTTGTAATAAATAGGCGAAAACGTCGTCCTTACCAGATAATTCCAAGCGTGTTTTTTTCTTCTTCGAATTGTCAGTTTCAAACGATCGCGACGACGGTTTTGCAGTGAACACAAAAAAACTTTTAAACGGACGCGCCCGAATAATAAAAAGAAAATAACAATTCGTTTTTGGAAAATATCACGTAACGCGCGTTTTAAACAATAAACGTTCATTTTCGCGATTGATTTCGATTTCAACCCGGGCCTGCTATAGATATTTAAAAGCAATTTCCTATACATATGTAATATTTAGACTGGCTCGTGCGTTTTTCCCGCTTGGGATGATTTTGCGCGACGTGAAACAAAATTCTCCATATATTTCCTGTGTACTTTGAAGAAGGATATCGATTATTTCTAATGAAAACACCGTTACGTTACTATACCTACTCCGCTTTGTGTACAGTTAACCAGGTGAAACTAAAGTTTTTTGACGCCTCCTCGTCGTGACTAGAATAATATTTTTTCACGTCATTTCATAATAATACGATTTCGCTATTCGGACAGTGATTGTGACAACGGAACGACTCGCTTCCACCGATAAATATGTACGTGTGTTTTTGGAAACGACGTATCATTTCAAAATTTAATACACAACGCTACGGGTTTTCCGAAAAAAATATTTATCGCGCTCGCGGATTGTTCAAGTGTAATGCGCGGCGAGTATGTACGAGTTATACGCGTATAATGCGGTATTAAAACACACATATTTTGCGCGCGCGTGCCACGCCGCGAGGAAGAAAACATAAATTTACACGGTCGTCGCGTAATCCGATATGATTGGCGTTTGGCGACCGATCCGGGAGGGAAGAGATCGAACGAGTTATGCGAATAGGAAAATAGAAAAAAATTCGTCGTGTTTTTTCTCTCTTCTCGATGTTTACGTATATCTAATACGGTCACGCGGTGCACACCGTTTTCCGGGTCGGAGGTCGATAATCGTTCGCGTTAAGAATACATATATATATAATACCCCGCGACCGCGGAGACGTCGGCGGCAGTGACAGAGAGAGCGAACGAGACGGAGAGTGAAACGACGGCGGAGGGTGCCCTGCGGGAGATGACCCGGACGGGGGCCGGCCGATTTACATTTAAATTGCTCGAGCTACGGCGGCGGGGCACGCGTTTGCCGCGACTGTGATATACGTAACCCGTATTATAATAATATTATTACGAGTGTGGTTTTTTTTTATTATTATTTTTTATTCCCGCGGAGAGAGACGCGCGTCACGTGAAAATATGATCCATCGACGAGCCACACGCCGCGCGACCGAGTTGTTACGACTCGCGTTACGTTCGTTTTCGTCTTATCTTAATGTATATATTTATGTGTTTTTTTTTTTTTAATCGATTCGGCCGCGTTTTGATCGCGCTCATTTTTTTTTTTTTTTTATAATTAAACAAATTGGTCGCGTACCATATATATATAATATACGCGCGCGTTTACCTAATCATAATGATAATAATATAACGCGTATAATATATTTAATATACGAATAATACCGGTCCGAAATTGAGTTACCGGTTCGAAAATACGTACCTATACACGTATAATATAATATGGTAACGATTTGCGCGCGCGCGCGGCCGACTAAATTAATTGAAATGACGCGGCGCGCGCACTAATTAATTAACGGATAAATAAGGAGGCGTATCCCGCAGTACGAATATTTATAATTGGAATTAAAAATAATAATAATCATGACGAAAAAAAAAAAAAAAGAAAAAAGTTCCGGGAAGAAATCGGCGCTCGCACGGAACGGGTTTTCGCGGCGCTCGCGTTTTTATATACGATATTATTATACACTTTGCGCTCTTGTAAATTATATTATGTAGCAGAACACCCCGCATCGCGGCCCGACGAGACCACTCATTATCGTATTTGGCCCCGTCCGTCGCTGTGATTGCACCGATACCGACGTTGCATTTCGCCGATAGTTATCGGACCGGCGAATCGTCGTAAATCGATTGCTCGACATTAATGTTTCCCGTGCGTTTCACACGTTTTTTCTCTAGTCTCGAACGACGAAAAACGTATCAACTGACGCGCGCGTGTTCTGACCGATTCTGACACCGCGAGGGCGGAGGAGATCGCTGTGAGAACTGCGGCCGAGAATTCGGTTTATATTGCGCGTGATACGCTCGAGTGGGATTCGCGAAGGAAAAGAATCGACCGCGTTAATTTTGTCATCGTTTTCGCCAATCTCGCCGTATTTAAAACCGAAAATACAACCCTACAGTTTTATCATTTGAATTATGTTTTCGGTGCGGATATTTTCATATTGCTCCTGCATCGAACCGTGCGAGGAAAATGTACATAATCTCGAGTCGCCGACGACGGTGGCTCATAGTTGGAAAAACTCGACGCGAACCCGTGTTATTACGAGGGGAGACAATATTTTGTTCGATTCGGAGTCAAACGTACGATCGCCGATCTCGCCGTAGCTATGGATATTTATTATTATATCATGTCCGTTTTCCGACGTTTAGAACGAGCGGATTTGTCGCCATCACGTCCCGGCGAATACATTCAAATATATAACACGACGAGCGCGTAAAATATATTATGTATTATAACAACAGCGGACGCCATAATATTCCGTCACGGTACGACGGCCCCGCGCGCGCGCGCGCACTCGCCATACACAATGTGAATAGTACACAATAATAATACGTCGTCGGCTCCGCGTGATGTGTATAATATATACAATATAATATAACGTATATTATTACCGTGTGAACCGGAAAAAAGTAAAAATAAAATGGCGGCCGTCGTGCCGAAATCATCGCAACGCGCTCCGCATTTACACGTTATTAACACTGCGGCGCGCTTGCACCATATACACCTAATATAATACAACGCGCGTCGTATACGACGAACCACCCTCCTTCGGTAGCAACGCACTTTTTAGATACTATATGCGTTTTCTTGGACACGTCAAATCATGATATGCGATAAACGACAGATCAGTATGATAAAAAAAATAAAGTTCCGACGAGAAATGTCTGAGAAAACAACGTTTGAAACGATATTACGCGTGTATTGTCAATTCTAGACAATACACATAAATCGAACGACGCGCCACACAATAGACGATATTTCCTTCTCAAAACTTCCGCATAAAAATCGACACGATTCGATTGGATAAAGTCGTATTTTCGAGTGCAGTGCAATTTGAGTAAATTTTTCCTAACGCGCGAAAATATATAATGAGAAAGCGGAGCTGCGAAAATCTAACAGATCCGTAGGCAGAGGACGGGGACGATCGGGCAGGATTTGTTTTCGACGGCACGGTCTCGAGGCCGAAGAAGAAGAAGAAGAAAAGCGGTGGACCTGTGATGCGCGGCGGGGAAAACTATCCTTACTACCCACTACCCACTCACAAAGAGTATATATTATAACAACGTGCACAAGTGTGCACACTCGGCGGCGGTGTGAATCCTCGGCCATTGTTTTCGCGGTGAAATTTACCGCGCGTATAACGGGTAAAATAATAGATATAGTGTCGCCGTACGATACTCGAAATTCTTTTCAGACTGCTCTCGCGCGCGTGCAATATACGTATATATTATAATGGTCGCATAATACGCGTATACTATTATAATGTGTTTAACACGGATTTGTTTTTTATTTTCCTCTCATTACCATTATAATATTGGCGCGCGCGCGCGTGTTCGTGATAATTATTTTCGCGCCGCGGCGGCTTCTTCCGCATTCTCACGGCGGCGACCGCTCGCGATAATATACACTCGGCCGTACGTAAAGTGCAGCGTATAATATACACTCGCAACGGGTGAAAAACTGTGACCGCAACCTATACGTTTATATACATATAACTCGTACTTAACAACAATGGGACGACCGTATAAGGGCAGACGAACTGCGGCTGTGCAGCGGCGGAATATCGTTTCGCTCTGGCCCCGAGAAATTCGTAATTTCCCCCCCCCCCGGGCCGCGCAGCCTCCGCCGAACTCTGCTGCAACGATCGCGGTGCAACAGGACACGCGCGTAAGTACCTATATACTCTTTGCGTATATACATACATATATATATAACAATGTAATGTTATGTATATGCGCCGCTCGTGGTACACGTATTAATATATATACGACGATAGTACACTATAACGGCCTTATTGTTCGCGGGCGCGGGTGAAAGCGCGACGGACGATAAATTCGCGCGACCGCTATGCGGTATATAAACGTTATATACTCGTATATACATATATTCACATACGAAATACAATGTATAGGCGCGCAAACTTTCTACGCCTCTGATTTGCGATTTATAGGTAAAATACGCGGTGTGTACTACCGCGCGCGCCGCAACAGATTTATAGACTTATATTCTGCCGGGTTCCGCCGCGCGCCGCCCCGCGTTTATAGAAATCTCCGAGGTTTCCGCGTGCGCACATAACATTTAAACGAGACCTTTTCCAAGACTTTTCAGTGTAAACATAACGCACGTCATAGACGCCGGATCGTCTGTGTTGTGTCCTCGTGACCCCCCTCCCCCTATGTGGTGGTGGGCGCCCCCTAGATAGTTTACCAAAACACGATTTTTTTCGAAATGCATTCGAAACGCACGCGGCAAACAATGCAATTACCGCTGCAGTTATTTTAATTATCCCTCTTCGCGTTTAACTGCACCGGACTAATCGGATCGTTGGTAGCCGCAACGCGTTATGATATTTCTCATTATAATATTAAAATCTCTCGTAACGCAATATCTATCTATACTCTCGATCGTCTCTATTATAATAACCGCGGCGACTGCACTTCCTGATTGTGTAAATAGACCACACACCCGAGTCGAATATCAATTTAGAACTCTGCGTATAAATACGCGCGCGCGCGCACACACAATATACTCGCGTCTTTATATTATTATTATTATTATCGTGTGCCTTTGGCTATACCGCCTACACCCGCGCACACATTTTAATAACAATTCGATCACGATTTAAAACAATATGATTGTAAATTGATACACCAATTTGATGTTAATTTCATTATGCTTTTCATTCGGGCTCGCGTAAATTTTACAACCCACGAGAATAATCTTGCCGACTCTCTTCCGTACGCCGCCGCCGCCGCCGTGTCATAGTTCACCTTTTTTTTAATAATACACGTTTGATGCGCGCCGTTTGCGCATTGAAATCGCTGCACGATATTCTCTTTTATATAGTAACTGTAGTCGTCGGACAGTGCTGCAGGTGCGCGAGACAAGTAATATTATTATAATATGAATTACATTTATATATATATATATATATAGTATATACGAGTACGTATCAGACAAATTAGAAAAAAAAAATATGACTTTCTCGACGACCTATAGAGAGCTATATTTATTATGAAAACAATTTAATTTTTGCAACGTTTTTGCAACGACTCGAATCGAATTCGAATACAATAAATTGTCTTACCTAGTTTTTTTTTCCCCCTTTTTTTTTTTTTTAATTCGCATGTCAAACGACATTGCGAAATGCTTGCGATTATATAACGTACGTTTTATAAACGCAACGCGCATTATATTTTCAAGTAAATCTGCAACGTGTGCATTACACTCGCGAGAGACACCGACCGACTGTCGTATCGTATACAACTCGATTGCAGTGTTTTATTGCATGACATAATAATATATAATAATATACATAATATAGTATACGGCCGGTACTGGTATTAAAAAAAAAAAAAAATTAAATAAATTTGTAATTAATTAAAATAGATACGTTTTTTTTTCTCTCTCTCTCGAAACGTTAATGAAATTAATCGGTTTTTTTTTTTTTTTAATGGAAAAAAATCACGAGCGTAATTTATTATTACTTTGCCGCAGTGTAAATAATATGATTCACGGACTCGGCGTTATGGGTGCGCGTCATTATTGTCTTGCTCAAACTCGATATTACATGAAAAAAAAAAAAATGTCACGGCCGACTGTCTAGAATCTTTCGAGTCGCTCGTTCATCGTTTACTTAATATTTTGTAATATCGCATTCGATTTATACGACACACTTTGTACGCGACGCGAAAAGTAATGTAACAGTAAAGTAGGTAATAATAAAAAGTGTACTTTGAAAGACTCGAAAGCGTCTGTTAAATATTCTTCCATTTTTTTTTTTCAATAATTATTAAAAGTGATAGCATTTTTTGATCGATCGATATTTGTTTGTATTTCGTGAAGATAATTTTTTTTTAGGTCTTTAGGTAAATAAAACGAACGTAATCCATGTATAAATAGATATAAAAATGAATGTTTTTTTTTTCGTTTTTCTTTATCGACTAAAAAACTACTTGACCGATTTTCGCGCGGTTTTTCGTAAAACGATCGTCCAGATGAGAAGGTTTAAAGCTATTTATGACCTGTTCAATTAAAATATATTGTCTGTTAGTTTAAGTTGCTAGGTAATTAAAAAACCAACCTATAAGACTTATAATTTTTTTAATTTCCTAGTAACTTCTAACCCAAAAGAGAAATAAAAATTAGTTTAATTTATATCGTTCGGTTAATTTTAGTCTTCGTGGACACAATATGTTATACTACAGTCGTGAATATATCTTTCTTCGTACATTCATAGACTAAAAAACGGTCGAGGTTGTGTTCAGAGAAGATTCGAAGCCATTGCGGTATCCTCGAACAGATCGGTATGGTTTTTAATTACGCAAAGCGAGTGTCCGGTCGATAAAACGAATAGATTTCAATCGCCTAGGAAAACGTAGCCAAACAGAAAGCATAATAATTTTCACGGGCGAAGCGAGATGAATATTTTCGACAACTGTCCGTATATATTTTACGCCGCGACGACGACGTTCCGATCGTTTTCGTTTCGCTGCAGTGGTCGTATGCACCGACGGATATGCACCGCGCGCGCGTTCCTGGCTCGCAACTAAAGTCCCGGCCGGCGATCGGGCTCCAGGCTAGGAAGGACGACGATCGGTGTAATTATCTACGCCGCCGGGTCGCGCGCGCGCGCGAGCAGCGTATAATATGAACGTGTGCGTCGTATACATATTATCTACTAAACTCGTCCGAGTATACAACGTATCATTAAACCCGTAAAGCGGCCGAGCTTAATAGAATTAATTTCTCCGCGTATAAAATAATAATATAATATATATCCTCGCCGTCTTCGTCATCGTCGTGCAATAATAATAATAATAATAATAATAATAATATCGTCGGCTCAAATAGGTTCACACGTTTCACGTCGTTAATATTATTATATACCGCTGCCGCCGCAGTTGTATACAAATGTACTATTATATTATATTAGATACTGTACGTGTGCGCGTTTATTATCATCGCGAGCGCGTACGTTATAAGCGCGCCGCGTGACGGGGACACAAATTCGTTTTATTATTTTTTCCGATCGTTCCGGACGCGAGTTTAATCGGGTTTCGTCGATTATTGTTTATAGAACAATATTAATAATAATATTACCCGTTTAGTCGATCAAAAACCAGACGGCGCGGCAAATAATCGATCGTAAATGTTGATGGTTTTTTTTTTCTTCTTCTCGTTCAGTCGTGGAAGCCGCGTGTTAGTTATGATATTATTTTGTTTTTATTGCAATTTAAAATACGTCCTTCTATTTCGGCGCGCAAATTAATTGTAATTACATAGGCGAGGGGGATCAGAGTCCCCCAAGCCCCCTCCTAGTTGTACAACGACGGTATGTTTTCGAATATACTGTTGGGTCCGGGTCGATTTAATTATAGATTCCAACGTCGAAACGTTTTTTGAAAAAAAAAACATCTCGCAGAGATGATTTCAAATATACGCGACGCACGTGCGAGTCGAATCAAATTGGACAGGGCTGCGCGCATATTTGTGCTTTCGTGCTAGGTATGTCGAAGGAGACTGCGGCAAATGTCGTGATTTTTTTTCTTTTTTCTACTCGCGTCGTCGCAAGTGCAATTTTGAAGGAACATTAAGCGTTTTTAGAACTTTCAAAAGCATTCGACTGCGGACGATTTAAACCGAATGATAAAATCGGAGGAAGGACAAGAACTCCTTATATCTCCTGAACGAAACCCAACCGTATTCGCGTCGAACGGAGCGGCCTGCAGCGTAAATGCGCGTCGCCGAAGCGTAACACGGCCGTCGTCGTCGGCGACCGCAGTTGCCTCGTAAAAAATTAATTCGAACCGTACACACTCTTTTAATCGTACCGATCGGTTCGGATTAATTATAATTGAAAATAATAATAAGTCGTCCGCGGTGATTATATTATAGTGATACGAGAGGGCATAATCGATTTCATCTGCGCAGATTGGAGCGAACGCGTTGCACACAATTCTACCGCAATACGCCGAATAAGCGCAGGCCAGTACAAAACGTATACGTCTCGCAGTAGATTTCGAATAATATAACGTCGTCGGCCGTAGAAAGAATCCGTCGTCGCGCGTCGGCTCGAATGCGCGCGGCCGCATGAGATTGTATCGTGTGACGACAAGCCAGTCTGAGATCTTAATGTTTCGTAAACCTGGTTTTGAAATTTCACCGCGCGTCTCGCAGACAATAATATTGTAATATCACGGAGCGATTTTATTTTTTATTTTTGTTTTCGTCGCGGAATTTCAGTTTTCATTGTTGTCATTATATTACAATAATGACTGCGGTGGTGTGTCGTTCTCTCCGACTCGGCGGCGATTCACAGCTGCGCGAGTACCGATTTGATTGATCGCGTCGTGATTTACGCCACGTCGTCTCGTCATAATGTTTTTTTTGGTCGGCAATAATAGTTTTTTCTCGATCGTCGTAGTTTTCCATCGGATTTTCTCTATTGTTACGCGAAAAACGACTTTCATAGAATACCGAGTGGATACTAGTAGTTACTGCTGGCGGTGTTTTTACGCGTACACGCGCGTCTTCTGGTCGTCCGTAGAAATAAAAAATACGTCGTCATCGTAAGAGACCACTCGAAATCTGAAATAGAAAATACACACGTTAACCGCGCATTTCATAGACAAATACTTTCACGAAAACTCAAATTCATTCGTCCTCGTCGATCAGGTCGAACATCCCATTATTCTAGATTATTTTCCTACAGAAATTCTCATACCGACGCGCTGCTATGACGTAGTATAGTAAAACAACACTATCCTCTGCCGTACTTCCTAAAAAGTGCGTCGCCGGACGACTCAAAAGACACGGGGACCGAAGATACTAGCCGAGTTGCTGAAAAACTTCTCTTACTTAATCGTCCGACCATCTCTTGGATACGTATAGATATTTGTACGCTCTGGTCGGAAGTGATCGCCGGAAGCCGCTTCCTGTAAATGTCAGTTTAAAACAAAAAACAAAAAAACCATAATCAATTAACCGTCATCAAACTCATTACATATTGTACATATAATGCGCCTATATTCGCACGAATAATCGTAAATAGTATATAGTTTCATTTTAATAAATTAAAAAATACACGTCGCCGTCAGTGGCGTGACGTGATGTAATCGGCCGCGGCGGCGTAAGCAATCGCCGACGATTATAATACTTTAACCCATATGTCGTTACTATTCGTTCTGCGAAGCCGCGAGCAATTTGTTTTCACCGTTTTAATTGAGTGGGTACAAATTAAACGACTGTAGCATTAATTGCATAGGGATTTTACTTTACATAATTTAATTCAACAAAACGCATTATTATGCAATCTATATTCACGACGACAGTTTTACATTACTCGGTTGACATCTGATATTAATTCGTTCGCGCTCCAATCGAACCTATAAAATTGTCGACGACCGTTCATAAAAGTACGCGCGAGCAGCGCCGCCATAATAATATACGTGTGTTATTTACAGTTCGCGCCGCGTAAAACGCATCGCAGTAGAGCCTCGATATTCCGGACGAATTCAGACCGAGCGTCGTCCGGAGGTTTTTCAACATTACCCACTCAAATGACGAACATTTTTAATTCCCAAGTATAGTAGTCGGTAATTTTGTATTCGGGTTCCGGGAATTCCGAACCAACTACGAAATGTATTTACGAACAAATACGGACCGTCCGGATTACCGCGTTCGCCGGGGGTCCGGACTATCGAGGCTCTACTGTGTGTTATTCTGTCGGGGATTATATGCACGCGGATATCCGGTGTGCGCGACCTTTGCTTGACGACCGACGACGGCGGAAAATAGAAAACGGCCCCGGACGAGATGAGCCCGCGATGAGTCGTGTGCGCGTCGTACTAATGAGAAACTTGACAAATGTCGCGCGCGCACACACGTGCACAATGGGGGGTCGTGCCGCGCGATCGTATCGACGATTATCGTCGACGACGACGTGCGATATATCACAATATATTATCGTTTCGACCGATTGGGAACGTGCCGGAGACGACGAGCGTTTGACAGAGGGCGAAAGAGAAAATGCGATGCATACGTATACAGAGTGTCCCGCGGTCGTGCTTCGTTTCAGAGTTTTATTCGATTTTGTTCGAGGCCCGAGGCTTCATTTCTGAGGATACCGCGTCAAATATTCCAACGTCACGAATTCGAATGCAAAAAACCAACGGTTTGTGTTCGAGTATAATGCGACAAAGAGCGCGTGTTCAGAGACGTTTTTTTTTTTTAAATTAAATGGCGTTTACGGAAGAAAAAAGCGAGAAATAGTTTACGAATATTATTCGTTTAGAATTTCGCGTCTATTATTGTGTTTATCTCGAGCTATTAAATCGATATCCTTTACTGTATCCTTTACTGACGGATTGGCAAATTGTAATAATAAACTCTTTTTATCCTTATCGTTAGATCGTAAGTTTTTATCCGACCAACGCGTAAAACCCGAATACACCAAATTTCGCGATCGCAAATCGATTGTGCTTGTTTTGTTCGTTAGGGCGTTCGAGTGAATCGATTTAATCGAGTCGGATTCGGCACCGTGAATTCCAGTCCGCCTCGCTTCCGACAAACACAACACGGTACGCGGAAATCTCGGCAAAATTTTTAAAAAAATAAAAAATAAAACCGCAACGCGGATCGCGTCTCATAATATAGTAAACACATTAGAGGTTTTTTACGTCACGGTAAATTATCCGTAGCAGGACGCCGCGCCGTAGTACACGGACACCCGAGAAATAAAATAAATCATCGAGCGCATACCAATTATTATTATTATTATGACGATTATTAGTATCGGCACCGCGGCGCGCTGTGTAATACTGCAGAATAAATTGCAGTTAATGTAGAAAACAAGAAGAGAGGAAAAAAAAAAACACTCCTAAGTACCGACGAGAATTTATCGAGGCGACTAAAACTCCTATATTGATATATAATATTATTAACCTCGTGCGTTAAAATTACTTTGAAATTTGATTTAAAACCTGCGAGTGTGTGCGCTCGTTTCATATATACGAGTATATACTCGTGTATATATTATATACATATATATAATGTATATAATACGCATGGGTTGGTTCAAAGTTTTTTTCTCCGCTCCGCCATGATGCAACAAATAATACTTTATGTTTGAAGAGTACTTAAACGTCAACTGTTCTAATCATCGATGGAATTTTCCACCACATCACTTGACCTCTATGTTTCTGAAGATTCGAATCGTTACGTAAGCTAAAAATTATAATACACACTATTATTTGTATACACACGAAAAAATACACCTTCGGTATAAACGGTACATGTGTACACACACACGCTGCACAACGCGTAGCAAATAAAAAAAACCGTTATTGTTTTCGTGTGCCTGCCAAACGTTTTGTGTGCGATTCGTAATAAATTCGTTATTCCTTCGGTGATAAATAATAATATTATAATATACGTCGCCGAATCGCAATTATCATAGTTCACGACAACAAACCGTTTACGTTGTCACGTCGAACGTTTTTCGCGGGCGGCTCGTCGTCATTGTTTCGGTCCGAGTGTTTTGCCTCGGCGATTAAATATATTATAAATATAAACGTCGTTGTGTGAAATCTTTTCGTTGTGTACAATACGCGAAGCCGTGCGGAGAACACCTCTTCTTTGCTTTATGGCACGGGGGGGGGGGGCCCTTATTATATCGTATATCATGTACCCCAGTATAATGATCGCGTTTTAATTCCATAAATTATAACAACGGCGTATGCTCGTCGCGAAATTATTGTGGTGGAAAAAAAAAAGCAAACGGTTTTTTTCCGTCGCTTTTTGCGGGACACGCGGTGTCGTCGTCTACGACTTTGTATTCGCGCTCAGTTTGCGTTCATAAAAAAAAAAAAAAATCAAACGATAAATTCGATCGTAAGATATTGTGACACCATAATAATCTTAATCACTCGTACGCAATATATTATTATCGAATATACATACGTCCGTTAAGCGAGCGAGCGCGCGCGCGTATATATAGGAAATATCGAACGACTATATATTACAGTAATGATGTAATAAATACGCGCGCGATCAATAAACGCGGCAAAACAAAAAATAAAATAAAAAAACATCGTTGGCTATAAAACCGCAGTCGTATAAATACCGCCGCCGCGCCGCCGCGCGTATGAGAACAACATATTATTATTATTATTATTATTATAACGTACCGAGTGACAAACGTTCCAACACCTGCACACACACTTGGCCCAGAAGAGAAAACACAATTATAAAAGCCAATATTTTTTACAGCCGTCAACGCAAAGTCCGACCTTGTGGCGTATGCTCGGGCGCAAAAAAAAATAAAAAAAAATATTAATTTATTATTTAAAATCGCGTGGAAATTGCCGTTGAATAATAATAATATTATAATTTACGCTCTCGGTACACGTGAAAACGTGTAATACCCTCGTAAATAATTTTTCTCTCTCTCTCTCTCTATTTGTACTCGTATTTATTTGTTTATTTATTATTTTTTTTTTTTCTTACAGCGTTCAAACGTCACGAATGTCTACACCACCACTGTCTGCCCACGCCTAGTTACGGCTTTTCAAAGGTAAGAACGCCACGTAATATGATAATATTAAACGATAATTCCGCGCTCGCGTCGCGCATAAGGTTTTTTCAATATGTGTATGTTGTTATTATTATTATTATTATTGAACTATGTATATAATGCGATCGGCGTGTCACAATGAAAGCCGCGCGGCGTTTCGCAAAAAACCACGTCGTCGTCGTATCAAACGTTTCTGCGTCATTCTCCTAACACGTCACCGCCGCCGCCGTTGTGATCCGAATATCCGGACCGGCCAAATCTCACTCTGACCCGTCGATTTCATTTGGCCAAACCGTTTTCACGGCCGATCGTTTTCTAATTTAAAACGGGACGATTATCCTATTCGTCAAACTCGGCTAATGCGCACGCGGTCGTCGACGTGAAGAATTCAATTCGGAAATATCGGCGGATAAAAAATTCGGGCCAAGGACAGGAAGTGCGATCTCTCGCGTCGTAAAAACGATACACATATAATTATGCGTATGGTTTCCAATCGATCCGAGTGATAAACAGTACACATTTTCGAGGTTTTCACATCTTCTCCGGGCCTCGTCGCTCAACGTTTCGAAAACAACGAAATCTTACACCAACAATGTTGCGAAATCTTCAACTCAAAGATCTTCTTCCCGATTCTCACTTTGACGCCGACCTAGGAGTAACGTGCGGGTATCGACTGTAAACCCGGATTCGTCGTAAGACCGCGAGAAAAAACAAACGTCTCGGCGGCGCGTTCGCGACAAAAATCGCGTAAAACAATAACTTCGTAAAAGCGTATATATAAAACGAAAGAAATCGCAGCGGTTCGCTCGCGCGGAACTTATGGCAACGAAAACCATGCGTTATTATCGTACACACTGCGGGCGACACAAGTTAACGCACGTGTTATTATAATACTATTGGTGTGCGCCCGCGATAACACACTATTTTCATAATATACACGCTGGACTTGACCCGGGACAACGGCGTGCCAAAAATCGTTTTCTAGTGACGATAAGTTTTAGTACTCGCGTGTGTAGACATCGTTTGTCGCAATCGTAGTAAGACCGAAGGATTCGAAATAAAAAACCCATTCTCGACGGTAATATTGAAACTACGGAAAAACGGCCGAATCGACAATAGCGACAATAATTAACGCGCGCACAAACCGTTCTTTTTTTCATAGACTTTTTTCGCCTACACTCGAGTGCACGGCGGAAAATCCCGACGACCTAGTCCAGGGATGGCGAACCTTTTTGTACCAGCGTGTCAAATAAAAATGTTGGTTGGATTTTGTTTTCCTCGCGTGTCAACTAGTTTGATAACCCTTCTTTAAACTTAAAAATTCCTACATCTATGGTTTGAATAATAAAAACACAAGTCAAATATTATATTGAGCAGTGTAGATATTCAATTCAATGCGTTTAGGTATAATACCATAAACTTAATATTTCATTTTTGTAATCTCAATATATTTTAGTCTACGTCCTACGACCAGTGGTTTTTGATGACAAACTTTTTACACAGTTGAGTGTGTCAATAAAATAGTGTGCGTGTGTCACTCTGTGACACGCGTGTCATAGGTTCGCCATCTCTGACCTAGTCGGTAAATATATTTACACGAAATCGTAACGTCTCGATATTGTTATTGATTTTTTTTTTTGGAAAAACACTGTCTCCCTCCTCGATCGACGTTTTTCGATAAACGGTCACGCGGCCTCTCCGGCGCCGTGTCGCCGCGGTCACGCCTATGATAGTTACTACACATACCTAATATTATTATACACCGCTCGGATTCGCCATTATGCGGTTCGCGTGTAATATATTATATTATTCTACTTGTTTATCGCGCGCGCGTATATTTAAATACCGGTAGTTCGCATATACGCATACTGCCGCGGCAGCGCCCGGTGACATATCGGTAAATCGGATAAGTACTATACGGGGTTCGCCACACGTCGCACTTATATTTATACGCACACTATACTACTCGTATCATTTCTTTTTTTTTTATGTACAAGTTATATATATTATATTATAGTGGGTGTGTGTCCCACAAACACACTGCCGCGGCAGCAGCAGCAGCAGCAGCGGCGGCGGTCGTCGGACACTTTCTCATGACCTCGCGCGCGTTCGCACGTATATATACATAGAGATATATGTACATGTACGGTCAATATGTTTATATATTATATAGACATGTGTGTGTTAGCAGGCGAGCGCGCGCGCGCGCGCGCGCCCACACGCGTCCCGGTCGTGATCGAGTCCGAAAACGCGGGAGCTACCGGGCGCCGAGAAGGATCGCGTGCTCGGGTCGTGAACGGGATCGGCCGTCATCTTCGTCATATAGTCGCGCGGCAGACGGACGAGGCACGAAACGGGAAAAAAAAAAATAAAATAAAAAACCCGTATAAATAAACAATAATAAAATTATTACAACCGATACCCGCCGACGCGTCGCCGCCGCCGCCGCTGTCGCGTCCGACACCTTGTTATTACGTCCGACGTTTTCGGACGTCCGCGTTCCCGCCGCCGTCGTCGTGATTGTTATTTATCGTTCCCACGAGCGCGCGCCACAGCGCATGTACAATAATCGTCGGAATAAACCTACGGAAACGAACAAATTTCCGTCGCTGCTGCCCGCTTGCGGGGGGGTCGGAATCCCCGAGCCCCCTTTTGCCCGTCTTTAACGACGTTGCCGATTTTTTACTTTCATAACACTTTCAGATGTTCGATTCCTAACGCGTCTTCGTCATATTCGCAAAAACATTATGTTATCGAATACGGTATCTAACTCTGTGTTCGGCAAACACCGCCGACGACGTTGCAACGCAACTCCTTTCTCGCATTCCCTATTATCCGTCGCTAAAGTCGCAACGCGATTCGATATTCCGGACGCCGCGCCGTGGAAATGTGCCGAATACGATTATCGTGTTTACAATCTCATTATCGTACGAAAAGTGCAGACAAATTCGTCTGTTTAGCCGTAGTATACTCGATGGGAATTCGTGTGCAATAATGTGTGTTGTGTACGCGTCGCGGTCGGCGAGACATGACATGATTGTTGTTGTGTTTTTTTTTCTTACGTTTTAGTAGCTTATTTAACATGATCCCAAACTGGTCTTGTATACAATTAAAACTATTTTCCCACGAATTTAAAAAATAATCGATACGATCGCAAAACTATTATTATAATACGGCATGAACAAAAAAAAAAAAACACTCGACCGCGAACCCTTTAATTACGGTCTCATAGAAGCACATTTTAAACGGTATTGATTTTACAGACGTTAAACGGCAACACTCAGACGCATATCTTGTCTGCGGGTTATATATATTTTGTTACTTTTTACACGCATGCGTATAAATAAATATATATACGTATATACGTATATTAAACATATTCTCGTTTTAAATGCATATGGATCAACGCGTGTTAACGTCAAACCTGACCTAAATGTAACCGTTCGAACGGACAAATACACATCGACAGATATTATTATTTTTCAATCATGCTAATGAGCACGTTTTAAGTAACGCCGAGAGTATTATTATAGACGTCTCGTGAAAAATAAAGTCTCTCGACGTATTTATATAAGGTGCACGTGGTCTTTAAACGTCAATTGCTGCATTTTGAAACAATGCCGCGCGCGCGCGCAGTAAATATATATACGTATATATGCCTATATTATACTGGGTCGGGTCTCGTGTGAAATATACGGTTCGCCGGGGTCACGAACGAAAAGGGCAGCTAATTAAAGTCATTACGCCTTGACGTACATGGCCAAACGAACATAAACAATACGACATTTGTCTTTAAATGACTAAAAAGTTGACCTATCCTTGGTACTCGATGCTAGTTGTTATTATCTCGAATCTTTTATCTGTTTGCGATTTTTATTTCGCGGCGGTTTTTTTTTTTTTTTATTCTCTATCGTTCGCATTGAACTATTCCGTGCCGTGCGAATTTCTACTCGACGCTCAACGAAACTCATACGTACGAATTCGAGCGCATTTATACGCAAATGCGTCCCGGGTAAATATAGTCGATCGTTAAATCGTTAAGTTCACTTGACCTTTGTTCTATTGTTATTATTAGGTATACGACGTACGTCTACTATATATACATATATACATATATACATATATACATATATACATACGTATGACTATACATGACGTAGGTACACAAACAGATCGTAAATACTTTGGATCTTCCCATTGTTGTGCGACTGCGTGGCGTATCGAATTGTAGTTTGTCAAGGCGTGACAAAACGTATAATCGCAAAACTTTAGTCCCGATAGTTCGAAAAAATATATTAGATTCAAAGATTTTCCGCGAGTTTTATCATACACACACTTATCGTCTTCGACTCGTCTCAACGAAAATTTCAGAGGAGACGTTGTAGAATATGAGACCGATAGACTTTCTCTGTGAAATAGAATTAATTTTTTTTAGTATACTTTTATAATAGTATAAAGTTACATGGCGTTTTTCATTTCGCGCATGCACTGCGGGTCTATTTTTCGTAGCCGTTTGAAATATTTTTCAATTTTTATTGCGCGATGTAAATAGGTATTTACCTAGTAGAAATAACAAAACTTCGATCGAAGAATATCAACGCGAACGATGTTTTTCCGGTTATTTTAAAAGGATTATCCGTTTTAAAATCTACAAATTGTCCGTGTCGTGCCACACAATACGGAGGGGGGGGGGGAAATGTCCAACCACGAAGTGGGCTGAGCAAGAGCGGCTGCGCGAGGAGGATCTGTGTTGTCGAAAGGACGAATTTTCGTCTCGCCGACTCTAAATATAACGGACATTGAAAATTCGACCGGACCCGAGTTATCTCGGGCGTTTACGTAGACGCACGCGCGATGACGTATTTGTACGCGTGCGCGGCAATAACGTCATTATTATTAAAAAAATTTAAATAAAAACGCGCGTATTACGATAAATTATTATTGCGTGCGTATGCGATATTATGCACACGATGTGTGCCGACGACGACGCGGCGATACACATTTTTTTCGCCCGTCATCATATATATCATTATGTGCGCGAAGAATACGAGCCGGCCGTCGAAGTCTCCGTCGCCGCCGCCGCCGCCGCAGCTATAATAGTCATCGCGTCTTCCGACGGTCGTTTTACACGCCAATATATCACGCGGCGGGTGACGACGACCGCGCATAATATATGATATACGCTCGAGCGTACCGTAGTAGCCGCGGCGGCGGCGGCGGAATATTGTCGTAAAAAATAAAAAGCGCATTACAACCTCCCGCTGCATCGTCGATACAGCGCTGCTCGAACTGGGCCACGTCCAATAATCTACGGCATGTACATGGTATTTCGCGCGCGCGCCCGGCATTATGACGAATGCGCACGCGTACAAATGCATATATACGTATATATCAACGCGATATTTATAATAATATGTGTGTGTTTCGAGCTCACGCGGCTCTCTCGTTGTTTATAACCGCATTTTCGCGCGCGCGCGCTCGCGCAAATGAAATCCGAGACGTTTTTAATATACCGTTTTTTTCGTTTTGCCCCCTTTTTTCCGCCCCTACTCGTTCTCTGCCAGTCGACTACACGACTGTACGACGGCTCTGCGCGCCTTCGTAATGTTACATTTCATATTATTTACAGCCGGCCATAGTGTATAAATGTATACCGTCTTATAAATCGGACCAACGAATGCGTATCCCGAGTCGTTGGCGTATACGTATATAGAGGAAATATTATGTTTATGCGTACCGTACGTGTACGATGTAGTAACGCGCCGGCGCCGTGTTTGCGACGCGCGGCTGTTTCTTATAATATTCTCACGGTGCGCTCGCGACGGCTTTTGAGAGAGAAATAATGATCTGGTGCACGCGTATTATTATAAGGTGTCCGTGTGTGTGTAACTGCACAAAGCGCCAACGACTCAATATCGTCGTTACCACACACTACTACCCTTCTCCCGATCGATCGTCTCGTTTTATATTCACCGCCCGAGCGTCGTAATTCATCATTATATTATATATTATATAGGTACGGGCGGGGCGTTTAAGTCTCTTGTTTTTTTTTTTATTTTTGCCGTCTCTTCGCGCGTCATAATATCATAGCGAATACGTATAGTAAATTATACAGCGCGTCCGTCGTTCCGGCTCGCTCTCTAGACGTCTTCTCCGTAACCTATTTACCGCTATATTACACGGCCGTTGTTTCATTCCTATATCATTTCAACGTCCTTTTTACATCATTTACACTGTATTTATGGCGAAAAATACTGTTCGTTGCCCACTTACAATGTTATTTATGACTAATATTTCAAACTAAACAATTCTACTCTCGTCGAGCACAAGAAATAATAATAATTCATTAGTAACTATAACAATTGGAAATGAATTAAAACGTATAACAAAATTGTGTAATTTTGAAAATAATGACGACGATTATATAACAATAGGATGTAATGATAATAATAGTTCTAATGATAAGTGTGTTTACGTAAAATCGACAAAAAACGTGAAAGTTTACGTCTGTTCGATATTGTGTAGGCCAACTGAAGCCAAACTGCACGCGCATTCTCGGCCAATGACAGCCGAATTGCGCGCGCAGCCCGACCGATACCGATCGGGCGACGCGCGAGAGTACGGCAGCTCGCCAAAATTTTGAAACTAGTCTAGTGTCGACAGCGGTTCCGCGAGCTTCTCTCGGTTTTAAATTTTTCGATCGGTAATTTTCTCCTTAACAGTCGAAATTGTTATTATTTATTTCGTCGACGTCAAATCAAACTTTCGATCGTGAATTTCGTATCCGGAGTTGTGAACGCCAAACCTCAGCAGCAACTCACCGAGAGGCCGTAAGTAGTACCGATTATATTTATTTACGATCTATCCATAATAGTAGTAGTAATAATAGTATATATTATATACAATAGTATAAGTTTATTATTTAGTCACGATTCGTAAAATTATTATAAAATCAATAATGAATTATCAGTTATAAAATTATTGAAAAATAAAAATAAAATTACTGAAAATTATTTCATCCCGACGGTATTTGGATTTTCTCATTGTTTCATGTCTACACGTAAATGTTTAAAACGTGCGAGAAACGTTTCGGTTTATAATTGTTATATTTCTACATTTCTACGTGATACACGTCTATGCTGAATCACCCGAATTGAGTATCTATTTGGTACGCGAGATGATGACGACGCTTGTGTTTTTCTTTCTTTGGAAATTATCGTTTAAACGTATAAACGTATTTATTCGCTTTTAAACTTCCGATAGTTTACTATCTCGTCGCGCCGCGTGTATGGAATACGAGAGAGGCGGATTTTCTTCTCGTTTGGTTTTCACGCTCGTCGTTTGTTGGCGGAATAATGCTTGTAAGCCCCGTAGTAGTATACACGCGCGTATAATACGGTCCGGCGCGCATAAATCGCTCGTCAGTCGTCGTCGTCGTGGCGGGCGGGCGTACGTCACACCGCGGCGGCGCAGTCTTTGCTCTCGCGCAGCCCCGCGCACAAATCACTTTCTCGTCGACTCTACAGCGAACGGTCTTAAATCGTTCGGTTTGTAACTGAAAAAACAGACGCATGAATCCTCGTGTCAGCCGTGTGACAATAATCTGCCGCCGCCGCGCCCTACGCCACCGCGCATTGTGTGCGGTTGTTCTCGATTTTACCCGCCGCGGGACTGCGCTTTGACCTTTTGCCATTTTTATCTTTTACCGAATAAACCGAGTCCGGCTTTCCAATGTGTAGTAATAATTGCGCCGCACGCATCGAGGATGTGCGCCGTATACAACGAGCGCTAAAAACTTGCTCGTGCCCGCCGCCCGACAGACAGTTTCTCGTGAAAAAAATCTTTATTGCGCGTATTATATGCGTCGAGTTGAAACGTTTCGCTTCTTTCGTTCTCAGCGCGTATCTCAGACGATCCGCTTGACAGTCCAATCTCGTCGTTATCTGGTACCGTATATTATTTTCTTTCTTTTTTTTTTCAAACAACCGACGACGAGAAAAAATAAATACGATAATTATCGTAATACGTATGAAATCAGATACGAATCGCGACAGTTTACCGCTGGTACCGCGGTTTAGAAATGTAAAACGTATCGCACAATAAAACCGCTTTATCGAAATACGTCCAAGCTGTCGTAGCGGACCGTTACGTTTATATTTTATACGAGATTTCGATTTTATGTTTCGTCGCAGTTCGCCGTTTTCCACTTTGAACCCATCACATTGCGACGAGTTGTTGTTACGCGCTGCTATATAACGCGTGGTCGACACGAACGCGTTACGTTTTGGACGACCACGGCGCAATCTCCTTACCGCACGGCGGCGGCGGCGTCGTCCGTTCTTCGGTCATTATTTAAGACGCGCGCGTTTCCGTTTCCTATATCTGATTTCTCGCCCGCAATTTCCCCGCGAGTGAATTGTGTTTTTATGCTCGCGTGTGCGTTGAAAATAAATACATAAATAAAAAATAAAAAAAACCGATCGACGCAACAATAATAGCATCTGCAGATGTGCAGCGGTGCACCGTGACGGCGATATATTATTATATAAACGCATATATACACCTGGGTATCCCGCCTATACCTGTACCTAGGTATAACATGCACGCGTATTATCCCGGTTGACGCGCGCGCTTCTTCTTCTTCTCCTCTTATTATATTGCGCTTCTTCTCTTAACTCGCGCGCGGCATCGATTACAGCGGCGGCCGGCCGGTACACGTTGACGGGTGAATGGACGGCAGCCGCGGCGAGCGAGAGAGAGAGAGAGGTACGCCCGGTTTGGCACTTGTACGCATTTTATGATTGTAAAATTCAATCAATTCTCTTATAAATTCTCCCACGAAACGATCGCCGCCATAAATCGGTAACGAAAACGACGACGACGTGTCGTGTGTGTGTGTGTGTGTGTGTGATCCATTTACTTCGGCTAACTGCAGAGATGACTCGCGGTCATCGACAGTCCAACACGGACCGACGCATAATAGCTTACATATTGAATAACGCGCGCGCGATTGTTTATTATTTGCGCGTACAAATAAAATACCTGTTTCGCCTCGCGAGCAAAGTAGAAAATCGGGTGTTAAGTATAGAAATACGATCGAGCTAGGTAAAATATGATATGTGCGCGCGTGTATTTACACTTACATCGACTCGAAAGTATATTTTAATTTTGTGTAGACTGTAATCGTGCAAACAGCGCATACGTAAATATAGATTTTTATAAATGATACGTTTACACTATATACATTTAAATAACAAACGAAATTGTTAAAATCGAGAAAAAAACCACAGTTTGGTATTTTTTAACCGAATAAGCTGCAGGCTTTGTCTTATCGATGATATTTTATTATTTTATACTATTGTTTGATAAAAGTTATGATTTATAAACAAAAAAATCGCGATAGTTTATTATCATCGTCCGTGTGACGACTGGTCACTGGTTCACGTCGCTCGTCTTATGCGTTGCCCGGGCAACGCGAATAGTATTCATACGGATTAATCGTTTTGTCGAAAAGCGCAGAGCTTTTAGTTGAGACTTAGTTGTGTACGTTCGCATCGAACAATTACTTTACACACGGCTTCGATCCGCCAAATAACAGGCGTACGATTGTGTCTGGTGTAAAAAACCACACACGGACGTATTCGCGTGGTTATATTCGAAAGCGGCGGATTCGCAGTTGACGTCGCGTATTATTGTTGTTCACTGCAGCCGAACGCGCGCGCGCCGCGCGTACGTCGTCGGGATAGATCGAGCGTAGGTATGAAACGAAAATTGGAAATCGAGAAAGAATAAAAAAAAAACGATAATTGTTGGTTTTATAAACGTCGTCGTCGGAAGGCGCGTCGCCGTGGTACATAATTTAATAGTACGCGCGATCCGTATGATAATTTCCTCGACGTCGTATATATTAATGACGTGTGTGCGGCGTATGTCCGCTGGGCTCGAGAGTTGAACGTGGGACCGATCGTCGGATCCGTATCGTTTGGGCTACTCTCGTATGAACTGCAGCAGCAGTAGTATAATAACGGCCGCGCGCGTTTAATATGTACAGGGTGTTTCCAAAACGCGAGATAAAATCGTTTCTTACGGATATTTCGGTTTTTTTTTTACAACCGTCGGTTATAACTTATAAGTGACGACGACGACAAATAGATCGCCTCGTTATTTTCCTCGCGAAATTCTCACACGGATCGACGACGTTACATTTTACTAATACGTCACTTTACCGAGTGAAAAACGCGCGCAAAAAACGAGTACACGCACGTGAATCGTGCGATAAATATATCGTTGGGCTGTTCATTTTTACAGTTAACAAAATTTATTCCGATGGATAATACCTACGGGTTTTTACAATAAATTTCAAAACTCACCGATTACGCCAATACCGAGATGATCGGACGTACAACAAGGTTGTGTGTGCATAATATCGCGATGATAATTGCGAAGGAGACGTCTCGAATTCATCTGCCGGGCGGCGACCGCGCGACGTATATTAATCAAATATCTATGCTGGGAGGGGGGGGGGGTGATCCTTCGCGTTCGGACGAAAACAACAACGACGATAATCGTCTCAGCTTATAGTCGCGGTCTCTGCCTCGATTTGCCCGCGTATGCCTACGATTGCGAAATCAACCGGCGGAGATCTCGCAATTTTTTTTTCCCCCCGTTTTTTATTCGATTTCGCTCGTTTTTAATTTGGAAACGTAATAATCATCGTCGTTTGCGGTGTACCGTCGTATATTATGCATATAATACGGAGACGATATCCGACGAGGTAACGTCTGTATGATATTATAAAATACACGTACACGCGTTACGAGCGTTACGTCTCAAGGTCGTTTTCAATATTAATATTGTTCGTCGGCCGACAATAAATACACGATAATAATATTATACACACAGCCGTACTTATTATACTATTATTATGCGCGCGCGCGTAATAATATTATATTAAAACAATCGTTATTGGCGAAATCCATCAAGTCGGATGATGTTTATAATATCTAATAATAATTGGGTATATAGGTACTGCGGCGCGTCGTAAAACAACGTCGCTCGCTCGTCGTCGTCGGTTTTTTTCTCCTCTTCGAATATTTATATACCTTTATGTGATTATAACCACTAGCACGGTATATATAATTAGGTCGCAAAACGCGTAGTCCGTCTTTGTGTGTCGGTCGCCGACGCCGCCGCCGCCGTTACAAACGACATATCCGTATAATGTGTATACGTATAATACGAGTAGAAGTAGTCGGAAAAGAAAAAAAAAACGAAATAAGTAATGAATAAACACGAGTGACGGCGCGGTAGGGGGGGGGGGGGGGGTAAAGGACGTCGTAGGACCGCGGCGCGGCCGTTTGTTTTCGACCCGCGTCCTTCTCCTGTTCCTCCGGCGCGTCAAACGAAAAACCCGGCACGTCCGTGTCCGTCCGACAGCTGGCTGATAAGTGACTGAATACGCGCGCGCGCGACCGACCGACCGACCGCGCGACGGGCCGATGGCGACGTCGCGATTGGGTCGCCGCGGCCGGTCGTTAAACGCGCTCGTCGTATCTGCCGAGCTCATCGCGAGCGCGCGCGCGCGTTATTGTCCTGCGGCGGCGGCGGCGAATAAAATGTGGTGGTAAATAGTAACGGGGCCGCCGCCGGCCAGAGGACAGAACAATTACAATTGGCCGCCGTGTCCGTCAACGTCGGTCCGCGCGAGAGAGGAAAGAAGGAAAGGAAAAAAAAACATCGCCGTCGTCGGGTTGTCCGTCAAACGCGGATAATATACGCGTTTTGCCGGCGGCGGCGGCGGCGGCGACCGCTGCAGAAGAGTTTTCGCGCTCAATTAGCGTTTTGTCCGAACGCGAAAATTGTATTTATATAATAAAAAACAAACGTATCGCGCGATCTCGTTTTACGCGCGATATTATTTTCATACACTATTGATTAGTGTTCACCGTTTTCCGGGGCCGTTGCGCTGTTGTCATGGTCTGTTATCCTGAAACTCTTAAGGATTCCGTTTACGGAGGGAGGAGCTATTTATTTATTTTTTGACGAAATTTAAATACAATTCTCAACGGTCGAATGATTTTTACGAAAAAACTATTAAACATAGGCGGCGATATCTATATTCCGGGCGGTGTAGTATAGATTTGTGCAATTTTTCTTTTTTACAATAACGCTCATCGAGTATATTACGTTTTATTTTTCCTTGGCGAATGTGCAGTTTTCTCCTAGTGCGGTCCAAAGTGCCTGAAATTTTGCGAACCATTGCTTGAATTTACATTTTTTTTATATAAACTGCAAACGCAGTCACTAATATCTCGTATATATATATATATATATTTATTATAGTTTTGGCCGTGAATTTTTATTATACGTGAGAGCATAAAATTACTATTATAATTTATAAATAATTTCGTTATGACGTGGACACTATAATATTATTATATTAGTGGATACGAATGATATATAAAACCTAACTGGACTATTTTGGATTCCGAGTGAAACGAATTATTTTACTATACGACAGCGCGAGCTTCTTGTCGATTTCGACATTTCGAAAGGGGTCCCTCTCCATAAAAAAAAAAACCTTTTTCCGACGAATAGTAAAACCGCGCCACGGTTTGGTAAAACGCGCGGCGAAAGAGAGAATAGGATGAAAAATATACCGTTCGAATAATAGTAATAATAATACAAATATAAACGACCGCGTTTCGATGACCAATAAATTTATCGAAATCGGATTGCGCGCGCGAGCGCGCTCGAGGTGTTAGCGCGCAGCTGTTTTTCCGGAGCGATCGGTATCGTCGTCGGGGCTTTCTTCGCGGGATGAGCCGACACGCGTACGGCCCCGTCATCCGCCGCGGCCGATAAACACGTATACGGTAAAGTATTGTTTCGCCCACAATAACGATTTATGGGTCGATCTGGTTTACGCGCGCCTCCGGCGGGTTCGTACGAGTATTATATACCTGCCGGATCCGCATATCTCTCCGCTCGCGTCGGATTCTTCTTCGGCCCGAGGTCGCGCGTCTCATACACACTCGCATATATTGTTATTATATACATACATTCGCACACTTATCGGGAAAACATCGGAAGAGAGATGGTCTACGTTGAGAATTAGCGTTCCGAGCGAAATAATCCCTCGCGCGTCGTGTCGTTTTTTCCCCTCTTATCGGCCGAAACAAATTTTGACTTCAGTTTACTATATTGTCTTTAATCGAATTAGTTCGTCGAGTGATATTGTAGTAGGCGCGCAGTATATACACAACTACACAAGTATGACGTTACGATTTGCGAACTCGACGTTTTTTACTCGAAAAAAATAATAAAATAAACGCTCTAAATATTGGTAGTAATACTTATGTTTCCAAAGAAAAATACTATAGTTACATAATTCGTCAACTCGTTAAAACTAAGAGATAAATAATTTCTATATCATACTCACTCATTCGACAATTCCACTTTGATTTCCAAAATTTAGTTAATCATGAGGAACGATTATTATATTAATTAATATCGTACGTTTTTTTAATCTCGTATATTAAAAAAAGTGTGATCGTCAATGTTCTTTAATATCAATTGTATACACGATGTATATTGAATTTTGGTAGATCAGATTGAATTAGACTGTCCCGTATTAGGGAACTGCTGTTCTCCAGTGATTTCTCTCGTTCGTATATCTTTACAATTCTTTCATCAAACTTACAATATAACATCTCGTTTACGCTGTTTAATAATAATACTTTTACGAAACGCGTAAACTGTTGAAATGTCGTACTAGCACTACGACGAGCATGGAATTTGTTGACGTGATTTTATACCGTTTCGAGCCTTATGGCCGGCATACGAGTTTTATTAACTCGACTGATTTCGTACCCATAGTTCGTTACTATTATAGTCTGGTCGTTATTTACAGTCGTAAAAGTATGAATGGTTACCCAAACCGCACATAACCTAATTATTTATACCACACATATCACGTGTCGACGTTCGCTGAAAGATGGGTGTCAAAGCAGCAGTTGGCCACAATAAATAGAGAACCCATTGTTACGGCAACGACTCTCTCGAAAAAAAAAAAAAAACCGCCATTAATGTTTATGATACGATTTTAATTAAAGACAGGAACGGTATAATTATTGATTCGCACTACTCGAAAACGAGGCTCCGTTTACGCCGCCGAACGCTATTTTTCGACACTCTAAGTATAATATTATTTTGAAAAATCTAATAGGTTTAAATACCTAAACCGTTCTATAAACATCGTTCATACGTGTACGCCGCGCTAAATCGTTTTTGATCGGTCCATACTCCGTTCCGTTTAATTTAACACGTATATTATATGTGCAATAATCCGTTAGGTATGTTGACATAAATTGTTTTATTTTATTTTTTTTATTCAACAACTATAGTGTTTTGTAGTAATATAAGTATGTACTTATTATGGAGTTGGTCTCTTTCTTTTTTTTTTTTCATTCGTATTTATTTATTTTGCCTTTGAGAAATACATGTACACACACACGCGCGCATTTATACATATAATATTATACTTGGCAAACACGATTTTCAAGCACAGACGATTAGGTATACACGTCAATAACGGTCGACCGTTAACCATGTCGCGATCGTTAAAAATACAATTTACGATGTGCACATGGATAAAACATACGGTCCATACGTGCATAAGTATCTTCTCGGACAAATGGCGAAAAACAAACACTATTCTCGATCGCGCGTCGTTTTCATCGTCCGACGCGTACGGAAAGAGTATATGGTTTTTCTAACGTTTTATTAGCGCCGATACGAATAATAAAACGCCGCGCCGTGTAAATAAATCGCAGCGTTAACAATCCTTTGTCGCAGAGACTTTTGAAGTGCGTTTTAAAAAAAACCCAACTGGATTGGGTCATGTGATTTGTGCATTCGGTAGTCGCGACGCGTCGGTCGTTCCGTTCGACTCGATCGCATATGCGATTATTCGATCTGTATTTATTAGCATTGGCTCTTTCGTTAATATTCACTGTGGTTTAAAAAAGCTGCTACGGCCGGGTACCTCGTTATAGGTCGTACATCAAAACGCGCGTGTATATTTTTTCATATGAATAATTATAATTTTCTTATCTTTGAACGCGGGCTCGCGCAGCCGGTATCGTTTATACGAGTGAAATATATATAGGTGGGTTTTTTTTTTACTGTATACGTAGTCGGCGGCGCGGAAGGTACCGGCCGCGCGCGTGTATATACCGGTGCACCGATGCAGCTAGCCTGCAGTACAAAACTGCTACGGCATAAAGAGTAGTGAGTGCATCGTGATTGCAGCGGTTGCAGCGCCGCCGCCGCCGCCGCCGGTGGGTGGATACAGTTCTCACGGTTCTGGATTTATGTCCCGGGCAGAAGAACACGACACGCGCACCGACGACGACGACGACGACGACGACGACGACTAGCAACGACGACGACGACGACCACTACGTTGCCGGTCGTTATTCATTTTTTTTTTCTCCCACCGTCGTCGGTCGCCCCGACCTGAAGCCCGTAGGTTAGACGTATACAACAACACAACACAGTATTACTATTATTATATACAAGCACACACTATACGGATGCGTACACGTCATACGCGACGTGCTCACAACAAACACCCGCAACACAAATGCACATCGCCCGCGCTCGTGAACGCGGTTAGATCGAAGTTTGCCCTTGTTTTCGGTCACTTTTATACGAGCGCGCGCGGCGATAAAACATTACGTGTAATAACGTGCAATTTCTATAATAATTATTATTGTCCGAGGGGCCGTGGTCGTAGCGCGCGAACGTTCGGTTATTACGACGGCGACGTGGAAATCGTAATAACAATATAATAATCCGTTACGACTCGCGGCCATCGACGCGAAAACGTTTCCGACGTAGACAATCGTGTGAATTACGTATCGGCTCGTACATAGGCGATCCCGATCGTAGCGCGTCTAGCCACTAGAAATCACCCCGCGACACGTTTAGGCGCACCGGATTTGAATTATTTTTACTAAATGCGCGTCCGACACGTACAAAAAGTAATACAATTTTGATTATTGATATCATTTAATACTCGTTAGTCAGTAGTACGGATGTATTATGAAAAATAGGGCTACACAATTAATTTATTATAGTATTTAGGAAGAGCTGATAATATGTTTCTCGCGCGACGATGTCATCGCGGCGGGCGTATAATAATAAAAATACCATACGGCTTGTTCTCCCCCGCCGCGTTAGAGAGGCAAAACAGAAATCGCGTTTATATTGGAAAACCTTGTTTCGAGCTCTGGCGCGCGAGCCCCGCGACACCTTATACGGTGCGAAAACCGAAACCGAGTAGCTCGCCGATGATAAACGCTCGTCGATCCGTTATCGCCCCGCTGGAATGCGCGCGCGCGCGTTCGCTCTCCAAGACGACACCGTATACCACCTCTCCGCCGTCTCTCTCGCCATATATACACGTACCCATAAAACATAATTTATATATATATATATATATACACGTATGTACATATTGTCGCGCGACACGTTGTTTTATCTTTCCAAACAATTATTATTGTTATTATTATTAAAAGCGCAAGAAGCATTGCCGTGTCCGAGTCGGCGCGCGCGCGCGCGCAGTGTAACCTAATGAATATACCCCCGACCGCAACCCTTCCCTCGCAACCGAACCACACGCGTGACTCATTTGCATAAGACGCGTTCTTCGCGTCGGACGACTCGTTGTTATATTACTATCGTTATATTATTACTGCTGTCGTATGCGATAAAAAATGCACGTGCCGTCTCGTCGTTATTCGTCGCGCGGCGATTCTTGGTTGGTTTGTTTGTTTTTTTTTTCATTTTCTGCGTCCTCCGTAAAAATAGAAAAACTTTCTCCCGCGGACGATATAGAACACAGATGAGCTGGTTGAAAACGACGTCGTTGTTGTTTTAGATTCTGAACGGAGCCAGCGAGCGAGCTAGCGGTTCGGTTAGAACGATGTGTGTACGACTTTTCGACCGCAAGAGAAGGGTTTCTCAAACGGTACACGCGCTTGTAGTACAGGCTATCGTCGTTTTCCAGTTAGAACATTTTAACTGCCAATACTTAATTTAAAGACCGTCGAAAAATCGCCATTTCCAAAAGGTTTTGTTATAATAACGACAAACTATACGTATAAAGCCGGGTGTACACGCTACGATAAATCGATAAATCGTAACGATTTGATTTACAATTTATCGTCGTTGATATTGTTCCAATTAATCGAAAGAGTGGATACTGTTTACACGCTACGATTTCTCATCCAATATTCTTCGTCAACCGCAGTTCACTCACATCTCAGTTGGCCGAAGGATCAATCTCCTTGTACTTTTTAACCATCTCTTCATAAGCAAGGTCTTTTTTATTCCTGTCCGAGTATTCTTTGCTCTTAACAAGCCACAAGCAGGTAAAACTTTGGTACAGCTCAATAAATTCTCTCAAGAATTCTCGAGGTTTTCGTCTGGGTAGTTTGTCTGGAGGTGTTTGTTCTGCCATGATTGCTTGATTAAAATTATCACTTATTAAAAAATAAAAGCAATTGTCAACGAAACAATGAACTATACACAACCTCCTCCGTGAACGACCAATGCAAACTAAATCAAATTGTAGCGATAAACGGTTGCTGCATGTTTACACGTACCAACTAATCGCTACGATCACAGAAATTGATGCCGGCCGGCATCAATCATCCAATCCAATTCCAATTCCGATAAATCGCTACAATGTCCTATTTACACGCAACGATAAATCGAGACAATTCGATCGTAACGATAAATTGCTAGCATTTATCGTAGCGTGTAAACCCGGCTTATAACGACGCTTTTCGAGCGCAGTCCCAGTTTCGTATGAGAATTTCAAAAAAATACGATTTTGCTCTATTCAATCGGCGAATTTTTCATCGCGATCCAACAGAATCCAACACCGTCTTTTCGATAAAACGATATTCTTCACGAAATCGCGACCGGTCGCCGGCGACAATATCGTGCTAAATGCCGGAGAAACGCGGCGGGGAGCTGCAAGAGGTGTCGTCGTAGGTACAATACGTACGAGTCTCGCATTGAGATGCGCGCGAGTGCGCTTTAATAATAATTTAATAACGACGAAAATTGTTTTAGTCTTACGCGCGCTCCTCTCCTCACACGTCTCCATCGCGGACTGAAATATTCGTCGATGACCACCGCAAACGTGTTCACGAGTATATTGTTTTTCGGTATAATATAATAATATTGTTATTACCATCGTCGTGTGTTCGGCACTACGCGGCGTCGTACAGTACATAATTTTTGTACGCGAGCGGCGTCGGCGGCTACAATGATCGCGCGCGCGCGTATACCTTCATTATTATGATTATTACGCTAATTATACGTGTATATGTATAACTCTTTAGTCTTTGACACTGGCACCGCTAACCGGTTCGGGTAGAAAATCCGTTTTTTTTTTCCTCTCTTTTCTCGCTAATAGTTTTTATTTTAATTTCTGTTTTATTACTTTTACTATGGTTTATTTTTAACAAACCTCCGTCATCGGTTATTATACGTACTCCGTATATCCGGCCGCCGTCGCGTCGTATTCTTCCTTTCATCTTTATATAACAACAATATTAGACGACAATAATGATAATATTAATAATAATATATACGCCCGTCGTCGTCGTCTTAACTCGAAAAACATACTTTAATCGGGTGAAATAATAAATTGCTCGATTGGCGTTTTGGACTTTGCAGTAAAAACAACATTTTCCTTCCGACCCCACGCACCTATACGGTAGGCATATACGTACATATTTCAACTCGCACAAACACTCGGTTCTTTATTATTATTATTATCTTTGTTGTTGGACGAACACGTATAATATTATATTTTCCGCATAATTAGTTATCGAAAGAAAAGAACGTTTGATAAGCGGCTAGGGACATAATATGAATATTAAATGAGGCTATAAATAAAATGTGCATATTGTTGCGCTATATAAATCGATCAGCGTATATCGACGCCGCCGCCGCCGTAATAAACCGATCAAAGTGGTTTTTTTTTTTTCCTGCGGATTACGTTCAACGTTTTCGTATTAATTAAAGATTTGCGTGACAAATACGATATAATATATTATACGGTATCGTATGTAAAATGCCGCATTCGACCGGATTAATTATTGGCATCGATTTAAATAAAATACCCAATTATTATCGATATACATATTATATAAATATACTACATATTATTATTATTACAACATCGTACCGGAGCGCTCGCGGAGAGAGACGGCGTATTAGTTGCACGTCGATAGCGGAAGGGGTCGGCGGCGGTTTACTATACCGTTGTTTCGAGGAAGCCTCGTGGTCATTTGTTTTTGTATAAACGTCTGGCGGTGGTTGTTAAAATGTTTTCCGCCGATCCTTCACTCGGGTCATAAATCGTCGTGCAAGCCGCCGCCGCCGCCGCCGCCGCGGCGAACAAAACTCATCATCGCGCGGGCTCATTAAAAAAAAAAAAAATAAAAACAAAACAAAAACAAAGACGAATCGACTGCAGACCGTGCGCAAGCTGCAGTCGCGCGCGCGGAGGATAAGACGGAGGAAATAAATAAATAAACACGCTGGAAGGAGAGGGAGAGAAAGAAATCTGTTTGCAATAAACTATACGTTAATGGGTTGGCAATTAAATGGACCTTTTTCTAAAAGGGGTCACCCACAGGACGACCCCGGAGGTGTTTTCCTCCGCGCACACTCGGTGTGATTTACGGGTATTGTCCGGGGCGGCCGAGTCCTGCCGCCGCGGGGCGCAACCTATTATTATTGACCGATATATATATATGTGTGTGTGTTTGTGTATTATTTGCTCGGCGCGATATGTAGTTCAAAGTTCGCGGGCACGCGACGCAATTATTATATTGTCTCGACGCGCGTATATACGTAATATAATTCCTTCTCGTGTGCGTCCCGTACGGATTTCTTTACACTCTTACGCCTATATATTTCTGTAGTGTTATGTGTTAGCCTACACGTTCCGAGCATATATAGAGGCGCTCTTGTTTTTATTATTATTTACTATCATAACGGTCGGGCCCCGAGGGACGCGCGCGTGCGACCATCAATCATGCGCCGATGTCAAAACGTCGTCGTCACCACCCCCGCCGCCGCCGCTGTATATATATATATGTTTGAAATACTTTTAGCCGGTTAAGTCCGAAAAGATTATTATCTCTGTCCGGTCGACGCGTATATACTACACGTATTATAATATTTTATACGCCGCGTATATTATGAAAACAATCCGAACCCACGTCGAATATACGTGTATATGACATTTGCTCGGTGTATACTGTATCCGTTTACAATATTCCCCGTCCGACTCGAGTGTATAATATTATGTATAATGATATAATGCGCTGTCGCCTTTGGTCGGATCACAAATAACACGTCGGCGGCGGCGGCGGCGGCAATCGAACAAAACATATAATGCTGTATTTGGTATACGCAACTACTACGTTATGATTTCATACGACGACGGTGTAACTTTCTCGCGATAAAAATATCGGGAAAAAAGGTTTTTTTTTTCTGCGCGCGTTGTAGTTTACAGTGTCAATATCGACTCTCGTTTATGCTCGCGGTCGTGTATTACTATCGTTCGAGAGCCTTTTGTTTTCTGCAATCGTTTTTCAAAACGCTTCGCATATCATACGACGAGTTCGTTGTTTGTACCGTATACTCGTTTTGTTGATTATAGATTCATCACAAACCAATTGTTATGATTTATAATATTGTGTTTAATATTTTATTTTTCGTTTAATTCACTTCCGGTATCTAAATCTCGATTTGATATCAGGATTTGTTGACGGTATACCAATGATGGTCGTTTGAGCTCTTCATACTTACGTTCGCCGGATCGGAAATGTTCTTGAAATCTATAATTCTCGGTTCAATCGCTAGGCGTAGGAAAGAATTGTCGCGCGTTTTATAGTTATCTGATAACCACGGCGCATTACATATAAAGTCTTACAATAGTGTGTCTTGGTAACAATAATCCGGATGATATATTGTTATTAATAACGGATTGTTATTTCGTTGGATTTCAATACGAAAACGTTCAAGAGTATCCGGGGGAGATCCCGTTTTGCAAGCCCTATGGTTTAATCGGTCGCGATGACGAATGTACCAGATTTATAGACAGGGTTTGTCACGTTCGACGAACTGTGGTTACAAAGTTGATTTTCACTGCAACCGCGGTCAGCGTTATCGTCGCGATGCGCTTTCCGAAATCTCAGAAAGTGCATGGCAATTACACGGACGGCGAACGCGCGGGATTGTGAGATTATTGTCCTTATCGCGTCACACCGTCTGACCGACCACCGCCGAGCGCGAAACTGCAGTCGCGCTGCAGCTGTGCTGCAGGTGACACGGAGATTTGCATTTATCGCGGACCGCGCGTGTAGTACATACCTATATACGAGTTGTCGGTGGGACGAGTTCGAACAAAGTGTACATAATATAATATTATATGAAATTTGTACGAGTGTGTAAAATGTGTTTTTTCCCGGTCCGAGCTGGCCGGCCGGCGCGGTGTATTACGTATACGAATGATATCCCGTTCCGCGCGTATAAAATACCTACACACAAACGAAAGAAAAGAAAGAATATACGGAGGAAAATAAAATAAATAACGAAATTGCAAATAAATACGAAAACACGAGACCGGTTGGCGCTGTTCCAAGAGCGCGCTGTTCGTCAATAAGGTGTCTCCCCGGTGCCGCGCCGTCCCGCGCGTAATTATTATTATGCCGCGGTACGGCACGTTTCGAGCCGGTTTCGTTTAGTTTCGCTTCCCGTCAAATTTGAAATCCACGTCCACCTTGGACCTCGCGCGCCCGTCCGGAAACGGTGAAAAAATTCTACGAAGAATTATTATTATTTTTTTAATAATAATAACCGTTTTTTTAAAATCGAAACGAGTCGATGATAACCACACGCCGCCGCACCGGTACGCGCACGTCAAAATATGTATTTTGTACGACTGCAGAAATTGCACGCGATAATACTACACGGCTCTCTGTTCAAATCGATTAATTTTCTTTTTTTCGTAATTCGACCGCAACGATTAGATCCTCCGCGTCAAGGACGCGCCGTGACGCAAACATTTGGTTTGATATTTTTACCGTTGAAAATTAAAAAAAAAAAAAAACGCTCCTCGAATAACGCTCTCGGGACACGCGTACATATTAATTATTATTATTTTATCGAATATTAAGTGTGCTGACGTTTCGAACCCGTTACGGATTCCAATATCTTTCAGCAGTCAGAACTCACCATCATAACCGTATGCTGCAATAAACGTACATTTAAAAATCACATTGAAAACACACAACGATCTCAAACACACAAAACGTTTTATCAAGTTTCAGCGTAATTTCTCGTTTTCGACCGCCGCCGTATACTTTCCATCGTAATTCCGCGTAAACTCCATAATTAAATACATTTTTTTTTCTTTCTTTCAAACCGGAAGTTTACGCGGACAAAGACATTTGTCACCCGCAGTACACGCGATACTATATATTATTGTGATATTACAGCAGTACTATATTTTTACATACTCGTCTGTACGGCCGAAGTTACCCGTATATCATAATAATAATAACATTATGATCGATATGAGCCCGGTCGGCTCGCGATTGCATATTATGCACATCCTTATCGGACGGAAATAACCGATGAAAAAAAAAATGTAATCTCGTTACGTAGGCGGTTTGGCGCGGGGGAGGCGATCAGAGATCCGCGCCCGCGATTGCGCACGTAGTATTCCGTCTCGGTAATATAGTTTTTCGTCTCGATTTTTTTTTTCTTTATTATTATTATTCAAAGCCTCCGGTCGAGTCGTTTAAATAACCCAACGAATATTATTATAATAATTATTTCCACCGCTCGTCATAACATTACACGCGTGACATTAATGGAAATCCCGCGAGAAGAAATGGATCTGACCTATCGCGCGCGCGCGCGTGCGTCTTATATACGCGCATATTTATTTTATAATAATATTATACGCGGCGTGTCGTAAATGAAAAAAAAAACCACGAGACGAAAGTGGTCTGACCGCTTCGATCCGCCGCCGCCGCCGCCGCCGACCTGTCATATACGAGTCCAGCGCCGTCGTACGACGAAGATGATCTGAAAATGAGACGTCTCCGACGCGCGATATAGTCCGTAATATATGATCGTATACTCGCATCTGAATCGGTTACACGCTATTTCGGAGCGTTAAAGTCTCCGTGCGCGCTACTCGCCGCCTCTACGGAACACGATGGAAACGGATTTTTATATTTCGCGTCCTTTGTCTATTATCGAATTCGCGTGACGCGGAAAAACGTCACGGAAATCGTCGCAAACGCCGTCGGATAAATAATTATTATCGTTGTTTTATCAATCGCTGAAAATCGAACGTCTACGGGTAATACAATACGCGCGTCGTCGTGCTCCGGTGGCGTAATAATGTTGACAATGTTTTCGAGGACTTCGTACGTGTGGGCGCGGCGAATATTAATAATAATAATAATAATTAGTCCGTTACCCTTTAGATTGCAAATATTGTAATTTACCGTAGTGTTGATATTAATAATATTAATCGTGACGTAATAACATATACGCGCCGATATAGAGGTTTAATTTACAATCGTTTATTTTATTACTTTATTCAATGCTCGTATACGATGTGTTAAATAAATCGATGCTCGAGTTGAATAATTATTATACGCGATTACAAATTATTGGCAATTATACGACTGTAATGATGAGAAATTCAAAACTCACTCCGCGACGTAAATAAATAATGATAAAAAAAGTAATAAATCGTTATCAACAACAATTATTGTTTTGGGATTTTAATCGAGTAAAAAGGAACGTAACGCGTCAAAATATGATATTTATTACGAGTAGGTTATTTTCAAATGAGACGATACGCGAATGTTATTATAAAAATGTCGTATAGTCTTTTCGAGTAAAAAATCGTTCGACACGCCTGCGTCATCGTCTATATCGAAGCCGTCGTGTCGCGACACTATAGTATGTGTGTATAGAATCGCTCGTTTATTTCATTCTGATACGGTATTTTATTCGTTTCGTTAAGTTTACAAAGGTAATTATTTTGTTTTTATTGCGTGTTTCGCGTTGCACGCGCGCCGCGGCGTATTAGGTATTAGGTATGTGTATAGGTATATACGTACACGCGGCCGCGTAGAAATCGATGTTCTCCGATTCTCGTTTTGTAACATACTAGCGCATAAAAATTAACGATTTAAGACGTTGGCCTACAACGAGCGCGCCGCAGTACGCCCGTGTAATGCGCGCCGCAGTAAACATTATTGTCGATGTTGCCGTGCGATACGAGCGTCGGGCACTAATTTCGGCCTCGAACGGGACAGACATTCGGCGACCATGAGAGCACAAAGGTCTCCGTGACCCCTTTTAACGGGCGTGCGCATAATAATATGATATCACGTGTGTTCAACCGCGTACGTACGCGATTCGGTCGTCGAGAATTATTAAAAAAAAAAAAAAGCGAGAAAAATTTATGGAAAAAAAAATGAAAACACACACACACACACACACACACACACACACACGTACACACACATCACACATATGACCCGCGCGATGATAGCCAATTATAGCGCGCGTTAACGTGCACGCGTATAGCGCGATTTGCATAAATATTTATAAATACGATTTTAATAGGAAATTACTTCTTTTTTTTTTTTCCAGGCGCTCAGCGGGTTTTTGATGATGATGACCCAAAACGGCAAGCTCCTATACATATCGGACAACGCGGCCGAATACTTGGGCCACTCTATGGTGAGTTATACGCCACTAATATATTATAATATCTGCTCGCGCCGCTGTTTACGTGCGCATATAATAATTGTTTCACAAGTTTTCTTTATTTGATTTTACAACTTTCTCCCACGAGTAACCGCGAACTAGAAACTCTAGATTTTGCAAATGAGTATACCAATCATACGTATTATATACGCGCGCGTCTTTCACAACTATACGAGTATATAATATGTGACCTTTTGGGTTCAAACCGATATATATATAATATGTATAACATATATGATATTATTATGTATAATATCGTAAACGAATCGGACGGTGAGGGGGGGGGGGGAAATCAATTACCTAATTTCTAGACCGGTCCGATTTCCACGTCCGTCGTACGCATTTAAAAAAATATTAAGAACGAGAACGATATATACACAATAATAATTATGATTCGAAAAGCAGAGGGAAAAAAAAAATAAAAAAATATTGGAAAACGGGTTTTGTGGTCACTGCGAGCCCGTAGGCTCTGCCCGGACGCCCACGCCTTTCACCCGGGCGTACGGCGCGCACGCGCGTACATGTGTCGTTGGTTTCGAGATACCGAAACTGCAGCAACTTTCCGGAATAATAATAATATATATTAATGTGCTTTTTCTCTCTGTCTTTCTCTCCGCCGTCTCGTCTCGCTCTATCGCCTCTATTACGGCTGTTAATGGAAAAACGGGTATCGATAATTTATTACTAGTAATTTACCAACGGTATTTCTTTTATTTTTTTTTTTTTTTTGCTTTTTGTTTTCACACTGTCTATATATATATATAATATATATATATATATATATATATATACGTATGTACGTAACGTAGCTATACGAGCGCGCGGAACAAAGTGCAAACGATGACCGAGTGACTTTATAATATATTATTTTATTTTCGGTCGTCGAGAAACACTCGTATTACCGTGCAGTATACGTGTATTATAGTTTCGGAGACTTCGACGCGGACTTTTTTAAGTACGCGCCATTTCGTCCGAATCACCGCGTTCATTCCTCTGCGCCGATCGCCATGTCCCCGGAATCGAAGTGTAGTCCACAAACAAAATCGTAGTCTGATAAGAATAGTCGGAAATGTTTTTTTTTTCCCTCCGAAATAACGAAAACCGTATTGCTGGCTGGTGTCATATTTAATCCGTCATTATTATGTCGTCTCCGCGGTGAACACGAGTGGAGACTACCTCGGTCGTCACACCGAATGTTATCAGTTCAAGGATACAAAATGCGGCTTTTGGATGAACAGGTCAGGCTAACCCGCGGCGGTTTCCTCGGAAACGATAATATTATCATCGGTGTTAATGTACGCCCACGCGTGCACCGACGACCGTCGTGCGGTATCGGCGAATTTTTTGGAAATCGAATGGCCGGTCGCCACCGCACGTCGCTGCGGCGGCGTTAAAACACTACACATAATATAATATCATCGAATCTATTATTACACATACGTATTAAACGCGGTAATTTGAAAATAGAAATTCGCAATTTATCTTCTGCGGCGGCGGCAAGTTTAATTTCGGTTTACAGTTATTGCTACAATACAATATGTATTATAATCCTATACTGGTGCGCGCGGATATTGCGTGTAACCCGAACAATCGGTTTTAAATGACCACCCACACGAAATGAATCGCCATCGGGTTTCGAACGACGACGACGGTCGTATATACAACATTAACGCGCCCGCGCTCGATCTTTTTATATACCACACATATATATACGTACGTATTATATATTCTATCGGATATTGAATACGATCAATAAATAAATAAACGCGACCGATAGGATATCGCGAGTATTGTACGTAATGCGTAACGACGACGGGCCTGAGATATCGTTAAAATTTTCAATTAGCATAACATAAACGTATCGAACGTTCGAAATCTCGCGTTCGTGAAAGTCAATTGGCGGTTTCCTAAGCCTATGAAAAACCGCATCAAACAGTGCGATCGCGGGCAACACTACTATACGTATAATGTGGACGATCCGAAAAACCCGCCGCCGCCGTTCACTCCTACACTATAAAACATCCGTTCGTTCGCGGCCTACTCTCGACCCAATCGCCTACAGACGTCGTCGTGGAAAAATATTTATTTCGCAGTCGGAAATGTTTTGGCGATCGGCGAGATGGGTGCGCGCCGTTTTCGCCGATGGTATCCCGTTTTCGGCGTTGACCGGGCGCGTCGTCGTGCGTTATGATGTAATTATAATTGCGCGGCACTCGTCGTATCATTAAGTCCACCCCGTGAAATCCGTTTCGAATCCGAAACAATGAGTTAGGTACACACAGAGTGCACACGACGACGTACGGGCGTATTTACGAACAAAAGGACGACGACGATAAATTAAAAAAAATAAATAATAGGTGAAATAAACAACAACGACAATAATAATTATTACATAACTGTTTCAAAACTCGCGTTTTCTACGTGCGCATATTTTTTTTGCAAGTAAAATCCGCCATTTGGACACGTGCGCGTGCGTGTATAATACGCATGGGATACGTCTCGGGTCGTGTAGACGAACGAAAAAATATAATATTCGTGTTCGTTATTTACGTATATACGCGCGCGGAACGAAAGAAAAAAAATAAATACCGAGAAAAATAAATTTAAAACACACGCGCTGGCTTTTTTTTTATTATCGTTTAATCCGAACGTTTCCGAGGGGCTTAACGCCCTCTTGTTATCGCACCTCATACACACCTACTTAACGAGAAAAGCCGGTAATGCGCATAACACCGCCGCCGCGATCATCTTCCCGAGCACATAATACTATTATCTCGTGTATATTATTAATGTAATGCGCGTTTGTCTTTCGTGGAAGTGGTGGTCGGGGATACGTTCGTTTTGGAGATTTCGTTTTCTCGTACGTATCGCGCGATACATTAAGAAATCGAGCGTCTGGCGTTTTCGTCCGGAATGCGAGAAATATTTTTTTTCCCCTCTCCGTTCGTTTTATCATCACTCTTATCCGATTGTTCCGTCGTCTCGTTCGGCACATCGCTTATACACTTATAATAATATTTACCACTGTTTGGTATATTGCAGTGGCGTTTTTATTATTGTGTTCGTGATCGCCGTACAGCGAACGATTCGGCGAAAAAATCAGGCGGGACTTTTGATCGCAAAAAACGCACATGCGACTTGCATATGATATAATAGTTGCGGGAAAATGTCTTAAAAAAACAACGTAATCGTCCGTCGAACGATGGATAGTAAATCCCATCATCGTCGTATCTCACGATCTACAACATTACGCTATTTAAAACGACGATAAAATATAATTTTTTTTTTTTTTTTCAACGACTAATAAGTCGCATTTATAGGTCACGTCGAACACACTATTATACACGTGTGTACATATACGTATATACCAACAAAGCGTATATTTTATATTACTTATACGCACGCGGCGTTTTCTCAGATCGTGCCAAGGGCAAACGGTTATTCAGCTAAAAACTTGGAGCAAATTGCGTTCGGTATGTGTCCATGCGCCGCCGCCGTACGTTTAGAAATATATAATATGATATATTATGAGCGAGCGAGTGCACACGCGAGCGCGCGCGGTATTAAGTTATTGATTATTATAGGATATATTCGTCGGACACCTTACGCGCGTACCTGCAACGTTTAACGGTACAGACGAATAAGCGGGCGTGGAATTCGAAAAGTATCAAACGGAGTGGTAAAAAATATACACCAACAAACGGACGAAATGTCACGCGCGCGCGTCAGTAGATTATTATTATTATCGTCAAAAACGGCGGCCGTCGAATCTATTGAAACGTATCGTAATAATAATACCTAATGTATTACTGTCACCCACTGAGAGTTTTTGTGTTTTCGACGCGCGTACGAAATAATATAACGACGACCGTGTGAGATATGCGGCCGATTGATCGATTACGTTTCGGTCTGTGAATTGTTTTTCGTCGTAACTCGCGCTGCCGCGGGTGTAGTATATCCGTTCGTGTTTCGTTTACTAATATAGCGTATAGAAAGTGAAAAAAAATACTCACTTTACGGCGATAATAATGCTATAATATCGTGAATAAATATGTAGACTTAATATTGAAATGATATTTGGTGCGTTACGCGCGCGGACGACGCGTATACTCTCGCACCGCCAGAAGTCAGGTCAGGTGCACTGCACCGCATATATAAATATATGTACGGCGAAAGCCGAACGCGGTCAAAGTTTCATCATCAGCCGGCCGCTATATGGAAAAGAGGCGATCATCCGATAAGGTTCATTAGGCGGCCGCGTCGTCGCCATTGAAGCCGCGAATAACGTTGGCAACGGTCGATTAACGACATTTATTGATTTCCTACGCATAAATCGTTTCTCGACAATAATATATACACACACACGTGTGTGCGCGTTCTCGCGTCTTATCGGCCATCTTTGTTTTTCTTTTTTAATGCGCATTTTTTTTTTTTTTTCGTATCCCACAAGGACCGCCGCCGCTTCGTTCTCGATGTTTGCGCGCAAAAAGATCGCGCTATATCCTGGCCGCCGCGCGAACGGTACGGATCACTGTGTGATACCTTTCACTTCCCCCGCCGACTCCCCCGCGGCAGTACTCCGTATAGAGGTGTATGTGCACAACACTCGTATATTAACGGTATAATAAGATCGAATGCCGGGCGATCCATAAATTTAATAAACTCCGCCGCCGATTTCTCCGGCGGCGTCCGCGGAATAACGTCGTCGTGAAAAATCGAAACCGCCGCGACGGAGACCGCGGCGACGACGATGCGAATCTCTACGAGGACACGCGACGAACGCCTCGGCACCGGGCGCCTGATTTTTTTTTCACAGACTGTAGTTTTTATCGCGAATAATCGTTTCGGGGTGCGCGTCCGACCGACGAATAAGGTGTAGTCACCTCGCGGCAGTGCATTTTCAAAACTAGCAATCTAGGCGACACGAATTTCGCCCCGAGAAAATGTTTAATTACCCGACTGATTTTAAACACTTGGCGACTTTTCCCAAGAGTTATGTAAAAAAAAAGAATTTGCCAATGAATGGTGTTATAGAAATGTCATAGAAATTCGACACGAAATGCATTCATTATAGTTCTTTTATCAAACGTTTTTTTTTTCTTTCTTTTAATAGTTTATATTTTAAAGTTTGAACTTGTTTCGCTTTTCGGACTGTACAAATATTGAAAACGTTTCAAATTGTTCCTTGAAATTCACACCGCTTTCAAACGAATCGCGACTTTTTACATTACTACCGGTTATTAATACTAGCAGTACGCGATTATCGACACCGTCGTCCGTTTCGTCATTGCGTGGTGCGATACAATATCGTTTGCCCGTAAAAATGCGCGTCATCAAACTGGTTGATCGGTTGTTATTTGAACGGCCGTCGTTATTATTATAATTATCATTAAAGTATTGCGTGTATCGGCGTGATCGTTTACGCGCGGAGGAGGAGTCGGTCCGGCGACGACGACGACGACGACCATATCGTATACTCTCCGAAAGGGAGTGCGTTTCGAGTCCGGTTTTATTCGGATGTACCTGGGCACATGTGATATCCATAAATACCGCGTTATTATATGCCCACAGTGACCGCGCGGTAACGTGCGATATGATGAATGCTTTCCGCTTAATAATCCTCTAATTACGTTCATGTTTTATAGGTGAGCCGAAACGAGGCTTGTTACGCCCGAGTAGGTTTTGAAATTGGACGACGAAGTAAACACAGTGATTATGAGCGCGGCGATACAATAATTTAGACTCGCGCGAGTGATAAACGCGATACAAATCGAAGCGCGCGAACGACATTTTTCGTCGTACCAATTGTCTTTCCGACGGCGGCGCGGCGGCGTGCCGATTATAACCCCCCCCGTGTACACGTGTTGTTATTTTTGCAATAATAAGTTACGTCACGTGGAACGTCGACGCGCAAATATAGTCATAGTTTTTATTGACCGAGTCGACGATTTCAAACGATTCCGATATCCCTCGTATGTACCAATACGTATATATATATCGTATAGAGTATTATAATATAGTTTACGTGCACACACAGATGGCGTATGACTTATGCGCGGAATATCGAAAAATAGTTATCCGAAAGATATTTACACAATTTATTATTACATTGTTAACTCGGACTCGAATAATATTGTCCGAGACTGTAGTTTTTCATTGACTTGTTCTGATAACGTTTCTCGCATTAAATAACGCCGAGCAGACAATACTGTGTTGCAGTATTATGCGTATATACACACAGACTAGACGCGCATATACATATATATACGTATATACGTACGTGAGCGCGTATGTAACCCGCGAGTTCAAGTAAACTTTGATAAATATTCAAACAATAGGGGGTAAAACAATCGAGTTTATTTTTTTCCTACGGAAAAATCTGCATTCAGTGCAGCATATATCACTAATGCTAAGAGATGAATTCGCATCGTGGCTTTCGTTGGCAAATGAACCCGTAGTACGAGTGCATTGTTTGTGTTTTTGCCTTCCTACTGGTTTCTTTTCTTTTTTTTTTCTCTTTTTCTCGTTGTTGTTATTATTATTCCTTTTTTCTTTTTCTTTTTTTTTCGTTATTATTATTTTTTCTCTCTTTTTTTTTTTTTTTTATTTTTTTTTGTACGTCGGATAATTTATCAGAAAGCGTTGTTCGGTCGATCTTCTCCGGCCATTTCCCTATATTGTTCATATAAATCCGCTAATGAGGTTAATTAAGCCGTCTAGCCTCCGGGCGGAGGATGGGAAGGAGGGAGGGAATTCGAAAAGGCCTCTCCGATAGAGATCGACGAGACGACGACGACGACGACGACGACGACGACGACGACAACGACGACGACAAGGTACAAATACGAGTTGGCCGCGAAAATAAAAAAAAATAAAAAAGATGTGTACCTACAACACGGGCAAGAAAGAAAGAAAAAAAATTAATATAAAAAAAAAAAAAAAAAAGTAACCAGATCATGAGAAACTAGAGATTTCCCATCGAGATAAACGCCGTTTTTCCAACAGTCGCGCCGGGCACGTTCTGGCCATGATTACGTGAAGACAACCCCTCCCTTCCCACACATATTATCATTATTATTATTATTATAAACTACCGAGCCCGTTTAACGTGTAGCTCTCGTATATTATAATAGGGCACCGCTTTTGGAAGTGATAATTAAAACGCGCCGAGTGACCTTTACCGTGAACCGTTGTCGATGATGACACGAGGTGTCCTCTCGTCTACACACGGATAGAGTAATGTTTTCTAGTTCAGATGCGAATAGTCTCAACAAATCCGTCGGGAAAAAACCCGAAAAAGCAAATATTTGTTCGCATAAACATTGTATTTACTGTAAATAAGAGTGGAGCGAATCAATCGACACAATATGTCGAGGGAATAGTTCGGGAGCGCCGAAAGACGACGAAATAAAAAAAAAAATCATTTTAATAAATAACATCGACCGGAAATCGTTTCCCTCGTCGGTAAATTTTTAATTACTTTTGAAACGTACGTCTTTACGAGACGGGATCGGTTTTTATTGTACTGCTCTATATGAAATATAATATATTATAGTCTCGTTTTCACGTGTGCGTAAAAAACTACGTATACGATACGTTCGCACGAGATGTGCGCAGACTTCACGAACTCGTTGCTCTGTTGAAAAAAAATCAACGATTTTCTTTCGCGACGACACAGTTTCCATACGACACGAGGTATAATGAGAAAATAAAAAAAAAATACGAAACGGCGGAAACGTATTTATTTTTTTGAGCCCTCTCGTATCTCGGCCGCGCATCGTCACGTCCGCGATCTCCCGGCCAATTATGTATATGACGCGGTTTTTACACCATCGCGTTTTCCCACATTCAGCAGAAGAATTTGACGATCGCGTAACGATAAATTTCTTCCATTGAGAAAAGAGAAAAATTCGCAAGAACAAACGCCGCGCGTTCGTCGTCGCACAAATTCTGCGGTTCGCATAATAATTTCGTCGCGCGCGAAACCCACGCGCGTTATTATATTTTGTCCTTATTCGGCCGCGCACATTTCCATATAAATAGACACACGCGTTTCCTCTCCTCTCCGCCTTCCGCGCGCGTATTTTATTACCGCTGTGTGCAGTGGCGGTTCGTTATGCTCGCGTGTGCGTGTTATATCGTTCGCGTGAATATTCGAAATATTTTCCCCGGTCTACATATTAAACGGCAAACTATCTGCGTCGTTGGCGACCGGCTGCGAGACACACACACGTGCGCGTGTGTGACATTATCATGACTATTGTGACGGCGCGTAGAGTTGCGTTTAAAACTCGACGTGGCGGCGATTCGGTCGGCCGAGATCTGAAATTCGCCGGCAATCGTTTCAACGCCGATTCTACGAACAATCGTTATCACCGTTCGAACTGGGCTCGAATGGCCGGCATAAAAACGAGCGCTGGTGTGATACTAATCGAGTCTACGATTGGCAATTCTATATTCGGTTGAATAAAAATTGGTTGAAAAATACTATCCTAAACGCATGCGCAAGGTGACAGTAAAGACTGTGTAGCATAACACATTTTTTTTTTTTCATACTAAGAATTTAATCTGTAGAACATTTTTTCCGATTATTTCGTCTTAAATTCATCAACAGTCATATTATACTCTGTATACGATCTGTAACTCCTCGCGACCCACCAAAGATTGTCACTCGATCGTTACAATTTGAGAAACGCCGCCGCTCTGTTATAACATGTTTTCCTCTCGCGCTGCTTCGTCGGACACGGTTATCGTCGCGTTATGTTTTGTATATTTAAATTTATACGCCCGCGCGCGTCCATATTTTGTCGGGCGTCAAATCGCCGTTTGTTGCACGATGAAAAAAGCTCGGGCAGATCCTCTTACAAACCGCGCGCGCGCGCACGTAATAATATCTACTTAAATTACCCGTACACGATAGTGGTTTAGTGTCGGTACATACGATACGGTGTTATGAGAGCACCCGCGGGGAGAGACGTGGCGTACGACGCCCTGCCACCGCCGCCGCCGCCGCCGTCGATCGTCGCGGCGTTTTGTTTTATATTTATTGTGCAAACAATAAAAATTAATGACGTCTATGGCGCGAAAAATCGTGATAATAAATATTATCCTTTCGGTATTTTATCACGCGCCGCTCATATAGGAGGTGCTCGTGTGAGGTGTAAAACACGCATGGAAAAAATAAAAACGAAAGATTTCTGCGACACGCGTATGAAATGAGTATACGCGCGTCGCGCGTCGGTACAAAATATTATAATAATAATAATAATATTTATGTTTATGATAACATTACGCTTTCGAACGCGACGCGCACTAACTCATTAACCGCCGCCGCCGCCGCCGATGTATACCTACACGCGAGATTCTCGCCGTGAGTTATTTCGTTGCGATCGCATGCGGTAGATTTATAGCGCCGACGCGGAATCAAAACAATGATCGTCAGAAACACACGTCGGTATTATTATATACACGCGCATGTATCCTGCGGTAGAATTGACAGACGTACGATTTATGTGGAAAATAAAAATGTATAATTTCTCGCGCAGTGACATCATAATTTTCTGAACGCGCGCGCGTGTCTCTGCGTATTTTTTTTTTGAATCACTGCGGTAAGTGTTTTTTACGATCGGACCGCCCGCCGCGCGCCACGAAATAACGTCGTTTTCGTCCGATATCGGTAAAGAGTCGTATTTTTACACGCGCGCGTGCGTACGTTTAAAGGATGATTCACACTGAACCGACAAATTATTAATCAATAATAAATTAATGTGCTAATTCACATCTAAACTAACCGGCACCGCGCAGACACTAACCGGACCGCACCGTCAAACATTGTATGATAGAATGTTTTGTCGGTGGGATATGAACGGCGATAACGACGTTATTTTCCAAAATAGAATATTATAGAGTACTACTAACATATTTTTCTTTATGATATCTATTATTAAACATACAATTTTTCTTCGTGATCTTCAAGAGATCCACATAAACTATAAAATTCACCCTCTATTTTTCTCCGTTTTAAAATGTCATGCACCCAAATACGTTTTTTAATTTTTAATGGTTTTTGTTCTTCTACTTAACTTAACTGTGCGTATTAATAAATTACTTTTCATTTACGACGGTCTGTGTCTGTCGGTGCAAAACGGTACAGTGTGAATCGACCTTTGTTCGTGTCGTCCGTTACTCGTATACGATATGAATACGCTTGTGCACGCGTATAGACTTTCACTGGAGCGTTTGAAAAGTTTGCACGATGGAATCGCGCTCGTACGTACACGGCCGGAACGCGATGAGTAGACCGCGTCGTCTGTAAAACCGATAAAAAAAAAACGTGCCACCGGCTACGGCGGCGTATACTACGCGAGTAAAATCACGGGCGAGGCGTGTATTTTAAAGGTGTCGCGCGCGCGACGAATACGCCTAATAATAATATGCGAGTGGCCGAGGTCCGCCGGTAGCCGCGCGATAACGCGAATAAGGACCGATCCGCTATTGGTTGTTTTTTTTTTACCGTATTATTATTATATTATCATTATAAAATATACGGTCCGTCGGGAAAACGGACTAGGCTGTATGCGGTTTTTATCTCGCGCGGATTCGGTACGATCATATTTTCTCCCTTTATCTGTTCGCTAGATCGTCGTCGTCGTCGTCGTTATACGCCGCGTTGATTTATCACTGCGCAATGCGTCATTGTCATTCGCTGGGAAATTGTATAATAATAATAATAATAATATGTAGGTGCGGCGGTGGCGGCGGCGGCGGTCGTCCGGTAGGTCTGCACGGCGTTGGCGGTCCGCTATTGCGAACGAGCGACCGGAATCCGTAAGGATCAGTCGCGAAATCGACTTTCGTCCGCGACGACTACGCACGAGAGTCTATAAACTTTTTACCGAGTCGCCGTGTTTTTCCTTTGTCGACGGTCTCGTTGGATTTTCCAAAGCCAAAAGGACCTTCCGCAATTCTTTGAGTTTTCAAATTACAACGTGAATATACAATTTACGAATTAGTAAAACATACTAGAGAACATGATCACAGTCAAATAGATATTTAGAAAGAAAACGATTTGAAAAAAAAAAAAGTGTGAAAAAATAGAATAAAGTCGAGTATATAGGTTTTTATATTAAAATATCGAAATTCGCCACTTTCAAAGTGTCATAGCTCAAAAAAAGCAAAAACTCTTTTTTCTTCGGTACTGTCGGCCGAATGCCGAATTGAAAAGGAAAGAAAATCGCAAAAAAAATAAATAATTGTCCTTACTACTATGTTGTTCATTGGTGATGAGTCCACGACGTCATATGGTCCGAAAGAGACGACGACGAAGACCCCAGGGACGTTTTATTATTATTATTAATACGCACTCTTCTTCTCGTGAACGCGCGACCCGTAACCGGGCGGATGACGGCCGGCTATTAAGATTCGTGCGGCGATTACGACTTTATGGGCGTTGATTTCATACGGCACTAGGTACATATACGTAGGACGAGAAGAAGGAAAAAATAAAACATATTTTTTCTCCGAGCGCCCGTATACATATATGTATACGTACGAAAGGTATATATATCTTCGTCGCTCGTAGGCATTCGATACGTTCGAAATCATCTGTTAGAGATCCTCCTCGGTCCTCACTGCACGCAACAACAACAACAACAACAACAACAACAACAATACTGACCCCGTAGAAATAATACGTCCGTTGTTTTGTATTTAATTTTTTTCCCTCTCCGTCTCTGTTCGCAGGAGGATCTTCTCATACACGGCGACAGCGTGTACGACATGATCGACAAACAAGACCATCAGGCCGTACAGACCGAACTGTCCAGGAGCCAGACGTCCGCCGAAGACCAAGTGGGATGCAAGCGAATGTTTTTGTGCCGCATGAACGTTTCCAGGAACGCCCGGAGACAGATGCGATTCGGCGATCAAAAGGTAATATATAGAAATAACGATCGATAATAATAATCTATTAATCGTGCGGTATGCGTCGAAAATTCAGACGTGTTTGTATTCGCACGAGCGTATAAAGTTATTTTATCCTGCGATGTCGTATACGTATATAGTCTACGGTGCAGTTCGCCTGATGACGATTTTTTGAAATTCGTTATTGTTCGCGATTTTCAGTAGTACGACATATAGCATCGATTCGACGAAACTTATGTTTAAACATACGATTTCTGTATTACGTCGTCGTCCTAAAAACTCGAAATTTCCACTCGATACGTCTCGTCTAGCACACGTTATTGTTTGAATAATATTTTTTAAAATTACTTGCAAACGATATATGACTAATTGTCGTCTGTCCGTATTGTACACAGGTGGTTTTAGTGCAAGGCCACTACCTGTCCTATCTGCCGCTGTGCAGCAGAAACGAACCAGTTTTCCTAGCCACTTGCAGTCCGGTGGCGATGCCCGAGACCAGGGAGGCCGTGGTCCAGGGTTCCACGACGGTGTTCACAGCCATCCACTCGATGGACATGAAGTTTATACACGTAGACAAAATGTATGTTAACACTTAAACACCATTAGGACGGCGCATTGTTTCATTGTTTATTATTATTATTATTTTGTGTACTTCTCCGCTCGCCCGCGGCGCGCGGCACGTGATCAACGGTGGCGCGGCGCATTATGCATTCGAGACGAGATTAACGCGATTTTTTTTTTTTTCGTTTTTAATCGATTTACCTTAAACAGCGTCATTGTTAGAGCTCGTATCATATACATATTATATATCGTTTGCTGACGGCGCGGCAGCGGCGGCGGCGGCGGCGACGACGCAGAGCAACGCGCTCTGAATTATTCATGCGCATAATAATGATAATAATAATATACGAAAATTACGTTTTCCTTTCGAATACGTAAACACGCGTAGTAGTTAGGCGTCCGTGTGTGTGTGTGTTTTAAATCCGTATATTATAATATAGTTTCGGGGGCGCCAATTAAAACGCCGGGCGCACGCTCTCTCGGACCGTAACAAATCATCATCGCGCGCGCGCGCGCGCGTTCATTCATTTATTTATTTATCATATATATATTACGCGTGTAACATGTTATGCGCGCGGGTTCGATCGCTCATTTCGCCAATTATCTCGTTAAAAAACAATTATTGAAAAAAAATATTCCGGACACAACGCGCGCGCGCACCGCAACGAATCGAGCGCCGAAATATATATCATTGGCCGCGTCCGGCGGACCGGTCCGTTGGGTGGAAAAAATGAATAATAATAATAATAAAGAAACACGTATTTATTGCCTCCGCAGCCGGGCGTGTGTCATATTAAACCGGCGACGGTGAAACGAGTGATTAATAACAGTTTTGTACCTGTTGTGTTGTTGCGCGCGCGCGCGCGTGGAATTGGTGCGGGCGAGAGCGAACGATTTGTCGGGTGTCCCCGTCGCGTGGGCGAGGTCGGCCGATGAATACCAAAGTAGGTAGTTCGTTCGGCGGCGCGACAAGCTTTCGTCGCGTACACACAACCCCGCCGCAATCGCCATTAATCACGCGCGAACTCGACGCCGCAGGACTCGGCTCGTCCTTTTTGGCGGCAAACATAAGTGCTCTCGTATGTCGCATTGTCGCCCGTAATATCAATTCGTAGATCGGCGCGGCGATCGGGTTTCGCCGATTTTCACACCGACGACGACGCCATACCTCGACGTTTTGTATTTTTTTCCCGTCGCTTATCGAACACGAAATAATAACATGTACTCTCGACGGGAAAGTGTGTTTTTTTTTTCGAACAAAAACTACGTGTTTTCTATCACCCTCTCTCCGACGTGGCCGTTAAAAAAACGTCCTGTGAAACGTACGGAAATCGTCGCGGTTCACTATTTACGCGTGAAATGTGCCATTCATATTGTTACCGCCGTGGGCCGATTCAAAAATATTACACGATTACGGTCGATTCGAAGCGAACCGCTCGGTTTCTCGGGTAGTGCAGGAGGGTCCGTCGTTTTCTGGCCGGCGCGATTGTTAAATTCAACATAATAGTGTTGGCGTTAGTCGAGCGCGCGCACGAACATGAATGAAAAAACATTTATTATTCATTGAGTAGTTTATGTACCAAAACACTATATTATATCGCCGTAACTTTACAGGAATAAAATACAATTTCGTGACCGTATCGATAAACGTCGCTCAAACTGTAATTTTTTCGAATCCGTCGTCGTCTATTATCCAGTCCGTTATTATAACACTGTTGTACCGCCCATGTTAGACGTTACCGAGTTGTCCGCGAGCTGAAGTTTCAAACCGATGTACGTGTGCACATAACTTGCACGTCGCTTGTGGTAGCCGTTGTTTTTTCAATCCCACTCACGTGTCACATAGTCAAAAAAAGGGGTAGCAAAACGGAAAATTAATCGACAGACGCGCGTCGTTAGCATGTCGTTTTTTTCCCAATACCCGTTTAAATTCTCGGATTCTCGACACCGCGGTGTGTCTAACGGTGGTCCGAGCCACATTGCTCGCGAGAGGTCGACGATTGATGAAAAAATGATTTCGATACAAACGTATAAACGAACAAATCGCAGTGGTCATTTCACAATCCGCTCCGCGTTCGTAATATTAAAACGAAAGTTGAATAACTCTAATAGAATATAACTCTAAAATAATAACGTCCTTTTTTTTTTCACAATTAACTATGTTAATTCTAATTCTTTATTTCATTATCAACCGATCGACTATAGTTTCAACTGACAATACTGAGTTTTTTCCGGTCGATACGTGCATAACACGCGTCGTCGGTCGAGTCGAAAATTCATCTGAAATTTGTCGTTCGAACACGCGACTCACGATTTTATGTATTCGGCAAAAAATAAACCGGTACGAATTTCCGCGCGCGTTATTAAAATATAACGGTAGTCAAAAATTACTCGAAAGTGGTCGTTATTTTCTAAATAATATTTAACAAATCGGTTTGGTTATTATTTACAAAAAAAAAAAAAAAACTAGAAAGTGACAATCACTTTTCGTACGACCCCGCGGGCATCGTATACTAATTATTGAATAATACATTTTTTTTTTTTTCAACCCAGTTACTATTTATTTCTCCGCGAATCGACACTGCGAGTCAAATTAATTATTCGTCAGCGTTATCGACTGTTACTCGCGTGTTAATCGTTTCGATCGACTCATAAATAATACATAGATTATAACGTCGTGATTGCGACGGACCGCGCACATATCGCCGATAACAAATTAGTCGCGGGGTGTTGCACCGCGGCGACTGCAGTCGATATAATATTATGACTCGTCCAGTGGCACGGCGGCGTGTCCGTTATAAAACGCAATGTAAACGTCGTCGCTTACGCTTTTAATGAAATTCAATTTCAACCGCCGCGGTCGTCGATCGACTTGTGCGAGTATAATACGCGATTTAACGTTTGAAATCGTTGTTGGATTACTTATACGGCGACGTGTTTTATTCGAATCGACAATCAACGAAGGATTATTTTTTGACATTTTCAAATATGAAATAATAATCGCCTGTGATTTCCCCGCAAATTCGAATGCTCGCTTTAAAAAAAATTCATTTATCACGTGAAACACATAAAAAAACACACGCCCGAGTCGAAAACGACTGGAAATAAAAATGCGAAAAATTCACAGCGAATACTCGGGGAGTCGTTTTTGGATTCCTCTAAAGAAGCGCGTTTCTCTAGCCGAAAAAACATCGTCTACGATCGAAAAAAGTGGCGGTGAAAAGAATATAAAATACAAAAGTCGTCCGATGATTATCGCGACGGTGGCGGCGAACAAATTCATTATCCTTCGCGATACGATGACCGGAACGAGATCTCGCGCCCGTCGTCGCGTAATATGGCCGACACGACAACGTCGAGGAAAGGGTTATGTTACTCACTGCGGGCTATGTTATTTTCTGGCCTCGGATATTATAATATGCCGGACGCGTATATGTGTTTTCGATCGTTGCGAAACCCGGCACCCCCTCCGCCCACGCCGGAAAGAAATTATACCAGAATCGCGCGGCGGCGACGGCGGTCGGACGCACGACTTTCTCGGCGGATCGGGTTATGGATTCGTAACGGTGAGAATGATCTAAAAACAAATCTCAGCCGTCGATCGCGCAACGCCTACAATTCTCGTTCTTTATAACGACGACGATGCGGCCGGCTATTATAGTAACGCTCGCGCGCAGGACGAACCGATGGACAGAGGGGCCGCGGGAAGGACGCGCGTCTTCGGAATTCAATCGAAAATCGTATAATCGAAAAAACCGTCGGAACATTATTATTCGATAGTGCGCGCAACGGCGGTCATTGTGTACAACGGGTATCATCGTACGGTATAACAATGATAATAATAACGCACGTACGCGATACGACTCCGCGTCAGAACGTTCGATTATTATTGGACGAGACGATACGGCGCGTTTTTTCGTTCGAAAACCCAAACGATCGAATTCCGCAGTCGACGGCAACTCGAAATGTCAACAATAACAATAAAAGGCCGAGGCCGGATTTAGAAACGTCGAGGTTTTAGGCGACGTTTTTTTTTTTTCTTTCCAACGGTCGATTTTTCGTGTGTTTTCGTCACACGACCACCGGAAAAACGCGCGCGCGTCGTTAATGAAATACACGCGTTGTATACCGCGGTTTCGCCGTATGATTCTTACCGTTTGTTTTTTTTTTTCTCACGTTTCAGAGGCGAATTTCATTTGGGGTTTTCTCGCTCGGAGCTGCAGGGCGTCTCGTGGTACCAACTGTTACACTGGGAGTGCATGCGCGAGGCCCAGAGCAAACACAGGCTGAGTGAGTATTATTATATCATTTACGTCCGCCCCGAAAACCAAAAGTGATGTGTGTTAAAAAAAAAAAAGGAAAGACGTTAAAATCGAAACGGAAAAAAAAAAACTACAAAATAGCCCACCCGCGTGATATATGACGAACGCGCGAGGCGAACTGTATAATATTCGGTTAGGTTAGAAAGAAAGAGAGAGAGAGAGAGAACAAACCCGTATATACAGTATCGTAATACAGTCATAATAATAATATTTATATATATTTTGAAATACATACGAGCGCGTAATAACAATAATTATTGTCGGTCGTATATATTATGCAGTTACACAATCGGAACAGGACCGTTCATGCATACTGTTGGCCAGGGTACAAAAGAGGGCCACAGGGGACTGGCTTTGGATACACTGCGTGTTACAGGTCAAAGACAACATGGAGAACAGCCAACAGCCAGTCATCGTCAGCACAAATCAAGTACTTACGTAAGTAGATGTCGATGTTATTTATTCGTCGTCGTCGTCGTCGTTATTATTATTATTGTTGTTGTTGTTGTTGTTTCATATTGTTCTGCCATTATTTTCAACGTTTCTTTTTTCTCGTCGTCGTTATGTTATTATTTTTTTTTTTATCTCTTCCCGTGTTTCTTTGCTTTACTCGCGGCAGTTATTGGCACGACGACATTTTTTTTTCGTTTCGCTTTTAAACTATCCACACAGCACTGCAGTTGCAGAGTCGCGGTCTAAACTGCAATCAACTGCAGCGTATGTATATGCAGTTGCCGTACAATATTAGCGCGAATATTTGGTCATGGGTTACACGCATTTAGTGAGTAATTCTATTGTGCATTCATTCTGCAGCGAAAAAACTTTTCTCTTACGTTTCATACGAGATGTTTGAAAACGAAAAATTATTTATATGCACGTGTCCTGTTTGTTCGTGCGCTTATAAGTCTAGCTTAACTATAATAACTCGAAAAAACGAACCGCGAAACGTCTTGTCAGATCTATATTAGATTAGAACGGATATTTTTGTGTTTTTTTTTTGACCCGCGTATTCCGTCAAATCCGGAACGACCACCTTATAATCGTATTATAATAGACCGAGAGAAATCGGTAACCGTTTTTTACCCGCAACGCATCTAAAATAATGCAACGGATAATGAATGTAGTATATAACGTAATGTATGAATAACATTTAAAAATAATTACAACGTCGAAAAACTGCTATAGATAATAGGTATATTATTCAATTGGTTACGTGATTGATTTAGCGTTTTACATAGATCAATTAACATTTTTAAACGTGTATGTGTACGGTGGTATTGAAATGAGTTTCGGCTAGGTATTCTAGACAGAAACCTAAAATTACAATAACCATACCTTTGGAAATATTAATCTTGAAAATTTAGTTCAGTGAAATAGATAATATGACGTTGGAATTTAACCGGCCGCGACCGATAACGAATAAATACCGAACAATATTAATAATACTATATTATTATGTATACGCTCGGCAGCAGCAGCAGCAGCAGAGTATACGTATATACAATGTTCCGCAGAGAGAGAGAGAGAATATTGGTACCGGTTTTTTAACGAAATTGAAAACACAAAATAAGTTATTTTTCTTACCAATGCGGATATGTCAAATACCGTACGTTTTCCCTGTAGATAAACAATATTACTATAATATAATAACATATTCGGCGAGCCTATAGGTAGTGCGTACGGTGCGCGTGCAGTCGTTTTCGACGACGATGGTTTACACGTGTGTTTTAATCGTCTGCGGACGAACCGAAAAACCATGTGCGATATCGTTACGATATAAATTCACCGCGCCGACTAATTTCGAGAAATTTTCGTTTAGTAAAATTGTCTAGTTTCTGTCGCCGTCGCCGTATATAAATTAACACACAATAGCAGTGCACACACATATATATTTGTATTAAGAGCGGAACGAGATATAAAATACACGCATAAACACGTTTCGTCGTCGTACAAATAGAAATGCGATTTTTCCCGTATAGGCGTATTACACGCGTACGTCGTCGTTATTATGTGTGGTGTGTGTGTGTGTGTGAAGCCGTTCCGAGTGGTAGGAAGGTATTCTCGCGTATACGCGAATGACAGTTACAGCCGCCGTCAAAGCCATTAGACGCGATCGCGCGACGGAGACGCTAAACCATTTTTTTTTTTTACTCTCTACCAACTCTCTCCCTCTTTCTGTTTCCGTGTCCCTCTCCGCGACAAAATTATATTCGCACGCGCACGCGCTGTAACGAGTGTACATGTGCGTGTATTTTATGTACACGCACACGTATGTATATATGTATTATTGGTACGCGCATAAAATAAATGACGACGTTATATAACTAGTCCACCGGCGTGCGAGCGCGGTTTGACAAAGCGCGCGAACGATTGCGGAAAATTTATTGAAACATGTAAATACTTTTAAAAAAACGTGTCCGCGAGCGAAACGCGAGTGGCGTTTAAACACGTGTCAAGACGCGCGTCGTCGCCGCCGCCGCGTGTACTTATTTTTCTATATCGCGTGAGTTTATCGGTACCGATTTGCGGTCCGGTCCGTGTGTTTTATGACGTGATAAAACGGAAAAATAAAAAATCGTAAAATGGAAATATATAACAATAATAATTCTATAATAATAATAATGGTTACACGCGATAAAACGCCGAGGAGGGGCGGGGGGAGGACGCGGAAATAGAGAGAGAGAGAGAGAGAGAGAGGAGGAAACCTGTAGACGTTAATGGTCGATAATAAAGTTAACGAGTCGCCCGAACGCGACTCGAAGGAGCGGTCTCGTCGGCGACGTATTCGAAATATAGGTGTATATTTTATAACGCGCGTGGTGACAAATTACCGGCACTAATAACTATACGCTACGGAAGCGAGTCGAAATCACCGTTGTCGCGGTTGGCTGTGTGTAGGTACCCGCCAAACCACCTTATATTATGTACGCGTACACCATAGTGCCATTGTCGTCGCCGCCGCGTTTGAAAAAATCCCCTCAAAAGAGACGTTCTCGCCCGTCGCCGTCCGGGCACAATGAGAAATGTATTGTCATTCCCGAAACGACAAACAAAAACCCACGCGCGAAACCACTGGCACGCGGATGTTTTCGTTGTTATACACTAAATCGTTAACATCATTTATCTCTTACGACCCGTTGTTGGCCGCCGCGGACGAGATAAATCGGTTCGACAATTTTCCCCGACGTTTATTGATTGTTTCCAGTTGTTCGCGATTAATTATTTATATCGGCTTATCGGCAGCGCGCGAATTCGCGGCCGTTCTACACGCGTTACGTTTTTCCCATGCACACGATGTATTATTCATATCGATCGACCCGCGACGAACGTGCGCAGAAAACGATTTTCGAAGTCGATTCTCATTTATGAAGTCACTTTATGCGTTTAAATGCAGATTTTTCGATTTCCTTTAAACAAGAAAAAATGTTTGATCCATACGCCAAAACAGAACGATCGATCAAACCCGTACTCGTAGTTGTTCTCGATAAGTCTAATAGTAAATTCATTCAAATATATGCGCATCGCAATCAGTATTCGTAGACCTCGGGGTCGTAGTCGTAGCCTGGGGCGGACTGACTCGAGTGGGGGGCACCCGGGCCCTTCTATATTGGGACCATTGTTATTCATTTGCTAAAAGAGAAATTTCAAAAATACATCATTTTTAATCTTTACATGTATAGATACTTGAATAGGCGTTTGCAGACCTTTGGTTTTAACCAGTCTAACCACACATTAATAGTTCCAATGGGGGTGTAGTGCAATATATAATAGCAGTGTGGATAAATCGAACGTTAAAATATCAAAATTATTGTACGAAACGCCACGACATTATGAAAAAATAACTAAAAAAAACCGACAATCTTAATATCATAGAACACGCGGGTTCTGTGTAGATAGTTCTTTCGTTGAATTCGCATTGAATAATAATCTTAACGCGAGGGCCTAAATTCTAAAATATAAAAAAAAAAATCTCGGGCCTCCTAATTTACTGAACTGTGGGGCCATTTGAAACGAATCGCCTAAATTTGATGCCAGTCCGCCCCCGGTCGTAACTCGTAGATAGAATTGCGTTTGCGCAATGACTACTTTTTAATTTCTCGGAACGTTGTCACTATAGACACGATATCGTTGACCGCGGCTGAAGTGATCGTTTCGTTGTTTTGGTACGACTTTCGAAAAATCAACGAGCCAGAAAATCTAACAGTGCGCGCGCTCGTGGTGGTTCGACCGACGACGGTCAGTTTTCGACGTTGGAAATGAAAAAAAAAAAAAAAACCTATAATATTCCCATCTTAGTTTCGGCGTAAATTAAATATTTCAACGCGACCAGATCGTAAACGTATTCGTATAATATTCCGTTCGTGAAACACATCGCTCTCGCGAAGTAAATCGGATTACGTGGGCCGATCGGTTTTGTCCGATATTATAATCGATCAAATCTCATTGCTGCCGCGGCGGCGTGAATTTAAATCGTTTTCCTATAGCAGTATGCCGTTGCGTTACACAACGCCGCTAATTATCGTGTCAACGTAATCCCGCCGAGTGACGGTACGACAAATTGCACGTCAATATGTTACGACGACGGCAGGTTAGATATACCTACACCTGATGCAGATGTAAATTAATCTAAACGAAAAGTAATTGAAAAATGAGTTTTAAAGAACGCGGCGATAATAATAATAACAAATAATATTATCGCGCCGGGGGCGGGGGGAGGGAAACCTATAGGTATTTACGACTCGGGTAAAATTAAAAACAAATTATATCATTTCACGAAAAACACGTTTTGGCACTTATATGGGAATTACGCTTGAAAATAAAAACAGCAATTTTCAATTAGCACGGTCAGGTACACCCATTAAGAAGATTTTTCAATAACATAATTAAAGTGCAACAGTGCCTTTAATAAATCTCAATTTAAATTAAAACGACCCGTTGCCGCGGCACCGCTGATTTTAATGCAAAATAATGTGTCCGCTGGATATTAGAAAGTAAATTTTAATTAAAACATATTTTACGATCAAAACTAAGTAGGTAAATAAGATAATGTACACACACACACATAAGTATACGTACACCTACCACGTATATAATTATTCAATCTCGGACGCATAAATAATTGAATAAATCATTACTCTAATGAAAATAAAAACAAATCATAACGATAATATAATGTCTACTAATATAAATTGTATAAATTAGTATATTATAATATATATGTACGGCGCGGCGGCGGCATAAACATTATTTTTTCAACAAATTTCCATTTTGATATTAATTCAAATAATAAAAATAAATAAATATCAAAGTAACTGTTGCAGCAGCAGCACATCGTTCCGCACGAAAACCAGTTAATAAACCATATAATATTATATATTAATATACGCGCGCGTTTTACGCCGTATATTATACCGGATAAAAAAATATTACCGATTTTCGCGACGCCGAGACAACGCGATATTTATAACAGCGCGATAATATTGTATAATATTATAAACTCTAACGAAAGTAGCGTTTTACACTCGGCAGAAGAGACGACGACGACGGCGCGTTTAAAATGTCGTGGCCGAATCGAACAACACTCGACCGCGCGAAAAACTAAAACGTACGCGCATGATGACGAAACGCGTTCACACACACGCGAGCACTGCAAATACATATTTATAACGGTTATGTGTACATAAATAATGCTCGTAACGCGGACGTATAGTTTTACAGTATCACTTGCAGAGACGTGTACACGCGCAATGTCATAAATGTTGTACGTTATGAAAACCGAGAGATATCACGACGGCGGCGGCGTGCAATACTGCGCGGACGTTTAAAAATAAAACCAGTAGAAAATAATAAGAAGAACAAAACGTCGATATCGGACCGCCAACACGGCTATATGGTTACTCCGTATTATATGCGGAGTTTTACGATGTTATATTATTATCGCGTTCGTGGGAAAATCGAAAACTTTCACTCGGTCGATCGGAAACGCCCGCACCGAATTACGAATCGTACGTATGCGTAGAAAAGTCGAGAACAGATACATGATCCCAGCCTCGTTGTTATAGCTTCGACAGCAGTGATTTCGCGACTTACCGAGTGATAATCCGAAATAGCCCCGGTTCTGTTCTCGCGTTAAAGTCGCCCCACGAGTGTCGTCCTCGATTGTATATAAAATGTTTCAAAGTCGCGGCACGAACGGCGTGCGAACAATGTTTTAAGGGTTTAGTCCTTCGACATGTTAACGCATCGTCCGGTACAATTGAACGACTGTAACGTATTTCTGAATTCGATTTGCTAAAAACGTGTTAGATATTTTTTCTGCGACGTGGTTTCGCGCAACACACAAACGACTTATTGAAATAATTGTATACTATAAAGTGTCATATAACATTGAAGAATTGTGCTACGATCGTGTGTCAAATTTTAAATGTAATTTCAACTATACGTACATTTTAAACTTTCATATTTTGAAATATACTGTTTTGAGAATCGATTTTCGGAAAAATTCAATAATACATTTACCTGGAGCCGGATTCGACCGTCGTCAAAAGAAAAAGGTTTTTTTTTATTTTCACAATGAGACAATAATACTACTCTGTTTCATCGTACGAGACTTTTACGACCCTCGCGGCCTCTCCTTCTTTTCCCGGGGCGCGGTGGTGTCTCCGGCGGCGGTATTGTACACGTATAACGATTCGGGAAAACTGACGGAGCGAGGGGTATGGTTGAATGAACGTTGGCCGAAAATTTTTATCCGACCGTGAGAACGAGTGAAAATCCGCCGGAATTTTAATACGTTGAGGACACGCGGCGGTACGATGTAATGATATCATACCGTGCGTTCGTGTATATATACACTGTACTCTGTACCTGTGTCGTATTCGGGTCGTAAACGTGCGTAACCGCATAATGTGCGGTATCGTATTATATACACACGCGTCGTATAATACGGCGGAACGTGTAATGGTTGTATACGACGAGATAATTTTAGAGTATTATACATATATATTTATATATGTTGTCGAATATTATACGCGTCGCGTCGCGCAAATCTGCACTGCGGGACGAACGTTTCGCGGCAGTAAACTGTGTATACGTGCGGAAATGTGAAAGAAACGAACCTCGGAGAACGACGGACGCGACGAAAGTATAACGATCGCGCCGTCGTGTTTTATCTGCGCTTATTTTTACGCTCTTATACGTACGTCGACAAACACGATTTCAGAGATATACATTTCGGCGGCGACGGAAATGCGAACGGTTCGTAAATATAGTTCTGCTGCTGCTGCAACTGCAAAAAAAAAACGCTCTCTGAAAGGTCGTCGTTTGACTATAGTTACGCGCGTTTTCAGGTCGTATCGGCGGCGGCGGTGGCGTGTCGACGACTAATTTGTTTTATTATTTTTATTATTGACACCGTCGCCGCAGCTATCGAAATCAAATATAATATATGTTGAAAACTATTGAGAAACACCTTGATAAATTCTTTAAAACTAGTATGTTAGGGCGACCGTATTTAAGAAAATTGAAAACCAGGACGGTCGTGCTACCCATCATCACACACATACGAATATTCCGTTTTCACGTGCGACATATTTATAGCGAGTCTGAGATCAGAGTAGATTATATACACGATATTTTATTTTCCAACGTTCTGAGCATATCTACATATAATATGAAAAGGTCTGTGTACAAATTGATTTTTATTAATTTATCTAAAACGGTACGAGTCGCGTCTCGCCGTCTCGATGATTTCGTCTGGACGCCGCGCCGGTAAAAACGAGATGATTTCTTTTTTGAACGGGTCTGATCCTAATTTAAAACCAGACACACGACGTTTATTTAGAGAGAAACTGTTGAAATATTCGTAGAGACGGTCGAACCTTTAAGACGTAGTGGGAACTCTCTTTATTTTCTTCTTACCATCAGCCTGAAAATCCCAAACACTCAGCCACTTCCGCGGTCGACGTCGACGATCCGGTGCAGTAATAATGGTCGCGCGTTGCTGCAACTATAATTATAGAGGCTTATATATTGTACGTGCGCCGGACTCGATCCCGACGGGGCCACGACCCTTACTCACACACACACGCGCGCGCGCGCAGAAATGTACCCCGAGAATAAGTGCCCGGTGTAAATATTTCCAGTGTTTGTTCTGCTCTCGAGTGATGTGTTTAGACCTGGCTAAAATGTGGGAAAATATTCTTTATTTTTTTTCTTTTTTTTTTTTGATAAATAACTAATAGATTGCGGTGGTTTAGAACTCAAAGCCGATTGTTATTCTATTTCATAATGTTTTTCAATTTTTCGTTTAGACTAACAATTGTTACGATTTCGTTTTTCATCACTCCGATCAATTAATTTCTAACATTTCGACGTGTGTAGATTATTTTCTAACGTTCGATTTAATCCATACCGATAATAATTATGTTATTCCTTTTCTTTTCTTTCTGTCGTCACGTTATGCAAATAAACTGACTCGATTTTGCCCCCCCGCAAAAGCGCGATATTTACTCCGAATATTATTATTTACTCGCACACACATTTCGGCAAATCTCGATGCAAACGGGCACACGTCATGTACACGCGTGTGGCGTACGATAACTATAGCACTATGTGAAACGGAGAGGAAAAAAAAACACGCGTGCAGTTCCCGCCGCGCTCCTCTCCTGCAGCTCATCCTTCGGCGGCGGCGGCGGCTATAATTGCGCGACAATATTAGGAGGAGTTTCCCCCGCGGTCAACTCGCACCGCGGCGGCCACCCGCTCGTTTATAATTATTGCCGACGACCTATCCGGTTAAGAGGTTAGAAAAATATTGTTTTCGCGATCGCCGTCGAAATATCTCACGTATTAGTTTTATTATTATTATTATTATTATTATTAAATCGACGGTGATGAACGCTCGCATACCTATCTCACACGTATCGCGGGCACATCGTGTTATGTACGCGCGTATAATATTTACCAGTTTGATGCGTTTAACATTATATACACTCTACTACATCACAAGCGCGCGCGTGTATTATAATATTATTATTATTATAACGCCGAAGAGGGCGTCATCGATGCAGAGGTCAGACGGTTCGGCGGCGGCGGCGGCGGGCCGGGGGAAAGCAATATAATTTATATTGGAAAACAATCGATTCCGATCTATAAACTACCCGGCCGACACCGCCTGCCCTCCCTCCGCCGTCCGTTATTCGCGCAACGCGTTCGCGCCTCGGCCGCGACGCTGCAAACTTTGTAATTATCCGTTTCTCGCCGTACGCACATGATCATAATATATAGGTATACGATTTTATTGTGCACAGGGTGTCTCGTGAACGTCCGACCGTCGTACATTTTGACAACGTTCTGTTTATTTGTGGGATTTCATTCTCTCGGCCCCATAAGTATTCTTTACGATTTCGATGAGCAAGAAAAACATTTGAGCGTCAACGGCCGACGTTTGTTTGAAAATCAACAACGACCTTCAATCAAAGTCTTTGGACGCCAACGTTCTCGCATTTGAAAAACATCTTTATAGTTTTTGTGGGTTGAATTTTCCGTCGTCTTTTTCAAATTACTTACGATTAAAATCCGTTTGAAGAACGGACGTGTGGCCGAGAAAAATGAAATAAAACTCTAAAACGTAGAATAGAACTATAGTTTGTTATCGCATTCGTCGGATGTCCGCCAGACACCCTGTATACAACGTACAATATGCGCGCGCGCGCGTGTTATTATGACTCGCGGCCAAGTACATATCGCCGTAGATCGCGCGATCCCATAATGGAGAAGCTGTCCGTACCGCGCGGCAATAAACCTATATATACATCGTTGCACGTCTACTGCACAGTGTGATAATATTATGCCGCGGTCGGCGACACTCGTGTGATTTACCGCGCGCGCAAAGCTCCGTCGTCGTCGTCGCTAAAAGTTCTGGACGCCAGCGAGCAGTGCGATTTTTCACCGGCCTGGCTGCAGGTATAACATCAGACAAACCGACGACGACGGAACGCAGTTGCAATAGCTCGCCAATATCGATGACGATTTAATTTCTGGTCACCGTCCAAATGGCGTAATATAAAGCGAGACTTGAAACGAAAACAAAACGAACACACAGTCCCGCCAACGGGTGGATGTGTTGCATCACTATTTTACTTCGTAAAACCGTTCGACGTTTTCGTTTGTGATAGTGTTTTTAAACGAGAAAATTAAACATTCGTTACACGAACGAGCGACTAAATTTTAAGCGGATAGTGAAATGAATTTGAACTCTGAATCCGCCGAGCTTATGAAATTAATATTTCCCGTTTGAGAAACACAACGTAGTCTCGTCGTCGTGTCGAATCCTCGGAGTACGGTTCGCGGACGGAAGAGACTCGCTCGCGATTAGTTCTCACACGAACGTGCGCGCCCGCAGTGACACTCGTCGTCGTAACGACACTAGGTTCGCGCGTACGTTGTTTTCGTACCCGTACAATAATAATAATATAATGATACACATTTCGCCGGCCCGGTCATTAAAATATTATTATTACCGTCGTCGTCGCGCGTCTCGTTTGTTATTATGTTATTTCGTACGCTCTCGGACGGTATATAAACGTATATTACGAGGTCTCGTGCGCGGAGCAGATCTCACGGAAAACCGTCGCGCGTTGGAAAGTAGCGGGCACACACACATATATATCAAGCATTGTGTGCAGCGTGTATTGCGTTCGAAAGGCGGAGAAAAATTATGGAAAAAATAATACGAAAAGAAAGAAAGAAAACGGGCGAAACGTGCAATTAACCGCGAGACTCCTGAAATCGTCCACGGTCGTGACGGACCGCGAACATTCCGCGTCCGGGGAAAAATGTTTCTACGGTAAAAAAAAAAAAAAAAACGTACGCGACGTGTGTTGTATTGTTATTATTACGTTATTATAATATGCCCCGGCCCTCTCCCGCGCCGAGACGCGGCCCCGTCGCGTTGACCTTTGCCGCGTGCAGTGCGCCGCGCAGAGCCGGGTCGAACGGCTCCGAGTTCGAAAAAAAAATCGACCCTACATAATGTATATAGGAGATTATTTTCAGGAAACGACGACGACGGTTCGCTTTCTCCGCGCGTTTATCGCACGCGCGAGCGTGATCTGTATACCGCGGCGACGAGGAAAACCGCTGCAGATTTTTTTTTCAATTCGCGACGACGTCGACTTTTACTCTGATTTCTTGAATTTCAAATCGAATTCGCACAAGTAGTCGGCGGGGCGCGTGTTTTCGGAAAAGCTAGGCACTCGCTATGATATTTCAGTCCGCGAAATTAGTTCTACCGAACGCAGAGACGTCCTGCCGACGACGTTCCGGTACGCTTGACTCGTCCTTCCCCCCCGCGTGGGTGGTATCCGCGGCGTCGCACACAGGTGCCTTACGTGTGCGCGCGTATATTATTATAATAAATCGCGGATACGTGCGCGCGCGCGTAAACGGCACGACGACGACGACGACGACGGCGGAATTATGACGTCGTCGGAGACGAGCGAAAACACAAACGCATAGGTATTATTATCGAACGCACGAGCAGACGGAATCAAATTCCAACGTCCGAAGAAACGTAAGCGCGTGTGGGTGCCTCGCGGGTAGCCCGGCAAACCGCGTGTGTTGCAGTCTGTGTGAGTTGGTAATTTGGCGCGTAGAAATATGATGTGTGAGCGGCGTTTAATTATACGTGTGAGAGCGAGCGTTTTTCGTTTCGTTCGTTTCGGTTGAAAACTGTCATTTTCGACGGCGAGAACGACTCCCCCGGCGACGGCGTTATCGGCTCGGTTCGATTGCAACTCGTGTGTCCCGTGGGGAATTTATCCGTCGCGAAAAAAAACGACAGGACGCGCGTAGATCGTAGAAAAACTACAGCGGCTCTCCTCCGCGAAGGACCTGCGAAGGTTTTCGGAGCGAGCGAGGGACGAGGTTGAGCGAAACACGGAAATATCGCGGATTATCGGCGCGATAAATTTCGGCGCCTTCGACTTACGAGTAGTACTTACTGTCGATTCGATCGCAAATAATAATACATATATGTTTTATACGGCGGCGGCGCGGAAGGACGAGTACGAAATGATTCATCGCGGCCAATTACCCGACCGGAAAACGTCGGCGGGGGCTTAATTACTCGGCCGCGGAGATTAATATTGCGATTCAGTGAGCATTTAATTATGTTAATTTGCCCCGGTTGTCTGCGGGCCAAGAAAAAATCGACATCGGCGTCGAGCGTATTAAAGATGCGCGTTTTTCTCGCGTCGCGTTTTTTAATAACACACAAACCCAACGACGTACCCGTGAAATGCAAATTTATCACTCTGACCGCTTTAATACCATACGCATACCGGTGTGCCGCCCGCGAATTCCGTCCGGCCGCGGCGCGCGTCCTTCTCGCACACACACACCTTTATCGCGACGCGCGCATTATTTATATATTATAATAAATGTAATACTCGGCGGAGACATTGTCGTATTTATTATACGACGTCCCGCGTCGCCCGCGGAGCTCGGACCGCGGCAATATCGACTCGGTAGCGATTTTCCCGTTGAAAAACCAACAGGTATACGAGTAAATACGCGCGCGTGTAACAGTCGTAGCGGTGTAGTCACGATTTCAAAAGAAAGCGAAAATCAAGTATTTATATCGCGCCTCGGATATAATTTTTATCGTCGTTGATTTTTCATTCCAAAAACATCCCTACGGTATTAGAACGATGTCGTTTCTGAGCGATTACAATGGATATCATATACTTTCACGCGAGGGTTTCGAGTTTGATACTAAAAAGTCGAAGAGGTCGAAAGACAATAGGTCGTCGTTAAAATGTCTTCAATTGTGAAAAAGCATAAACATACAGTGGACTCCACTCACGAGGACACAGCACAAATCGAATGCAGAAAGCAACGATAAATAATTTTAAATCAAAGACGATTATTCTATTTTACCTGTCGAACGACATAGACCGTGTGTTATCTATCGAATGAATACATCAAATCCCAGTACACGATTCCTAAATAATAATTTAGTTCGATGTGTGAAATGTGGCGTTTTCAGCAATATACACTGCTCGTGGTGGGAGAGCAATTAATGTAGTTAAAAGACTTGTCAAGGCGACGATTTCTAGTAAAGGCTTGCTTGTCTCGGTGTAGTAAAACTTGCGGTGGCGATTCTCCCGGACACTCGGCTGCTCTATCGGCCGAGAGTCGACGTCGGAGGTGAGATAAACCCTCGGCTGTCAGAGTGCACGTCTCGCAACTTACTGATACGAGTGCCCGTGTTCGTGAGACGACACGAGAAATCGGTGCTGGTGGTCCCCGCAGACGACACTTGAGGGCGATCGCCTCTGCCGTTCGTGAATAACTCTCAGAGTTATTAATGCACTCTCTCTATACGATCCGTAGGCGAGCACTTGGTCGAACGAAAATATATTTTTACAATTTTAAAATTCTAATTATTATGAAATTTATTATTCCGAGTTTGGGGACATTATTGAGTAAAATTAAAATATTATTTACGACGAATTTGTTTTTAGGGCGGTTTTCGGTTTTTTCTTTTTGTTCTTGCTTTTTTTTTACTGCGACAGCGTCCCGCGCCTATTTTTTTCCATTTCTCATAGACATTTCTTGTTATTCGCAGGGACCAAGAAGCGGCCGTGATGCGGGCGAACAGTTGGCTCTATCACTACTACATGGTGCAGAGCAAACTGCAGTACGGGATGCAGTTCGAGGCGCAGACGTCGCCGCGCGTGCCGTCCACGGGACCGCCGTCCGTGCAGCCGGGCGGACAGCCGCAGCAACAGCAGCAACAGCAACCGCCACCGCCGCCGCCCGCCGCCGTCCCGCTGTACGCCGCGTACCATCACCAACAGTCACCACACGGCGGCGGCGGCGGCGGCAGCGGCGGCGGTCACCGGCAAGAATCGTATCCGCCGGCGGACCATCACCAACAGCAGCAGCAGCAACATCACCACCAACAGCAGCAACATCACCAGCAGCAGCAGCAGCAGCAGCAGCAACAGCCGGTGCACTTCCATCAGTTGCCCGACGGATACTTCCGGTACGCCGCGACGGGAACGGCTCCGGCCCCGGCTCCGACGGTGGCGGCGGCGGCGGCGTCGACCGGAACCGGAATCGGAACGGCCAAGAGGCACCGGCTGGAACCCGAACCGGTCGACTATTCCATCCACTCGCCGGAACAGACGCCGCCGCTGAAGACCGAAGACATTCCGATGGCCGTGGACTCGTCGCCGCCGTCGCCGTCGATGGGCGGAGAGTCGGGCGGATGCGCCACCGCGGCCGCGTTGTCGTCGTCGCTGCCGTCGGCCACGTCGCTCGGCCGGTCCAGGGCCCTGGTCAAGGCGGCCATGGACCCGGGGGACCTGATGATGGAGACGTGGAACCCGAGCCCGCCGTGGTCGGACTGTTGTTCCGGCGCCGGCGCGTTGCAAAAGGTCCCGGACGTGGACATGCTCGGCGGAAACAGCGGCGGAAGTAGCGGCGGCGGCGGCGGAAACGGCGGCTACTGCGGCCAGCCGACGCCGCCGACGCCCGGAAGCGGCGGCTCGTATCACCCGTCGGCCCATCAGCAGCACCACCATCAGGGCGACGAGGTGCCGAACGCCGATCTCCTCCATCCCAATCATCACCATCACCACCATCATCACCACCACCACAACCATCACCAGGCGTCCACGTTCACGTTCGACTGGCCCGGCGAACAGTACGTGCCCAACGTGCACGAGGTGCTCGTCGAGCCCACGCCGCACTATCTAGTCCCGTTCCCGCCGTGGCCGCACGCCGCCGACCATCACCGACTGTTCCCGCTCCAGCCGCCGCCGGCCGGCTCGCTCAACCGGCCGTCGCTCATCGTGCGCGTCGACCAAGACACCGCCGCCGCAGCCGCCGCCGCCACCGCGGGCGCGACCACGGCCGCGGCCGCGTCAGCCGACGCTTCCGTCCAAGGTAAACACTGCATAAATAAATAAACAAAGCAATTATATTTAATATTTAATGGTCAACACTCGTAAATAATAAGAAAATATAGTATTAAATGTATAAAATCATTTTACTACAAACTATTAAATATATTCAAACGATAATAAAACAAAATAAAATAAACGTCTTGCCTTGAGTGTTATAATTATTAAGAGTGGAAAAAAGTCACTACCGGTTTCGATTAAAATTCATCATCGGGTGTAAAGAGCGTAAAGACCTTTATTTTATTTTATTATTGTTTAAATAATTTATTTAATAGTTTGTTTTAAAATAATTTTTTATATATTTAATAAAATTTTGTTGGTTAACATTGCGTTTGAGCCTACTAAGTCTAACGGCTTTACTTTTTATTTAGAGTTTATTTTTGACGAGGTCTCATATTTTATTATGAAATACTCCGTTTGAAAGGTTTTTATGACATTATCATTGATAATAATTACGACCCAAAGATGTAGTCGAGGGAGACTTTAGGATATTGTTTGTGCTACGACCGTTCTCCTTCGTCTGCCACGCGCGCACCACTGTCGATTGTGACACTCCTCCTCTCATCGTCCTACTACTCCGTTTGTATATCGCACCCCGCGATCCTTATTCGGCTTCTTAATCATTGCGCTACACACACTCAGCGTGTTTGCCGGTCCGTGTTGAAGTCGACCCGACCACTTTTTCAAAAACGTGATCTCGTGTTGACACGAGTTATAACGTATAAATATTTCTCGAAAACGGTTCGTTGTCAATATTTCCTAGGACGTCTGCAGGGTTCATTCTGGGTCGCGGATCGCGTTGTAAATAAATAACTTTGAGCCTTTTAAAGTGCATTTCGCCCGACTAAATGTTTAAGCGACTTCGGCGCCCGAGGTCGATTGATCGTTACACTACAACTGTCGCGGGCGCGAATCTAGAGTTTGAGCACGACGTTTTCTTTGCCCTCGTCACCGGTCACCGTAACGGAATGCGTATTTCCACGATCCGGGTCGATTACCCGCGCGGCGCACGGATACACGCGCTCGCGTACGTGATAGTGTAAAACGCGCGCGCGAGTAACTCCCCCGAGTCATATTAAAAAAAAAACGCGTCTGCTCTCGGATAAAGTCATCGTTAGAAACAAATAAAACGGATAATAATATACTCGCATTGGTATTATATTTATGTTGAGATTTGACAAGCCGACTGCAACATGACCCTCTTAGCGCGCGCGCGCGTGCGTGCGTGTGAATGATGTGGGCGTGCTCCGATTTTCAATTAAAACGTACGGCGCGGCGGCGTCGGACGTGCGCGAGGAATCGTTTATAATAAATATACGCATTCGTTTTATTGTTTAAATAACGAAATTAATTTAATTTTTTTTCCACGCTTGTGAATACACGTAACTATGATGATGATGATGATGATGATAATAATAATAATAATGTTAATAATTACGACGTAGGCGCCAAAAACCTCGCCGCGGACTTTGCCCGGAGACGAATTAAAAAAAAAAAAAAGCGAATTCTTCTACATTTCTCGTCGCGCCGGTAGTATTCGTCATCGCGTTAAATTAAAGAAACCGCATACCACCGACGTTAGGCATATTAGGTACACGTATATATTATACAGGTACGACTGTGCGCAAGTACGGCCCAGAATACTATACAGGGTGATTCGTTTTCGGAAATCGTAACCTTTTGAATTTCTTCTTTTTAGAAAATCTACCCAGTAGGTACTGGTAATTTAATAATTACCCTTATTTTTGCTACCTTCTTACTATATTGTAATAGTTTAAACGTCGACGACCTAGTCGAAAAACAATCTCTCTCTAGACCGAAACATTTGCGAGTTCGTGAATTTTACGATTCAAATTTCTATTTTTTGTTAAAACCGTTTACTCGGTGGCACTTCAAAGATAGTGTTTCCTTGAAGGATATTTTGCCATCGGCCCGGCAAGTTAACGACGCGACGAAATAATATTGAACCTAGTGGTGTAAATACTCGAAAAAAGAATTTCTCACGGTGGAATTTCCAAACGATCGTGTATCTCGGACGGCGAAACGGAAATAACAATAATTCGCTCGCTATAATCCGTCGATAAAAAAAAAAAAGACAAAAAACGAATTAGAAATATTGGAAAAAAAACGAGTGACCGATAGAGAAAAATCACCCTGTACACAAATCCGAATATAGAATCGTATACAGACGTCTATACTTTTTTTCTTTTTTTTTTTCATTCGACTCGCGTTTCCCCGGCATAGTTTCGGAAACGAAATAACAATTTAATGGTAACTATTTTTCATTTTTTTTTTTTTCTTTTTTGCCACAGCCCATGGCGCCACGCGGCTCTCGGTCGACTATATCATTACAAGCGGGCGCGCGCGCGCGTTTCTCCGCTGTCGCGGTCGGTCGGTCGCGGCAGGGCACGGAAACATTATGTTATTATATTGTTCTTCCCGTTTTTTTTCTTCTTTTTTTCTTTTCGGGGGACTCGTAATGTCGGGTCTTCGGGGACCGGATGCTGCGCTAGTGTACACACATACGCGTGTACGAGAACGTGGGAAATACGTGTTGGTCGCCGACGGTAGACGAGGCCGTCGCCGCCGCCGCCGCCGCCGCCGCCACCGCAGTAACAGCAGCGACGGCGGTAGACATAACGATATGCAAATTAACGTGAAATGTAAATACACATCTATACAATTTACGCGTACGGCGTGCGTGTGCGTGTACACACACGACTCGTTTTATTTGACAAATACCGTTTGTATAATTTAATATTTGTGTTATCGGTCGTTTCGCGCTTGTTATATTATTTTATTAATACGTTTTCCTACGCGGCGATAATGTATCGTAATAATAATAATAATACTATTCACGTCTAAACAAACATTGACGATAAACTCGTCCCCGACGACGACGACGGTGTTTAGAAAGTACGAGGAAAAAAAAAATTAACACAATATACGAGTATTGACGCGGTAGTTCGAACGCTTATTGACGTGTAGAAACGAACGCGTTTCAACACGATAATAGTCTAGTCGGAATTCAAGTCGTTTGTATTCACGTGAATAATTACTTTAGTACATATTATACATACGAATATGTACACTAATTTAAGCGATTAAAATCGGCACCGTTTTTAGGGGAGGGGGCTTCCAAGCCTCGCGCTCGAAATAAGGACGTGTACATTTTATGTTTTCGATCGTAGATGTGATTTTTTTTCTTTTCATATTATAAAATAGACGCGGCATTGTATGTACGCGCATATCTCGAAAAGCACTCGACGAATTTTAGTACGAATTTCACTAATGGATTGGCCAAGTCTCGGGGGGAAGCTATAGTAGGTCTCAAAACCTAAGGGGGTAAAAAGGGTAGAATTAGAAAAAATCGCCTGGCCGGAACCGCGGAAGCTTTGAGTATAAAATTTGGTTGATTGTTTTGTTTTATGCAGAACGCTTAAAAAAGGATTTTCCAACCTCTGAGGAGGTAAGTAAAGTATTGAAGCGGTTAAAAATGGTAAAACCGTGAAAAACACTCTCGAAAATTCGAAAAATTCGGTTGTCAAATTGGGTCCACCAACTACACGATCCTTGCGCAGCTCACCAGTAAATTTGAAATTCATCGTCCACCGAAACTCCAATATAACCGGCTGCCTTCAATATTTCACTGCGATAGTTTTATAACGTCATAGACAATCGCGATCGAATATACTGTATTTCATAACAATTCGAGTCGATGATTCGACAGTCTATAACGTTTATATACCGTGTTACATTATAGTGTCGGATTGTTTGAAAGGAGAGTTGCCGCGGTATGTATTTTTTCGGGATGTAAACGAAGTTCGGTAATTGTGTCCCCGACGAGTTTTTTTTCACGCCATTGCCCGACAGAGTTTACCCGTCGTGATATTGTCAACGAGATGGCATCAACAGTAATAATAATTGTAACACAATACGGTCCTCTTCAAAACAAGCGCGCGGGTTATGTTTATTTATTCGATGTACGTTCTTCGTACGATTTGCGCGTTTAGAACAATAATTATTATAGTTCACACGATATACTATGAGTCATTGCGATCGTGGCGGTTTAATTAATTTTCGGTGTTTTTGCAGACGGACGAGACGGCGATTTGTGAGACCAGTACGAAGAAAAAAAATAAGGATCGTCGGGAACGTCGCCGTCGCCACTGCCTCGCAACAATAGCAAAGTGCCGCTTTTGCTCGACAATTCTCGGACGAACGACTTTCCGACTACACGGCCGACGCACGTTTGAATACAGATCGACGGCGAGAGAGCGCGCGAAAAAATCAACTCGCGCCGACGACTGTTATATAATCGTCTCGTAATCCGATTTGTACGTATATATAAGTACATTATTATATCGTTATGAACGCGTGTCGGCGCGTGAAATATTTACCTCGACAGCGGGGCGCGCGTATATTATCATTATTATAACAATAATAAAACAGACTTAGTTGTAATCGATTTGTATATTATATATTTTTATCATTACTATTTATACGTATCCACCAAGCTGCGCCTGTGATCTCTGTTTTTAGACGATTTTCGTAGGAAAAGCCTAACTTTACGTCGTACGTGTATTATATATTATTATTATTATTAATTATAATAGACAATCTTATGTATTATAAATTAGTTAATTATTATTATATCATCATGTAACATATTTTTTTTATAACGGAATCGCGTTTCTCGTTTTACTCTTTTAGCGCATAGAATTTGTTGATTTTTTACATATATAAATAATATTTCGTCGTACAATAGTTTTATACATTATAATATTATGATAATTATTATTTTACGTGTTTACACATCATACCATATTATTATGATATCTTATGATATTCTTACGGCTGGTCCAGTGCAATACGTATACGATTATATATATTTAACCATATTATGTTATTTTCTTGTTATTGGTTGTTCATTTTTTTTTTTTTTTTACATTTTGTACATTTTTTTATACATACATATTATATACGAGTATACGTTTATTAGGTATACGACTAGTTATATTAATCGATCGAATTCTATAGTTTAATCAATATTTAATATGTGTTTTGTATGTATATTGTACAGTTGTGGCAATAAATAAACGTCGAAAAACGAATCCGACGACGGTCGAAAAGACGTCATAGAAAAACAAAATCGAATCGGAGTTTTTTCCTTTTATTCCTTTCGACCATACGTCATCGTCTTCTACCGACAACAAACCCGTACGGTACGGGTTATAATAATAATAATAATATTATTATACACCGAGAGAGTCGTACAACAATGCGGTTATGAGTCGGCCGACACGCAGATACCTCCTGGTAGATATTCATTATTATTATTATTATTATTATTACGTACCAAAAACCCGATACACGGTAATTATAATAATAATCTCAGCCGCCGCCGCGCCACGGCGATCCGGTCGTAACAGTACATTTCGGTGATTTGTCAAAAACCACGTCGGCGGGGTTAATGCGTTCGTGAGGGCGATAAACAAATAATATTCACAGCGCGTTTTTTAATCGCGTCTAGAGCGGGAGTGGACGGAGAAAAAAAAACAACACCGCGCGAGTGTACACGTATACGACGACCCGTATGTGTACGACGAGTACCTAAAAAAAATAATAAAACATTTTTTTTTTTTTAATAAATAAAAAGACGTTTTAAAACTACCGGAGACGACGTCGCCGCACGCGCGCGCTGTAACCGACGTGTCGTCGACGCGCGTCGAAAATTTAAAACTCAATAAAAATACAATAGACGCCGATTCAAATCGGAAGTTGTAAAATCTACGAAACCGTTTTTGTTTCGAATTCGAATTACAGCTCGTGTTTTAACTGGCGAGTCCGAGTACGACACGAGTACCTACGTTATTATCGTTGCTGAAGCGTGACCGCGAATAGAAAAATAAAATACGCTTTCCTCGCTTCGCACGGGATCCAAAACGAAGATTACCAATAAAAATATATAATATAACATTGTAAATCATTGGCCCGGCGGCGGCGGCGGCGGCTATAAATCAAGAGTCTTCAAAGTACGAGGGCCGCGTCTTCGATATTTCAGTGGCCCTCAAAACCATACGTTTCAAACTCGTAAAAAGAAATATTGTAATTTAAAACTAATTACATTACAACCCGTCGTCGTACGTGCGGTATATGTCGGAAAACAAAATATACTAGACGCGCAGTGTAACCATTAATGAATAATTATTATAACTATTGCATTCGACTACGTGCTATTTTACACTGTGCTGTAGTTATTATTATAGGTACTTGCATCATTGTTTTAAGTAGATGTCACGGTTAATATTTCAAACCTTTCGTATTGCACATTAAACAGCACATTTTACCGTCGATCAAAACAATATTTAAAATAATAACATTTATTTTATCCCAATAGTAAATCGTGTTATTGAAATCGCGCCCAATTTCCAAAAACGAAGTTCAAATAATATAATAACCATTGGCCAAAAAGAAAAAATCGACAGAAATGGTTCTATTAGTTGTTTTTGATGATTTTGCGATTATTTCTGTCCCGACTTTATCCAATTTATACGGTGTTTGTACGCAGGAAAATTGAATTTATGATAATACAAATACGAGATTTTATTAATAAATCAATTGGTGTTTATACACGCGTACCTTTAAAACAACAGTCGGCTTCGACATCAGAATGATATCTGAACGTCACACGTTTGTTTTCAATTTTGAATTCGTGATATTTCGTGAAATAATAATCGTATATACGTATTTCTTTTGTTTATCGAAAACGTTTTATAAGTTTTCGTTACGATCGGAACGATTATGATATAAGGTTATAATATTATATTGTTTGAAATTCGATTCGTGTGAGCCGTATAGAAGAAGCAAATCATAGTCTCTCCGGGGTCACCGAACTCAGTGCAAGAATAATGGCCACTCGAAACGTCTTGTTAAAATTAGAAAATACATTAACCTGCCGTCATAATATTATGATGTCAATAATTGCCGTTTTAGTTATAGCCGAAAACAAAACGTTTTCTAAACGGACATTTCAGACTTGGAACACTGAGTCAGTAACCTACATACTACTAAACGAACGAACCAATATTTCGAACTCGTAGTTGTTAAATACTTGAATAATAGCAACAATACAATTATTATTCGTGTAATCGATTTTTACCGAAAATGTAATTCCTATAAACTCTGTTCGACCGAATTGAAGATACTTTTGAACATAAGTATTTCGGTCTTTTAAGAAGCGCCCCCCCCTCCACTTCTATAGCCGCCGATCGCAGCGTTTATTCGAACACAAACGTGTGAATAATAATAGCGATAATCATACGAATTATGCAAATTTTTACGAGCACAATTATGTATTTCGAATACGTTTTTAAAATAATCATTTGACATATAATAGCGTACCTACGGCGACTTTATCGCGTTGAGTGCCAATAATACAGCGTAATATAAAATGATCAGAATAAGACGAGGCTCGCGTCATTCGATATGCGGTTTCGTCGCCGCCGTCGCCGCGACAATTATATTAGACGCCTGCGAGCACTTTGGTGCGCACACGACGTGTCGCATAAATCGTTTGTGTACACATGACGATGAGATCGGCGCGCACGCTCCTCGATTATCACTGTCCATTAAATTTAAAACGAACAAAACGACGGACAAAAAATTACAAATCGGGTATTAACCGGAGACGACGTTGTATATGATAATCAACTGCGATTTAAGTGGCCGTGCACAGCGGACGAAAATATTGACCAAAAAAACACGTTTCAAAAAAAAAAAAAAAAGAAAAAAAAAGGTGATATATGTGATGGCCCAACTCGCCGAACGACGACGTACTAATGAAAAATAATTTTGTTTTCTCTCTATATTATATTATATGCGTGTTTCCCGTAGAACACGTTCCATTTATCTAAACGACGAGGCCCAGCGCGTTTATAATATATAAATACGAGCACAATAATTCGTCGTCGTCGTTTCTATTATATTGGATACGACGACGTGTGACTGTCGCGCCCCGGAGACACGTAATTTTTCGTGCGCGCGTCAAGCCGAAAAAGCAATTTTGGCAATTAGCGGACGCGTTTTCGTGGCCCGCGTATAAATAATACATCCATGCGAAACGTGCGGAGCCGCACTTAGTTGAAAATCCGTTTTCGTCCGTAAAACACTGACGTACGGTTCACGTGAATTATTTATTAATTTATTATGCCCGTAAACGCTCGTGAATTCGAAATGTCGGAATAGAAAATATAGTCGGGTACAATGCGTCCGGTACAATAGTAGATAATTATCAACGTTTAGAAAATTCGGTGGTCGGTCGATCGTCACCTACTTTATTAAGAAAAAAAGAATCGAACGCTTCCACAACGACGGTGTTGGATACATTGGCGAAAAATCCGCGAGTACTCGCATACAATGTCCATAATATACCTAATACCTATATCAAATATACGTAGAAGTTCTTCAAAACGATATCGTAAACGGTTTTTTTTTCTATCGAACCGGCCAAGATTGTAATTTTAATCTATCGTCAACACAGTATAATTTTACAGTAATTTAGTAATATGTTTGATAATACAGTATAACGAGACACGAGTCTTCGAACGAATAATTGGAAAATGTTTTCGTAGTCGAAAAGAAAGAATATAAGACATTAGGACCACTGCGGACCGAAAAAAAAGGAACACAGAACGCACCACAAACAAAAAACGCCGCCGCACACGAAACACGATAAGTATGATACGACGATAGAGTATTCGACGACGAATCGCTTATCGGGACACGCGCGATACGATTTATCGCACGGCCAATTGCACGACTAGGTTTGTAACGAAATGCCGAGACGATCACGTTACGAAGTGTCTGCAGCGTGTGTGCTGTACACCTGCACGTCTCGTGACACGTGCGACGTGCATAATAATAATATCGTTATTTTTTCTTCTTTTTTACTTTATACGGTTTGACCGGACTGTTTTTCCGATTCTATTTTAGCGAGTCTATTGATTCTACCACGATGTGGGTTTTTTTTAAATTTTTTCGTAAACCGGGTGTCGGAGAACAATTGAGCCGACTCACGACCAGCCGTTTTGACGGACATTCGCCGCAGAGACATCGATATGGTGGTCCCCTCGATGATGGAACGACTCAAGACGAACGGACGATGAAATTTCGACTTTGCCGCCTCCTCGGTTCGCTCGTTAACTCGAGATCGAAAATCGAAACCCCGCCTCGGGCTAATGTATTAAATAATTTAAAATAAATAAAGTGGAAAAATTTCAAACGCTGTTGTGTTATTCGTGTTTTCAGACGATATTTATGATGCAGTCGAAAAAGAAATCGTAGTATATCGAACTCTCGGAACATATTACGTATAACTGTTGTTGTACGGTAGACCGCAAGCGACAATAATAGATAATATAATCGATTATAGGATCGATAAAAAAAAATAATACTCGCCGCAGAACCGTCCGGTAAATTTTCATATTCGTAGGGTATTGCGATATGATTTTCGTGTTTGGTTTTTGCAAGTCGCGAGTAATGCCCGTGATGATGACCGACGTAACACAATGACCCGGGAAGCATACTGCAACACGGAGATTATTTTACATAACATTGTACCATTAGACGGACGGGGTATAAAGAAAACAACAGAAAATGACGACGTCGTCGTGCCTTTACGGCGAGCGGTGCACGATTTCCCGATGGTATTCAATTTATAGGCCACGTGTTTTCGAGAGTAAATGCCGTTTGTATATATTATTATAAATAGAAAACACGGGAGGGAAAACGAAACTCCGAGGAGCCGCGCGCGCGCGTGTATGTTGCACACGGCAAAAATCGTATTTATATGAGGTCGTCGTCGTCGTCATGAGCAACACAATAAAATACAATATTATATTGTGTACATCATATTCGCAGTGTGCGCGCGCGCGCGTATACGTATAATCTAGCGAACGGGAGCCGACCGAGGATCTCCGTGGCGCTCGTCGTTTACCAGCCATTCCTGGCGCATATAATATAAAATGTATATATATATAACGTCGCACAGAGCAGGTACACGCCGAGGGAAAAGGACTTGTATACACAAAGGTGCACAAGCGTAGAATATATATATATATATAAGGTATATTATAAGAGTATCCTTCCATTTTTATTTTCACGTCATCACGACGACGACGACGACGAACCCGGCAGCCTTATAGATACGCGCGTATTATAAAATATTATTATACGACGACGGCCGGTCGCGGAGACTCTCGAGCTACCGGGCTCGACGCGCGCTCGGGATACACATACGCATGCTTACGTTTAAACATATATATGTGTGTGTGTGTATATAAATACACGAGCATGTGACCAAAGGGGATATAATATACGTTCGCGCGTCATCGTGACCAGACGACATCACGGTCGCCGAGCACAGTATAAACACGACGGCATAAACCGCTGCTGCTGCTGCTGCTGCTGCTGTTGCTTCTGCTGCTGACGGAAATATATACGAACATGAAATATAATTTAATAAATATAAATATGCGTATGAGATATTTATATATGTTTAGACGACATTAGCATAATGCCATTTGTTTTCCGTCAAAATCACGGAACGGCCCGCGGACGACCTACGCGGCGGCGCACGCGGCACAAGACGACGTCTGCTGTGATATCCCCAACTGTCTTTGTAGACTATCGATGTACGCGTTTTTTCAAATATGTTTCGCCAGAGAACAGAGCATAGTTTAAGGTCTTTCTGACGAGCGAGTGTGCGAACCTGCAGGAAACGCCTCTCCGATGAAAGTTCCGTGTTACCGACGACGGGGTGGTATTATGGTTTTATTTCGGCCAATACTCGCGAAATATACATTTCTAGACCTATAAAAAAAAAAGCCAAGTTTCTCGATTAAAACGATATAAACGAATCTATGAAATTGCCGAAAATATAACTAATACGTGTATGTAAGATACAAATGTGTTTCGTAACAATAGAAATTTAAACTCGGAATTTTATGTCGCTTACTCGGATCTTTTTATCATTTCTACAAACTGCTTGCAAAACAATTTGTAAAAACTTTCGTTTTGAATGGAATCACTGGGACACTGAGATCGTTTATAGTTTCATATATATATATAACAGAAAAATACACAACTATTAATAATAGGCATGGATTACGAATCCTAAAGTATATTCTAAATGTAATCGTAAAATATGATTTATTTATTTTATTTATGACGTCTCGTCGCGGTCCTTCGCGGGGCGAATCAAGTATAATCACTTATTTTCAAAGCTTTTGAAAGGTCGTTTTGAAAATATTGGTTCTGATTTTCGAGTGCAGATTGAATATAATTTGAGACGAGATTATGGGCTGTTTTAGGTCAGCGGCGAGTTGAATCCGAGATGTACGACGGCGAAATGTCGTTGAAAATAACTCATGTAGAGATTACAGAATAAAAAACGGACAGACATAAATACTCGAAACGATTATCAACACATATTACGAAAATACACTTTCGTGTTGAAACAAAAAATATAATAACCGTCTGTGAATATATAAATTGTATATGAAATGAATGTTCTGTTAGACAAAGGTACGGTTTATGCGTGATAAATGTGTATATAATATTTGTGCTTACAACGCAACGTAACAACAACAGTCGATTCTCTATCCTCGAAAGTCAGAAATTAACTAAAATAAAAAAAAAATCGTTTGAGTTTCTCAGTTATCTACGCACCGTCGTCGTCTTTGTGGAGTGCTTTATTGTACAAAAACGATAATAACTATCGTTTTTGAACAGCGTCTTTTGTTCGTACACGTTCTCCAAAATATACGAGTATATATATATATATATGCAGTAGTATACATATATTTTATTTTGCCTGTTGGTTTGTAATATATTCAAGAGGTGTCACGACAACATCTCGTATTCTCAATATCAAAACACAAATAGTATTTAAATATCAAAGCGAATCGTGTTTATTGAATTAAGAAGCTGAACCGTCGATATTTTTAGAAAAATGCTAAACTCTACGAATGTCGCGAGGTCTTTAAACTTTACAAAAATTAAAAGAAATGTTCTATCGAAACACTTGTTGATTTGAAAACATTTAATAAACCCGTGGTTATCGGTGCCGTTGTGAATATTATCAAACGAAAAAAACTTCATTTCATAGAGATGCCAATACCACGGAGACTTCGCAACTATACAATAATTCCTCGTTGGATATCTAATCGATTATGTACTTGATCGAGTCCATATAAACCTGTCTAAAGTAATTCAATGAAACGTGTGTGTAATTTTAATTGAATTTGATTATGACATTTTTTTTTTTTCTCATGTCTCCGCTTTGTCTTTTTCGGCATAGTCAGGCAAAGTCAGGTCAGGTTAGGTTACAAACGATTATTTTCATAGCTCTGCCTCCCTGCAAATTCGTTAAAATCCAACCAAATCATTTAGAAATTCGATTCGATTAATCGTCAGCACGACGACGTGACGTATGAAACGCCGGTAAAATGTCAATCCGTGGACTAGTCTAGTCAAACGTGCGCCACTCTGTCGCGCGTGTCCCTCCTATGTCATATTTTCTCGCGTACGAAATAAATTTTCTTCGACTCGTAAAGTCGTCAAATTCGAAGGACCGACCACCACGCGCGGTCGAATAATTTAATACGTATTTATACATTCGCGTGTACACACAAGTTAATACCGTATTGTAACGTATATTGTTTATATACGTTATTGTTATTGTTCTATACGCGCCTTTCACGGTGTCGCAGTTTACGCGGCCGGACTACAAGCTCATTGTGATTATGTAATATCGGCCGTGTATATTATAATATATTTAACGAGAATCGCATTTTACATATTCGCGTATACACATAAAATACAATATAATTGACCTAAAAAAAAGTATCGACATGCGACAAAGTTGAACGATATTGCCGGTACTATAATATAATATACTGCGCGACACCACATCAATGATCCTTAGAGATTTCGAAAAACTGACGGTCGTTTGCAAAAGAAAAAAAATGGAATACTAATCAGACGCGCGTATGGTTAACCTCGCTGAGCCGTAAATGATATTAAAAACCTATACGCGTACGATTTATTACGAATATTATTGGCTTTTCGTAATATTATTTTTTCCACTACTCGTCGTGTGTGTTATACACGGAGCCGTGTCAAAGGGGGCCGGGGGCGCTGTTATTTTGTATAAGGGCCCCGTCGCTGCACTAAAATATGCTAATCACTGTGGCCCTGAAGAACGAATAATCTAGGGACAGCGTGACGAATGAGGACAAAAATAAAGAAATCTATTTAATCTCGCGTCTCGTCGAAATCCCCCGATCGTTACGATTTCATTGACGCCCCCAAATAATTTATAAATGAAAATAACACCATACTGTATCAATCGTATATTAAAATTATGTTTATGATCGAGCCCTTGTCATCAATATTTTTGGTTAAAATAAACAATTAAATATATTGCGCGTTATATTTCTAGTTTATAGTTGGACGAGGGGAAAAGAGGCACGAAAAAATAATGGCCGAATTGTTCGACGCGGCTCCGGTTATACAATTAGGGTCGGGTTTTCCGTTCGTTTGAAACCGTTTTGTTATTGAGACGACGACCGTAAACGTGTTTCGTCACCTTATTTGTTGTACTGCGCGAACTTTGTGAGTTCGATTCGGCGGCGGGTTCAGTAAAGTCGACGAATAAGCCATAACCGAATTCGAACGGAAATTCTGAACGTATAATATTTGGATTTGAAATATATGTTTGATTTTATCGCGAGCTTTATATCAAATTACGCTTTAGACACACTATAATCGACGTTAAAATAAAAGTTTTGTTTTTACGAGCACGAGTGATACTATAACATGCAACTAGGAGTATGGGGTCATTTAGGCGTTTTATTATACGGTATAACGAATCGTAATTCGCACGAAGTCGTTAAAATCGAAAAACTCGACTGACTCTGCGCGGCGGCGATGTCTTTCGTTTACCCACATACGAGTACTTGTATGAAATAATATCAAAATAATGTCGCGCGCGAAGGACGAGAAAATCATAATCTCGATAAACGACGGTCGACGGAGCCGTAAAATACGCGCGCGAACCGTATTTAAAATACGAGTACGGTAAAATGTTTTTTTTTCAAAAACGTAAGACTAACGTGGTCGTTTACACGACAAAACGATAACTATAGGGTTCGGACATTGAAGGTAAATGCATTTTTTTTTTTTGATAAAGATTCTTATGTAAAAACGTATATCGATTTTGTGCTTGTAAACATTATTATTTGTGCTTTTTTGCCTCCCTCCCCCTTTTTTTTTTTAATAATACGTAGTGTAAAATTATCAATCGATCGGAATTTTATTTGTATTTACAGTACAAATCACGAGTTGTCCACGTTACGTTCAAAATTAATATCGTAATGACAAGAAAGTACTCGCGCGTGCGTACACGAAATATTCTTTATTATCGCTTTTAAAATGTTAAAGAAAAAAAAATCGTTTAACGCAAATCAGATGATGGGAAAGTTAATCGGAAACCTATTTGTATATATAGTATGGCGTGTACATTTTGTAGTGAATTTTTAAATTGCTATTTTCATAAAATACATATATTGCCTTTTTTAAAAACTGCTTTTTTTTTTATTACTCTTAATATTTGCCTTGAAACCCTAATCATAACGTGATGAAAACGCGCGTCGCAAAAGCACCGTCGTCGTCGCCGCCGCCGATAAAATACCAATAGCGGGCGGGAATCGTTTAAGTTTTCGTAATTCGTCTCTCCGCGGCGGCGGCTCTATCGTTTTTATTCTTCAAACAAACCCACCCGACCGCGCGGCGCGGCAAATGAGTAATATATACGTACGCCGATTAAAACATATTTTATTATGCACGATATAATAACGCGCGTGTACACTTTATACATGTATTCGATTACCTACGTTTTCACACTATAATAAACTATACGCGTCGTATAATAATATTATGTAGGTATAGAGAGACTGTGCGCGCGCGGCTCGTGTAATGAAACTTATATAAACGCACCGATTAATATTATTATTTATAGTCGATTATTATAAATCGCGCGCGCGCGCGCGCGATGTTTAAATGTGATATATGATTAATGAAGTTAAAATTTTCTAATAATTACGGGTTTAACGGTAGGTGAGAATATATATTATACACGAGACGATCGCTATCGAGCGCGTATATTTTTTTTTTAATTCGATATTCCTATCTGTATACAAACGAGCGAGTATATTATATTCACACGCGTTATGATATCGCGTTAGGCGGACGCGTATTGATTCGAGCGCGTCTCGCGTTCGTTTTTCGTTTCTCGTGTGTATGTATTATAATATTATGGTCGGCCGGGACTGCGCGAGGCACAATATTTATAATTGATTTTGACTTTGCGTCCTTGTGGGCAATACTACGGCGGCGGCGCGGCGGTCTAACATTTTGTTGACGGAGAAAAGCGATCATCGACACAATAGGCGGAAATCGACGAGGGGGGGGACCGAGTCCCTCCCCCCCCCGACACAGTGTATTCGAAACCTACCCCGTAAATAGTTTTTACATTTACACGCGTTTGAGACTATAGTTTAATTATTTTATACCTCAACAGCATCTACAAAATAGTGATCATTTCTTCTTCTTCTTCTTGGGTATTATCGGCCACTAGGACCATCCCGTCAAACAACCAATCCTCCATGATTCCCTGTCAGCTGCTTTTGCTTTCCAATCTGGGCCACCGTTCAGCGCTTCCACGTCTTTCTTTATTGAATCTTCCCATCTTAAACGGGGTCGTCCAAGGGGCCTTTTCCCTTTTGGGTTCTCTGTCAATACTACGTGTAGTAGTGGGTTCTGACTACGCCATGCGTGACCCGCCCATTGTAATCTCCTACTCTGGATTATTTTTAATATGTTTGGCTTCTGAAAGAGTTCTTCTAGTTCTTTGTTTTTCCTTATTCTCCATCCCTCAGTTTCCTCGTCTTTTACTGGGCCAAAGATCTTTCTTAAGATTTTCCTTTCCAAAATAATCAGTTTGTTTTCCTCCGTTTTCCTTAATGTCCATGTTTCTGCTCCGTATGTAATTATGGGACGTAAAAGTGTTATATATAGTTGTAACTTTATATCTCTCGACATGGATCGGGACCCTAGTATCCTTATGAGTCCGTAAAGACATTTGTTTCCCGATTGGATTCTTGCAGTGATCATTTACTAAATACAATAGTATATATACCCACGGTGGTAAAAGCTCGAGGTAAAAAAACTAAACCAGAAAATCCTACTAGATCTCTGCCCGTGAATATGATGATATCGCGTGGTTACGCTCAAAGCAGATTCGTTTTCACACACGCTCGACATTATTAATATTATTATACGCATACGGTCGCCGCGGCGATAAATATTTGCAGTATAAATGCATATATATTGTATATTATAATATATACCTTTAACAGTGGATGCAGTACGGAGTTTGTTTTGTTCTCGTTTCGAATCTGATATTCTAATTTCCATCTCCCACACGACTCTCGCGCGCCGCCGGTTTACGCCACTGCAGCCACCAGGTGACACTGACCTCTTAAGCACACACGCGCACACTATAGCGATGCACCGTGTGCTCTTCTCGTGCTCGCGTGTCTGTGTGTGATTTTCGTATACGCACAACAAACGTACGTATATTTTACGCGTTTGCGCGCGCGCGCGTGTGTGTGTGTAAATACGCGCGTTTCTTATATATTATTATTATGTATAGAGCCACTCGCCGTTGGTGGCCGATACCGCGCGCGCCATACTGAGGCTTCTCCGGCAGTAGTGAGCGCGTACGCCGCCATACCTACCTGTTTATAGGAACTAGATTACTGACCTCAGATATATCTGCGGCAGACTCTCGTACACAACTAAGCCGTGTAGAAAAAAAAACAAAAACGCGGTTATGGTAAATAAGGTACGCGCGCCAAAGTGTGTATATACGACACGCGGCCGGAGTAAAAGCTGTTTGAAAATTCGGCTGCGTGACGTCGCAAACGCTAATAAAATATTATTCTCGAGCATAACGGGTACTCTCTATCGCCGCGACCACTAGCCCGAAATTCGATCGAGTTCTCAGCGTCTCGGCCTCTATACATTACAGTATACGTATACATTGCCTATTTCACATCTTTCCTTTTAATAATAATATCGTTTTAATTATTGCGTGCGCTCACACACACGCGCGCGCGCACTTGGTTTTATCGAAACTTGTGAAATAATGGGCGGGGTTGACGTCTGAAGGACGGAGGGGTGGAGTTGTCGGTACGACGGCGGCGATTATTGCGCTACACCTTGTAAAACACGCATTGTTTACTACTATATATATATACGTATATATATGTGTATTATCGACTCTCGCGGACAGACTATTATAATATACGCAGCACACGACCGACGTTTAATGATAATAATAACAATAATAATATCCGACGTCCGCGGCGATATATTCACGCGCCTTATTCGTCTCGTTTATCATTTTATGCGTACGCATACGCCGCGCGCCTTATACATTATGGGCGCTGAATACATTATAATATATCCTTTGGAAAGATCGCGTTATCTGACTTGTTTATAGGCAGTTTCGAAAACTCGCGCCGTATAGTAGATTCTATTGCAGGGTGTTTCGACCAATTTTTCGAGCACATTTCTCCGCCGCGGCCACGCGCCGGACGGTCGTTCGTCGTATCTCCCGCGGCGTATTTATCAAACGGGCGACGACGGGTGGAGGAGGGTTTGAACCGTTTATGGAAGATTAGCGCGCGACGCGACGTGCAAAAAACACACGCGATGCGAACGCACGTAAAGAGCGTGAATTTCCATTTAAACCCAGAACCATCCCGTGAGTACCTGAGGCCGGCGCTTTCTACAAAATATTCAAAACAAACACAATCGTTATGAGGACAATTTTTACTGTAATCGACCGTTGTTTGGTCCAATTGAAAAGGAAAAATGCATGCACCGACTTGAAATCCAAACCACCGAATAAAGTTATTAATAATAAATATGAGACGACAACTGCAGTATTTCATACGAGCGACTAGCTGAAATCGATGATAAGCTCTTTTAATTTTAAATTCAATGCATTATTGTATTAGAAAAACAATTTTAAGCGGAAAAAAAGGGTGAACGATGGTGAAAGAGGGTATATAATATTATCAGTGATTTTTAATTATATTTGCCTAACCGTTGCCACTAGAAACCGGCGAATACGTGTTATAATAATTACGTTACCACGACGGCAACCTCTTATAGTTACACTTATTAGATAAAGCTCTTTCAATAAAAACTTTCTCAATTATTGAAAAATGTAATGAGAATTTCGAAAAATCCCCTCTCACAAGTATGTATACCAGATGGAAAAATGGGTACATTATGTCTTTCGCTCCACTTAGAATATAAAATATTACACGAAGGAGATTGCGGGAATCGGTGTAAATACTTTAAGAAGTTCCAGAGGACGACAACTATATAACGACAAGCCCCTTTTATGCCGCCGCTCCTCTCCTGGAGGAGGTTCCTGGCCGCCGACGACCGAGAAATACTCTTTTACGAATACTCTACGCGCCTAATACGTTTTGACGCCTCTGTAACGCCGAGAAAACGAGAGCTTGGACCGATACGAGTTCTTCAATACACTACTAAGTGTGATGTTATAAAACGCCGGCTGTCGTTTGGCGCGCGTACAATATCCCCGCGGAACGGATGCCGCGTCGTTCATATAATATAATAATACACAACGATTGTCGTGTACGACGGTTATTGGTATACTCTACGCGCGCATCGGGAAAAAAAAAAAAATCCTCTCGCGCTCGCAAAACTTTCTTCGGGCCACGATCGATTTATAATATACACGCGCGCGCGCGAGCGGAAAACAATCGGTCCATAACCTGAATACGGGTCTAGACCGCAGAGCCATAGGTATCGTACTCATACGCTATAAGCGGGTGCGCGGGGCTTATAAACATACCTCACATGTCGTCGTTTCGTTGAACCTCGTGACCCTGAATTTGAAGCGCACATACCCGCCGCCGCCGTCGCCAGGATCTTTATCTTTTCTCCTCCTCTCTTCTAGTTTTTTTTTTTTTTTATCTGGTATTTTTCTATATACGACGACGACGGGTATTAATATTGACCCACGGTGTCCTTTACACGCGGGGCATACCATGTCGCGTATACCTTGTACGCGCGTATTTATTATTATTTATGACGGTGCACCTTTATATATATATTAATATTATATTATAAAATAATACACGCGACCGACGACGACGCCGCGAAATAATATAAATCGGCGGTCGCGATCCCGTTTGTTATTAGATACACGAGAGAGCCGACAGAAATTTATCTCGGTCTCTTCTACGCACTCGTTAAGGTTAACAATAACGATAAGGATTTATGAATCAAATCAAATACCGGCGACGTAGAGAGCTTTCTATAGGGAAAAAATATATAAATACGTATGATAGTATGTCGTGTACGTATAGTGTATTAACTCACGTCTACATTTTCATATTGGCTGTTTGTAATTATTAGTCTTTGTTATCACTGTAGAAACATTTCGTACTAAATATTCTTAGAAAAGCTTCTGTTGACTGAAAATTTGAAAATTAGAAAATGAATCACACTAGTAGTGGATTTCGAACAAAGTGATCCGACGGGGCTAAATGTCCCTTCTCGTCTTCCTCTGCGCGAGACCGTGTTATATTATGCACGTCGTCGTCTTGTTTACTAACCGTCGTCGCCTCTTCTCCGAATAGGATATGTAAAAAAAAAACAAAACAAAACAACAAAACAGAAAAAGAAGAAGAGTAGAAAAAATGGGTTCATTAAAACCGTTTTGCGATATATATTGGAATTACGGCAAAAATGGGAATAAAATATAACGACGAAACAAAGGAAAACGTTCACTTCATTGTTCTTGTATTCTTAACCCTGCCGCAGAGATCTCGGTGTACAGATGACCTATTCCGTGTATTATGAGACCTCCGTGCCGGAGAGTATAAGTTTTATCTAGTCTGTTGCGGTGGCGACGACGACGACGACGGCAGCAGCAGCAGCAGCAGCAGCGCCTGAGAATTGGCTAATGCGCTTCTTCTTATGCAAGGATATTATTATAAACGTTGACCCATAAATAACCGGCAGACCTCTATTGTCAACGCTACCGTTTTCTAGAGAAAGAGAAAGAAAGAGAGAGAGAGAGAGAGAGAAAAGAAATAAGGTCTCTTATATACATATAAATATATACACACACGCGCGCACAGGCATTTATATATTATTTATTTTATATACGTATATAGCGCCAGCGCACAATGGAACGATCGCGCAGTAAAGCGTCGCGTGTACGTATACGCCGTATGTTTATATAATATAATAATATATTATAAAAAAAAAAATAATATATATAATAACAATAATACCGAGGGGACGACGTCTCTACTTTGTCGTCGCATAGTCGAGAGATCAGTTTTCGCTCTCCGCCGCCGTCGCCGCGGTCTCTTCCTCCTCCTGCTGCGGCTGCTCCTGATCCTGATCCTGCTGCTGCTGCTGCTGCTGTTGCGGATTTTCCGTGACATAAGTGGCCGTGGTCAAGTATCCCGTGTGACCGCGCGGGGACGTGGACGGGACGCAGGCGACGAATTTCTTGTCTTCGACCGAGTTCTGAAAACAAAAATGAATCAAACGCGTATTAATTATAAAGACGTATTGTTTCAAACGCATTGCAATTGCAATTTAATCAACTGTTTAAACAAAACGCGCGATACGTCGACTTTCTCTGAAGAAAAAAAAAATGTTCCATTCGATTACTACAGATTATTATTGATCGGACGTTTTGTTTTTCACGTCGCGTCGGCCACAACAAATAATAATAATTAATTAATGTCTATGCGTATGACATGCCTGATTAGTGATTAATAATACGTATTAATTACTATGTGCGCGTTTTAAGACGATCCTAAATTACACGGGGCCGATACCGCATGTTTATAAAATTACGTCACAATACTCACGAACGGCAGCGCGGGAAAATATGATATTATAATAATATGTAGGACGCACGCCTGCTGCCAATACAAAGCCAATACGGTTTTTTTTTTTTTTTATAATCAGACGTATAAATTATCGACACGAGAAACGAATAAACGATACGGAAACCGTAGTGCGTTGTGGAAAACCCGACGGGAATTGTGAACGTACCGCCAATTCGTATACAGATCTGTGACGTAAAGTCGCAGTAAAGTTTTTTTTTTGTTCTATTTCGTTTCCAGTAAAATATTCGAAACCCACGCGCATACGTAATGTCGCATTATCGTGTATTATTGTTCCGGCACAGAGTTAAAGACGTGCGTACATGCGAGTCTGCTGCACTCGCACGATTCGACGTCTGCTCTAGGTACGGTGCAGTGGACCAATATATGCACGAGACGAGTGACGTGCCGAGTGAGTATTTGCAGCTTTTGTCGTGATTGTTGTTTAGCATTCAAACGCGATGGTTTCACCCGGCCGTTTCGAATTCCGCGCGCGCGCCCGTGAAAAACGCACCACAATGCGAGCTAACTTTGCAGCTTAATGCTACCTGTCTACAGGACAATAATTAACACAGGATCCGCGACAAACGTGATAACTATTTGCTCGTTTTTATATTTCGAACGATTTGAAATGAAAAATGTTTGAACACACTCGGTGTCTTTGAAGAATAATAATTGTAAAAAATACAGACTCGAGTAAATGTTTTACCCCTAAATCGTTTCTGAAAATCAGGCTAACAAAGTTCTGATTTTGAATTTCGCTAGGTAATTAAATTGAAAACTGCATAACCGTAACGTCTAACGTAACAATCATAAAAAAAAAACGTATTTATTCGATTACAGTTTGAACAGTCGTTCAGCATTTTGTTACACCGTCCGCGTCATTTAAGTCGAGTCCGGCGCTCGGTACACGCCGTGTCGATAGACGATAGAAGCCCTCCGTCATCGCCGTCATAATATCGTTTAACCCGTTCCTCGACGGTATTATTTCCACTCGGTTTTCCGAACTAGTCTGTTCGTCTCATCGTTTATATAACGCGCGAAGGCATATTAGGTTAGGTAGCACACGATTTCCTACACGGCCGAAATGTATTCAAGCTCGTTAATCGATTCATATGACACACGCGCGCACACATATATGTAATATCGTAATGTGCATGTTAATGTTGCGCGGTCGAAACACGACGGGCGATTAATCTTAGATTTGACCGATCGAACAAATGGCGCCGATCAAATTTGTTGGCGCGAAATAGTTTTTTTATTTTCGGATTTTTATCAAACACTATATAGTTTGTACGTCCCGCGGACGTACGCGGTTTTTACATAGTATCGAATTCTTCTCGAGTTAAATTATTTAGTACATTCGGATTTAAAAAAAGAAAAAGCTCAGAAATCTTATTCTCATTCGTCGTGATAATATTTGGGTATTTTATTTTCCGACCGAAAAATCGTTTTAAGCATCGACAAATTCGAACGCCAGACCCAGGATCAACACCGTAATATATAATATGTAAATCACCGGCACTCGGTAGTCAACGTTGTAAGAGTAAAAAAATACACTATCCGATTGTTATTATTGTTTGCAGATAGTCGGTGAAAACGCTGTTAGTATGTGACTACAACACCACTATATTATAACCTAAAGCGGTAACGTTTGATTTTTTAGAGATATCGGCTTTTCGTCGTACCGAATAAGTAATAATAACACATTAACAATACTGCATAAAAGACACCGGACGGACGCGCACGTATAATTGTAATTTATTTGAATTCGCCAAGGACGAAATAATACACTGGTGCTCGGCACGGCACGGTGTAATATGGTACGTATATGAAATACTTGACGATTCCATACAGAATTCAAGAGCACTTTGCGAACGCGCGCGCGCGCGCGCGCGTTATATCTGACAAAAATCTATAAGGTATATATCGCGCGCGGGTCCTTGAGATACGAAATAGCGTGGAAAGTCGAAATAAGTAGCTAAAAAAGGTATGCGATTTTCAATAGAATCGCGCCGATGGGAAAAAAAAAAACCTTGAAAACAAAGTATATACGTATATTAAAATGTATCCGTACGTGTGTGAATAATAATCTCATCGCATCGCGTTTATACAATATTATGTATGCGAATATTACCATAACGTAATTATATACTCATTACTAAACTGTTAAAAGCGCGCGCACAATATATTGTGTGTGTAATACACAATATAATACGTTATTGTTTATGTTTTGTCTTCGGCTAACATTGAACAGTATATCACACACATCATAATGAGGCAATCACCCTGGGGGACAAAACGCATAGCCACTCGGGGGCGGCAAATTCCGGGGACGAATTTTGTCGCCAATATTGCAATATCGTATCGTGTTTTTTCGCGGTGAAATTCGATTCATTTAAGTGAAAAAAAAAACATACGATGGTGAAAATCATAAATACCAATAACATTTCAATCTAAACGGTTTTACGTGTGACCTAAACAGAAAATATCAAAAAATATATATTACGATAAAACACGAGTTTTTATCACTCTCAAATCGAGAAGGAGAAAAAATAGTTGTTTATTTCGTCTCGTAACAAATTTACGTATTTGTTACGAGAGTTTTCAAAGCTCGAGTCTAAATAATTAATGTTTTATAAAAATGTTTATTGAACGCGTCGTTTCGAAAGAAAAAAAAAAAATCTTCTAATGAATCTATTGTAAAGATGCGCGAGGTTTTTACCTATAATCTTTTCTTTTGAAAAAATAATTATAATCCCACCAAAGCACGGGATTGATTTGAAATCAATATGATTGGGTAATAGAATTAATTAAAAAAAAAAAAAACGAGCCTAATTCGATACGCGCCCGAAATCGATAAATTTTAAAACGTTTTTGTCCTCATCACAAGACCGTTTTTCGAATTAGTAAAATAGCTGCCGTTAAGTGTAATTCGACCTACGACCCGTGACGTTTTTCAGGTAAAGTATGCGACATACTTTCTTTTTTTATACGCCTACAATTATTGTGCGCACGAGCACAAAAATAATAAATTCTTATCGGTTTTTTTTTTTTAGTTTTATATTAGTACTGCAATAAATATATATATATGTGTAGTTTCAACAAACATTTTATACTCGATAAAGAAAAAAACAGAAATCCACCGTTAAGTGTGTTTTCAGTTCTTTGTACCGTCATTACACCGCACAGTATATATAATATAATAATATAGTTGGATTATTGTACCATAATAAAGTTTATAGATTTTCGTAAAATTAATGTTTCAAATCGTTTTGTTCTCGATTCGAATTAAAGTGGCAGTTAAAATATAAATTATACCTGCATCGACGTTAATTGTTTGTATGAAAATTATTCTCAAAAATATGTGAACCCAACCGTTGGCAAGTCGCCCACTCGACCGCGACCCGCGGTAAACGATTCGTGTTCAAAAACTTATCTAACCGGACACCGACAGAGTTCAACGAAAAATCGTCGTCTTTGGAAATGTTTTACAACGCACACGTCGTACGACATACGATAGACATAATAATTCGTTAACGTTTTATATATAACAACTAGCCGAATTACCCGGCTTCGCCCGTGAACGTGAATGTTCATGTCTTTCTGTTAGGTTAGATTGTTGGACAACATCTACGAATCTACTAATACTTATGACTCTTATCAATTAATGACTTCCATTGAATATTCTTAAATTATTAAATTAAAAAACTATAGGTCAGATCTATAAACCTTCTCTGGACAATGACGACAATTTTACAATAAACCGCGCGAAAATCGATCCGGTAGATTTTTTTTAGTCTACAGACGACAGATAAATAAATAATTATATTCGTTATTAATCCGGCCGCGAACAGTTTTTTTATTATTTATAATAATTTTCATACCCGTTGTAGTCGTCCTTTGCCGATATAAACGTCAATTTGATTTACAGAGCGGTTCGGATGATATTTACGTACGCAGAGAGGAGTTCGAATATAAAAAAAAGTATTTATAATTTCCCCGGCCAATTTTCCTTTCCGCGAAACCCTCGTTCGAACCGTTACGGAAATATAGAGAGAAAAAATCGAGTCCAATCGGTGCAGCATCGGATAGCAATTTCCGACGGCCAGCATTCGATTTTCGTCATATTATTATATAAATGGAAATTTGCCGAGAAATAATTTCATAGATTTCGTTTCCTTGTTAAATAAATAATAAATTACGTTTAAATGACGACGACGATAAATCATAATACAAGCGTACGATGATTTTACGACGAAACCATACATTATGTACGAAAAAAAAAAAAAAAAAGGATACGAAATAAACTCGTCATTGTTACGTCGCGGGTATACGTATACACAACGCGTGTACACTACAAAAATATAAAAATACACACGCCCGTGTATGTGCAAACAGTTAGTGATTGTTTCTTCTTTTGTTTTATGACTGAATCGTCAGAAGAACAGGGGAGGGAGAAAAAGGGGGTTGATTATTATTTGGACAGTGTTGTAATTGCAGACGTTCGATATACACGCGGACGAGTTTTAACAAGAGAACAATGTGAGGACATTCTCGACGAAAAAAAACTAAATTTCTATACACGACAACCCAAAGGTATTTATTATAACAGTACCGTTCACGGAAACGTCGGTTTTTCTAATATAATGTCGTCCGATCGTTATAGTAACGATTTTTAATGCACACTAACGGTAAACTCATTTGACTCATCACGGATGCCTACCGCACGAGAAATTATACAGGTAATATTGTTATCGTACGAATACTTTGTATTGTGTAGAGTATAAAGTGGTTACCTTACGTTAAATTATTACTCGATCGGCTTTCGAAAAAAAAACACACACAGCTTCTATATACACCACACGTATATATATAAAAGGTACGACACGAATTACTCGGTTCGTTATTGCTCCGGCGATGACCTAATGAATTTTTTTTCTTTTAAAACGTCGTCGTGTAATTATTATTATCTTTTCGTTATAAATTATATAAAGAAAACGCCGTTATAAACATTGTGAAACATAAGACGCACACACTCTTTCGGAATGTTAATTTTTGGTCCTCGGAGTGTAGAGTTTTTAAAATTTAATTACGAATTTTCAAAAGTAAAAAAAGGACGAACCGATAACGATATACGAATATACGAATATATATACGTATATGTATCTGTTTTAAATTAAAATAATCCCACGACTCGACAAAACGAGAAAAAAATCCATCGCGTTAAATCCGTAATGTTTTTTTGCAAGTTCAACGCGATGCGCATCACTCGTATATATATAATTATCGCCATTATGTATTATATATAATACATAAATACGTGTGCGTGTAATAACTATATGGAGGAAAAAAAAAACATTCGATCGCCCAACGCGTATACGTGTTGTTTTTTTTTTTTATCGCTGCGGTATAAATGTTCCATTTCGGGCATCGATATGTACGTATATACAGTATGAATACCTACGTATTGCGTGTGTCGGACGATCGAACATATATATAAATATATATTGCACTCGAACGTTTAGTAGTGCGAACGAGTCGTTAAATTATATCGTACGGCTGGTACACACTCGTGGGCAGTGCCGGATCTACAAATTATATAGCGTCCGGGGCATAACATAATATTAGCACCCCTATAAGTTACAACGACAACGACTGTCACCCGAGAAATGGATTAAAATATACCGACCATACTTAATCGGACGTGTATTTCTTTATATAACACGCGAATATATATATATATATATTATAATTCATAAAATCATTGTTACCCGTACCTAACGGATATAGCTGTCGTACGATATAAACAAACTGTTATTATTTAATGTGTTATTAATTATCAAATCCGACGCGTTTATTTTTATTTCAAACCGCGATTTGAAAGTGCCGTCCCTCAATAATAACTATATAGCGCCGCGCCGTGTTATACATATCGCTCACTCCTTTCAACATATCTCAAAAGCTCGATTTTTCAGGAGAATGATTTTTAAAGTTAGAGAATAGAATAAAATACTGAAATATTTAATAATACAAAAACGACACATTAAATGTCCTCTAACGGCTTATTGAGATATAGATATTATGACGGTTTTGCTGGGAAATATTACTCTTTAAGGGCATGACTCAAAATAGCCGATTTTTGAGATATGACACCGTTGAAAGGAGTGAGCGATATGTATATTTCACCCTACGGGGAGCACCTGATTGGGAGAGGGTGAGTATGCATACGTTAAAAAAATTAGCAACGATTAAACCACAAGATTAAAACTTTAGAGTAATGATGACCGCAGTGAATAACAAAACGGTGACGATTTAAATATCGACCGCTTTTCATATCGACTTTTACCTACATTATTATTTATCATCATACAGGTTAAAATCGAAAGTTTAATCCGCCCGCAATCTATACTTATTCGTATGAAAATATACCGTAAATTAAAACGACATCCGACAGTATGAAAATGTACTCGCATTAACTCCCATATAAGATCGCATTAAAAACCAAGAAACCCTATCAAAACCCATAATATCGAAACTTTTGACTCCTAAAACTAAAACCATCATTGTTTATATATAAAGATAACACTGTGACGAACATTTTGAACTAACTTTCTAAAAGGCATATATATTTCTAAAGATTTAATAGATAATCGTAATAGATTTATTACCTAGGTGCATGTTAAATTTGTTCACAAATTTTTTTTTTAGCGAGTAAATTATTATTTATTTATATTTGTTTTCAATTCGCATGTTTTTGCAAGCATTTCGCGTTAGCAAAGTAACGATATTTTTATGCAAATCGCGGTGTAAATGTATATGAATGTTTAATTTATGGCGATTTTCATCGTTCACCTTTATAATATATATGTACGAGGTATATAGCTGTTTTGGATTTCGCTGTTTTGACATGCTACCTGCAGGTATTCTCCAAGGATCGCGCGCTTATTATCGTTTTTATATTATGTTTACAAAACGATGTGTACAATAATTATACACGTGATATTTACCGGCGAGGATGACAGTCGGAACCTTAATAATAATAATTGTTTTCACATCGCGTGATGCGAATGCACCGTGATATGACACTGTTGCTCGATGGCGTCATCGTGACACGACTCGGTAAAACAACATGAGGTATAAGCGATGAGGGCCAACGAGGAGAAAAAACATCCGCCGCCGCCGCGGCGATAAGAGTATAGATCTAGTTGCCGACGGAGACTTTAACGCTCAGACGGCAGCTATAACTTATATATTAAAAATTCTCCCGTCACAGTGTTCGTTATCGAACCACTGCGAAACGGCTAGACCGATTTTCATGAAATTTTTCGTATACATTTGGTAGCTCTCAGAATAGGACGTAAACTATTTTTTTAAACCCCTCGGTGTTAAGGGCGGCCCACCACAAATATTTTTAAAAATTTAACGTTTTATACCTATTCTGTAACCATAGTAACCATTATATACGCGTTTCATAATTGAATCATAATCCAATATACACACATACGCAATACACAAATCATCAAGAGTGGCTGGCAGAAAGAATTGTTATTTTTACAGGCCGTCATCGATCGTCCACAGCGCTCTTTCGATCATACAGGCACCATCCCCCCGTATATACTTACAATAAGTTGGTTATTTTTTTATTTCTACAAAATTATATTTATGGCAAAACGACGTTTGCGGGGACAGCTAGACCATATTATACGAATACGTTTTCGACCGAAATCGGTTCCGGTCGAAATGATAGGTGCTCGCGACTGCCGCGGCGGTGTATACGACGTACGCGCGCGTATATTATACAAACGGCTATTAAATAAGGACAATTAGCCGTCGTATTATACGCATACATACACGCCGCTCGTCCGGACGCTGTGATGGCCGCCGCGCGTCGGACGCGTAGGAATCCCAACAATTCCCCATATAGGCTCCGAGAAAGAAAAAAAATAAAATAAGGTGGTCCCGATAAAAATTATAACGTTTGACGTGGACCAGTTCTACTCTACTCTACTCTACTCTACTGTATATATCTATATACATGTACGCGTGCATGTGAGCGCAGCGTTTGTCGAAAACAAATTACCAACGCGACCGGTCCGGCGCACACACATATAGGCTCGTATATTATTATTATATATACGTGTATTCGGTACCGGTTCCAACGTGCGCGCCCGCGCGTGTGTACGCGTACGCCCTCACTTTGCATACGCGCGTGTGCCTATAAAGTGTGTATTTCGTTTTCCCATATATACATACACATATTATACATACATATTATGTATACAGGGTGATCGAAAATCGGTGTTATACGAAACCGCGATAAGACGTGTATATACTTTTAATGATTCATTAATATTTGAGTGGGTTAAAGCCATAGCGGTGTAAGTCATATTTTTTTATAAAAATGAGATATATAGATCTTTGAAAGGCAAAGTGAAGTAAGTCATAACTCAAACTTCTACCACTAGATGCTAGATTTGACCCTCCGGGTAATAATTTCATCAGGCAATTTATTTTTGAGTTTTTAATAAACCGTTTTGTTTCTCCAATCAAGGTCTATATGACTTACACCGCTGTGGCTTTAACCCACTCATTTATATATGAAAAATTTTACAAGTCATTCATTATTGTTCAACTTGGGATTTAACTTTAATTTTTAAAGGGTCAGTATTATATATACATGCGAGACACATACCTGCGGTACGGGTGGCGGCAGCTTGCCGGCTGCGGCGGTGAACGTGGTCACAGTCCTGTTCAACACTTGGTACTCCTTTTCCAGGCATTCGACAGTCTTGAGATGCACGAAACCGTGGTCCTGCAGCGCCTGACACGTGCGGATCACTTGTTCTATGCACGGCGAAAACGTGCAAATCCTACCGCCTCCTGTGAATACACATAACATACGAACCGAATTAGCATAAACATTATTTATACTGCGCGCGTAAAATATAACGTTTTTCGTGCGAGCGCGTCAAACCGCGGCGGCGGACGTATGGGTTTTTCCCTATGCAAATATTATTGAAAAAAAAATACAAAGTCGTAACTAGAAATATTCAAATATTATAACCCTATCGAGTCAACCGATAACCAGAAAGTTTTTAAATAAATATTTATCAATAAATAATAATAGAGTTGTTCGATAGTATTAACAAACATAAACTAATACACGACTGAAAGTGACGTTAATATAATATATTACGTTACTTTTTAATATAATAACGTATATTCTATTACGATTACTCATTTAGTAATTACTCCTATAACGTCCATCAATGCGTGTCGCAAGCACACGTACTGCGCACATGACTAATTTATTTCATTGGAAATCCAATCAATCTCGTCCATATAAATATACCACATTATAAACGTACATTTAGCAAGGGTTCTTAACCTTTTCTGGGTCACGGGTCCTTTTAAAATATAATAAGTATGACTGGCCACATAAACTTTCGCGAACCGAATCGTTATTGAATCATTTCAACAAGAAAAACATTAAATCAGTCTTTTGAAAAAAATTTTAGAGCAACGAATCAAGTTCCGACCCGTTTGACATCGAATTAAACACTATATATTGTTATATTTATAGTTAAAAGTCGAAAAGTTTACTTTTTGGGCACTCGATTTAGCTCGTGACGGTGAGTTTTTTTGGGGTGAGGTGAAAAACCCCTCATGAATTCGCTATGAAATATAAAAGGTATGAAATACCCGCCACAAAATACTTCACAGGATCTTCACCTACGCCTAGGTCATGTCCTTGAATGTGGTTCAATTCTTTGAGACCCTATAACATCGCTAGTGCAACTCGGGGTACGACCAAACAAAATTTCTGCGCCGTGCCGCTATCATAATCTCGAAACACGACCCAACACACGATTATTACTTTCCTATAATTAAGCAAACATTCAAATAATATAATTAATTTCTAACGAGTCTTCTCTATTCTAAAATTTACCGCATTTCAATGTCCCTTATTACCGCGTTCGTTCAAACTTTTCCGCATTACGATTCCATCGTTCTCTCGGCCGTAATTATTTTCTCGGCTCTCCAATTATTCGTCTCATCACGCGGCGCGCATTGCAAAATATACGAATGATGTATTATTATTACTATTCCTCTTTTTCTCTTTCGCGTTGGTTTTCCGTGTTAATTATATACGTACATCGCGGTGGTGGTAACCATTTCACTATTGTAGTCTCCTTTTTACGAATAAAAATTAAAATACAATATAATTATACATACGAAAAAAAAACAAAAAACGCGCCGCGGGCGGCGATGATTAGAAGGTGGTCGCGGGGGGGGGGGGCGAGGTGTAATATTAATAATAACATATATCGGTGATATATCTCAGTGCGAGCGCGAAGGAAACGAGAACACATTGAGATACGCGTGAGAATAACCACCCGCCACATCATTCCGCGTGCGCTTTGTCTACGCGAAAAGAAAAAAAAGAAGGATTTCAGACGAATATATACAACAGTGCAATATTATCGTAATAGTAATGGAATATAAAGCTGAAACATATAGACAAAACGAGTCTACGATATTGCGGAAGATTTTGATTGCGAGCACTATATACATAAATACGTATTACACGATGGCACGACGACGAGTATATATAACATATTATATTATAACGCAACGTTTGAAACATTTGAAACGAGAAAGCGTGCAACGTCCATCATCATGATCGAGCGATTTAAAAACGAAGATCTCGGGAAAAAGTTATAAATACGTATATATGTATATGACCCCCCCCCCCCCGCCGCGGTATAATAATATTATTACTTTTATATTTCGTCGTCGGCAAATAATAATGCGCGAGCGTGGAATTGCGAAACCGAAAATTATATCCTCGCGCGCGCCGCGTTCACTCTCGTCATAATATACGTGTCCCGCGGAGATCTGACGGATGCGACGATTTTAGTTCGGAAAACCGTGTCCGACGATCTAAACTTTTAATCGTTGGTTAAAACATTATCGAATATAACGACTAATATGGTGATTCCGAAAATTTGTCAGACACCGAAAACGTTACAGAGATCGATACCGAACAACAACAACAAAAAAAATTGGTAATTTTTACAAATTCATTTGTCGACTGAATGCGGTGGCCACTCGTGGCACGTGCACGTATCTGCACACGCGGTGAAGATTCTACAGTATACGTTTTTTAATAACAAAATATATATGGTCGTTTCGGATTTTGAAAAATAACTAAACAGAATTTTGGCATCGAGTTTAGGATATATCGTAATCGCTACGGCGAGTATATATTGTGTTTATTATCGTTTTGGAAAAAACTTGAAAATATCGCAGGACAGAACCGCGCGTAGACCAAAGGCGCACATTTTATTTACTATACCGTAACGAACGGTAGTCGCACGTAACAAATGCGAGAATATACGCCTTAGCGCGCGTGCATATCGTAAAGGATTGCGAATTGTGGGAGGATTGTTTTTTTTTTTATTTCGTTCGTATATGGGGCACCACCCCGTCGCGGTCGGTGAAAGTCATGATTTACGGAAACATATTACCCGGTCGACGGCGGTCATTGCGATTAGGAAAGAGCGTATTAAATCATAGACGTGATATTATTATTATATAATATATATGTTGTATTCCGTGTCCGGGAACAAACGGTCTGAGAAACAAATATAAAATTTATAACTGACGTTTCAAAACGAAAATAAAAATATATGAAATGATAAAACGTATAAATAGAAAACTGGGTGAAATATACTCATAACGATCGTTTATAATCTGTCGTATTCTATAAATGTATAGATATATAAAATAAGAATTACTAGTGATGTACGTATACCAATGGCGGCGACATGATTGAAACGCGGTTATGAAAATCGAGTTATTTGCGCGTTTCACGGCCGTGTTTTCAATCACAAACCGCTGCAAACGTATGAGATCGCGGATTGCTCTTTCGAAAAGATTTCGACGCGCGCAACACGACGAGCAGTAGAACGATAACACGCGGCCTGTCGTCGTAAGCGTTATAGCACAAAAAAATAAAAATCGTAAGAAAATTATATTTCGACGAGATTTCAGCCGACATCGATTAAACGACGTTGGTTCTTTCGCCGTCACTCGAAAATTAATAATCGCGACGTGGAATTTTTACCGAATAAAACACGTTTAACGAAAACATTTTGTCGAGACGATATGAATTCCACTGTCGCTCGACGAACCGATCACACTCTCAATTAAATCAGTCACTTATTATTATAATTTATAATCTGTTTTATACACGTTAACAAGTATCAATAAACTCGATAATTATTATTATATTACTCGAGTCGTTTCGAGTGATAACACCAACATTATCGACCATAAAATTCGCATTAAACAAGTGATAGAATAAAATATGTCAAATGTATGTAATATACGAGTATGTAAATATTTATACGACGACTCGATCGAGTCGTTCTCTATTTACTCATTTATTACTTCGAATCGAGTTTAATTAAATAGTGATATTTAAAACATTCGGTTTCTACATCTATCGTTTGATAGATTTTACCATAACACGATATAATTTTGCAACGAACAAAATTAGAATCTACGACGACGACGACGAAGAAACAATCAAAAACTATATCCCACGACACGTTATTTAATACGAATATATTATATGCATTCGGTGGTGCATTCGACGAACATTTTATTTCACAATTATTATTATTATTGTTCCCCGATATGGTTTTTATTTCGTTATTGTACATTATTATTATTTTATATTAATATATCGGTAGGATTCGCGCGAAACTCGTTTTCGTTCCAATTACAATAATATACGCGGCGCGCGGCGGAGGAAATTATAATAATGCGCGGACGCGCGGAGCCGTGTAAATCGCGTATTCCAGTAAATCCTGTTTACGGTCCAACGTGATATCTCATTTATTTCCACACAATACGCGTAAAAAAATAAATTTAATCCCGAGCACACAGAGGTGGTATATACCTACCGTGTGTGTGTGCGTGCGATATATCGCACAAGTACACGCGTACAAACACGCGAAATCGTAAATTACGGCGTTATATTTTAATTCGCGGAGGATCCTTTCGCGAGCGCGTGTTTTGCACGAACGAATTTATTATAACCGGCACCCGACGCGCGGCGCGTGATAGCAATATAAATCGTCACGGTCGAGACGTTTTGTCACGGCTAGTCGGCGAAATTTTTGCGAATACGATTCGGAAAGAACACGACGACTCAAAAGAGCAGAAGTTGTATTATAAGGACGATCCTTTGACGGTGAAAAAAAAAAATTAAAAAATTTCCGCGGTTTATTGCGGCGAGAGATTTTTCGATTAGTTTGTTTTCACTATAATTGTACAAAATGGATTTTTTTATAGTACTCGCGTGCAAATCGATAAAATGGGAAAGGGGCGCTAATTTTAAAACCCCGAGCACATATATATATGTATATTTTAAATATTTGCGTTTAAATATGAAATAATGAGAAAATCAACCCCGTTAGGATAAAAAAAAACTGTCAGTAATTTTATTTTTTGAAAATTTTACAATAGAAAAATTCATCATTAATTTTATAATAATTTTACGAATTATAACAGATCGTGACTTAATAACTAACCTACTCTGCTACATAGATCGTAAATAAATATAATCGGTACTACTTACGACCTCTCGGTGAGTTGCTGCTGAGATTTGGCGTTCGTAGTGAGCCCCGGATACGAAATTCACGATTGAAAGTTTGATTTGTCGTCGACGAAATAAATAATAACAATTTCGACTATTAAGGAGAAAATTACCGGCCGAAATATTTAAAACCGAGAGGAGCTCGCGGAACCACTGTCGACACTAGACTAGTTTCAAAATTTTGGCGAGCTGCCGAACTCTCGCGCGTCGCCCGATCGGTATCGGTCGGGCTGCGCGCGCAATTCGGCTGTCATTGGCCGAGAATGCGCGAGCAGTTTGGCTTCAGTTGGCCCACGCAATATCGGACAGACGTAAACTTTCACGTTTTTGTCGATTTTACGTAAACACACTTATCATTAGAACTATTATTATCATTACATCCTATTGTTATATAATCGTCGTCATTATTTTCAAAATTACATAATTTCGTTACGTTTCCCAATTAATTCCCAATTATTATCAATTATTATCATACTCGTTTATGACGACTAATATAATAATCCCTTCGATCGAGATAACAAATCGTTAAAAAAGTTGTGCCCCGAAACAACAATGTGTAGTTCTTGTCGCGCGACATTGATGAGATAAAAAAAGCGCGCAAGTGGGATACACGGACCCGGATGAGATACAGATGATGGACGAATTAGTTTTTTTAAATTCGAGACCTTAAACCGAGGACGTGCCGTTTATACAGTCCATTAGGCTCGAAATGAAATCAAACGCGTCGTGTAAATAAATTAAATAATAATAGACCTAATAACGCGAGTGTTATGATTTTCGAACGCGACAAGGATAAACGGTCCTTATCGTAATTAGGCTATAACAGGATGACGATTTGTCGGCGAATCGAAACGCGTCGGTATCGTACGAGTGAAATTGACGAAAAATAGTCCTTGCCAAGGATATCGCGTATAGAAATAATCGGTTATCGGCCGGTATTAATAATTAATACCGAAAATTATTTTCGATCGCGTCAAACGGACGACACTAAATTATATACACGTAAGTACAACAACAATAACAAGTACAGCTCACACATACCTACGGGTATATACATAACATTATCCGTGTTCGTTAAGTGAAACTGGTTTGTTTGTTTTTTTTTTTATTACTCTTATTTGATTTATAATCGCGCGGCTATCATTGTTTTTATTTTTTTATTTTTAAATCATCCCGGGGGTCGACGGCGGTCCGCGCCGGCGATGAAGCATGACAATTCCGAAACGCTATCCGTATCGCCGTCGCGTCGTCGTCATCGATACGCTCTCTAGACGCGGCGTGTATGGATCGAGTGGTAATAAACGACGGACGGACGGCCGACAGACTCGGACGGAAAACAATATATTATTATATCTCTTTCGACGGTCATCGTCGTCATTAAACGCGCGCGCGTGCGTCCGCGCCGGTCAAACAGATTATACTCGGGTCCCGCGAACGCGCGTTTTTATATTTCGGGTTCGCGTCCTTCCGCCGGCGGGCGGGGGGAGGAAGGAAGGGGTATACGTCGATCGCCACGAGCCGTCCAAATCGTTATGGACATACCGTATATCACGTGTAGGCGCGAGTACTCGCTTGCAATTAAAATAAAACGCCGCGACCGGTATGCAGAGAGAAATTCCATAAGGAGAGGAGTCCTTGTTGCCCCTCGTCCTCCTCCTCCTCCTCCTGATTCGATCATAACTAAAAACCGCGTGACAAGCCCAATACGTGACCTACCGCTACATTTGACCCATCCTTATATGGCTATAATTTTTAAATATTGTCTACACTGTGTGTAACTCATCATAAATCGAGTCCAAGGTAAACAATAACGATTATGGAAAAAAAATATTACGATTTATTCGCGATGTCGCGGTTCGACGTCGAGTTTTATATCTCACTCAAAGGATTCAACGATATAACTGGCCCTGCAGCATATATAATGCGAGTAACTTCAAAAAGAATACGACTCTCGGTCAAAATAAAAACTGTTTTTCTAATGCAAACGCTTTTCTAAACGCTGTGTAATACACGCATAAAAAATACAAATATTATATTATGTATTAGATATAAGAGTAACTTATGATAGCATAACGAGAAATAATTTGGCCGCGGGTCACACATATTGGACCTGGCTGTAGGTAGAATTCAATAGCGGGTTGCATAGCGTTAGACCTGTGAAATTTAATGAAAAACCAACGGCGATAAAAAATATGATTACAGAGAAAATATTGCATTTTATTTATTTATTATTATTACAGTTGGTTATTTTATTTTTTTTCTCGCAAATTATTTCGCGGAAAATATACGTACAAGACGGCGGCCAAAGTCGGCAGACACGCACGTGCATACGTTACCGCGATGACATTATAATAATATACACGCGCTACCGGCCTGCGTGATGTGCAAACCAATGCACCAAACGTCAGTCGCCACTGCGGGCCGCCGGTAGTAAATACTCGGGATAATATAACGCGCGTGTGTATAAACGGTCCGACGAATTAATATTGTATAAAGACGCTCGCGGAGCCAATGGCGATGTGTAAAAACACGACGAAATTCGCACCGTGACAAAGAACGATTATGCCTCACTATCGTAACAATCAATGTCGCGTTAGCAGGGCCGGATCGACGTGAGTGTAAAATAGAGAGAAACGCGTGCTCCGGCGGCAGCGGACGACACGCGCCCGATATCCAGAGCATATTTTAACGTGTTTTAAAGTAGGTGACATTAACGCCGATAATAATAATTATTAGTGCCACCTAGTAGTCGACGGATGTGCCTAGGTTTGGAAGAATTTATAACATCGATAAACACAATTCGATTGCTGTAAACGACTATTTTATACCGAAAATATGTCACGTTAGTTTCAAGCTACAAAGGTACCCAAAGTAGGTATACCCACTTGGCCTACCCGTGTTGGCCACCCAGTAAAAATTCCTTAAAATGTGCTCTCGTATACGTCAAATCGTGCTAATATACGTAAGAGTCAAATTTTATTTAACGCGAGTGTACATAAAACATACCAGCTGTGTTCGATTTTTATTTTCAATCCGGTACCACTTGTAAATGTTGGAATCCCTTGAAACGCGGTTATTGAGTAAAAGTAAGAAACGTTTGATTTAAAGCCAACGCGATTATAAAAAACGTGATAATCATTATGATATATTTATTTACTACTATATATTGAATTGATTATCGTACACGTGTTTTTGAACATAATACTTGTACACATTTGCATAATATTTTATAACGATTTATTCGGAATTTTTTCAAAACGATTTCTTTCGCGTACCGTCTGAACCGCCGCAGTAGTAGAACATGAATAATATGACGTACGTGTCATACATACGTATATAACCAATACATACTTTATTGATATGATTATGAGAACGGTATTTAAATTAGATATCATAGACGATGAAGTAACGATTGGTAACATTTTTTGTTAAATTTTTAACCGATTTCGCAATATTTTCAGTGCCACTTTGCGATCGAACTCTTTTCGGCGCGTCTGATCGACCATAATGTCGACACGCGGTTCGTACACACACGCGCGCGTTTTGCGCGTACGATACCGCTGTTGTATTACCATACAATATAATAATAAAATAATGGCTATTTCGTAAACCAACGACGACGACGACGACAATATTCTCCCGTACCTAAAGCGATGCTGGTTTGGTGGTATGCGACTACATAAATGCGCGCTCGCGCGTGTGTGTGTGTTACGTACGTACACCTATATACGTATTATATATATAATACGTTGTGTCGAGTGAACTCGAAGAAGATTATCTGTCCACCGCGAGTAAGCACCTACATACACTACGTGTGTGTGTGTGTGTGCGTGCATGCACCTATATGCATATATATACGACGCCTTTGAAAGAAGAAGAAGAAAAAAAACTAGTTGTCGTCGTCGACGATTTTTTTTTTTTCCTCCTGTTTTTCCCTATCTTTTTTATAAACGCGCGCGCGCGCGCACAAACACACATATATGTTTTATAATAACAAGTAGCATTACAAGAAAAAATACTTCCAGTAGCAACAGCGAAAACTCAGTCGTGTGTGTGTGTGTAATGGCAAAAAATACACCGTTGAGCATTATAATATACACCGCACACACACATACTCATCGGATAACCCTATCTGTACGGAACATCGGCAAACGTCCCCGCATAAATAAGACTTAATTAACCCGAGGGCCGGCTCTGGGTCTGCGTTGGTTTTTTTTTTTTTTTAATATACTACGACGACGGCGGCGGCGGCGCATATCGAATTTAAATAATACCCGGTTTTATTCGCACTGATAAAATGATATACGCGCGCACGTTGTCCCTCGCTAATGAGAACTTATCGAGCATCTCTCTCTCTCTCTCTTTTTCTCCTCGTTTCTTCTTCCTCCTCGTCGTCGTCGTCGTCCTCTCACTACTACTACTACTACTATTACTGCTGCTGCTGCTGCTACTACTACAGATGTGTACTCGCTACACCGGACACCCCGGCGTATACACGTCCGATTTATAATATTAAATAATAATATCGACAATAACATAAGTAGCGTACGCACGTAACACCGCTTACGCCAAAGTGCAGTACAACAATACGAATGTAGTACACGAAATCGCGCGTTCGTTATAGCGCTGCACACACTACATGCGCGTAGAATATGCGATTATGAGGTGTGTGCAGCGTATAGTAAAATAATTGTCCGCGATCCTACTGCAATGGCAGCAGAGGACAAATGAAAATATAGCTATCTCGCCGCCGCCGCCGGGAGAACGAAGAGGAAATAACGATCCAGTCGAGTGAGATTTTATGTATGCAAAAATATGCAACGAAAAGAAATAAGAAAAAAAAGAAAACGTCGAGCGCGCGACGCGATCTTTGAGTACATATACATATACGCGCATACGCGTTAAAGTTTATGTGCCGCGTCAATTTTTCACGATGATTATCTTCCTGGCCGGTTGACGCGCGCGGACCGCTCGCGCGTAATGCAAATTATATAAACTGCATCACGCGGACGCAACGAGAGCCGTTCGGACGACACGTATAGAGATTCTTCCGTCGTCGGTCGAAGAATACGCGCGTTCTTCGGGTAGGGTATTCGGCGCACGTATATTAACATAAATCATGTATATATCGTACAATAACACTGACGATATTATGTATACGAATCAATTAAACGGATTTTAATGCCCGCCGCCGCCGCCGTCATTACGCGCGCACCACACGCGCTCGAAATGCATATTATCCGCTGCAGTTTACTCCTCGTCCCGTACACACCGATCTACGGTCGATAAATCATAATATTGTTTGAACGCGATAGGTTCACAATGAAAAATCAAACATCGCTATATGTTATTATTTAATAATATATTGAACACAGTCGTACCTACGCGCGCTTTTATTATAAGTATATATATATAATATAATGTTTATAAATAAATACGCATAATATATTATGTGTGTTCTTTTTATGTATTAAATGTATGAATTATTTGCTAGTCGTATATCAAGTATCCGTTATTTTTTGCACTGGTATACAATAACATATACGGCTGAATAGTAATAACGGATATTTGAATTATGACGACTCGCAAATTATATATATATATGAAAAAAAATAAAAATATTCAATATATTCCAACGAATTACTTGTTTTTACGTCATAAATTCCATACTCTCGGTCTGTAAGTCCAAAGTAAACCTCTCACTACTTTGTAGTGCGGACTCGGGACAATTTTCACGGATAAGTAACTTAATTCTACGAGCATTGTCGTGACAAATATATTTCGAACTACAATACACCAAGCTCGAGTCATAAATATACTTATCAGTTATCATCGACTCCATAATACACGGAAGTGCCGACGTATCGTCGACAACAATATTGGGTGTGACACTATAATATTTCAATCGTAATTCGAAACAATAATTTCGATTATATTGTTATGTAAGCAAATATATAAGCACAAACCTAAAATCAAAGAGACGCGTGTTTAAGTCTACACACGAGTGTGTATAGGTAATAACCGACGCGTACTCAAATCCATACACTATAGTCACTAGTCTAAAGATTTATATCGAGTAAGAGCTTTTCTGCCGAAAGAACGAATTCTAGTATACTAATAAATTTAACTAGACTAGCGATATTGGCATCAGAAAATTATATCTTACAAACTTAATATACGTATAAATGTATGTATGACGATAATATATGGTACGAAAATTCGCTTCAGCAAAAGCCGGAACAAACGTTTTCAAACTTGAAATGAATATGAAAATGAAAATGAAATATTATTTCGATATCGAAGCCATAAAAATCTGAATTCTAGGTCGCGGATACTCGCAGTACGCGTGTTGTGTGCGACACGCCACTGTCCTGTACGGCCTTTATGCTTCCGAAGCCACCTGTTGACCTACTACACCCGATACGTACGCGCGCGCCCACGCTCGCCGCCGCGACCGCTACTACGAGCCGATAACGAAATAAATATGAATGCGGTAAAAAGTCAAACAACGGAAAAATAAACGTCTACGGACGTCACGCGTTTGTGCAAATAAGAAAATCCGTCTCGACCGATCGTTTGCGCCGATTTTCCCGATTTATTGCGAAACGCAAATCGCGCGCACGCGACGTGCGATGATATTAATCCCGCCGTCGAGCGAAAATGATTATTTATTTTTCTTTCAGACGTAATTACGACACCACGTAACGTTCTGACGTCCATATACGCGTCATGATACGTCGCACGAGAGTATTAAACGTTAAATATATTTTCTCGTGTACCTACTCCGTTTTTAATTATTTATAATAGCTAAACGGTAACTGACAACGCTCGTCGTCGTCGTCGTACGTACGCGCATAAGTACCTGCACACACACATACATAAACGCTAATAATAATCACTCGTAGCGGCCGGCCTCCGACCGTTTCGTATCCACGTCGTCGTCGGGTGTACGCGTGGCGATCGACCCGCGCACAGGGTCATAAATACATACTAAACCCCTAGGTTTCATCGGCCGAGTGCAATCCCCCGCGGAGTAGGTCATATCGTCGCAATGCTCACGCCGAGATTATTATGATTATTAAACGCGCGCGCGGACGAAAACGAATTCAACAAACAAATAATATATTAGCGATGTGTAGTATTTAATATTATTAATGTGCGGCTTCGGAGAGTACGTTAATATCCCGAACGCCTTTATGTATTATACGTGTGTATATACTCGTATATACGTATATTATATACTATCTTACGTAAATATACGTCAAGTACATATTGATCGCGCGGAGTATACTACGTACAATTTACGCCGGATCGACCGACAGACACTGTACGAGTTTAATTTACGGTTTTAATTTTATTATACGATCGCCAGTGCAAATGTTTATTAGATACGCGTTATTCGACCTTTCTCGTCCGGCAGTTTCCGCGCGAATGAACGTCTATTTCAAATCGTATCTAATACGCATACTCCAGTTGCGGTGGAGAGAGCGGCGCGTTTCGGGTGTTGAAACACTCTCGTCGGCCGAATTTTATGCAAAAAAAATAACAAAAAGTTTATAGTTAAATGCGCGTTATAATACCATTTGCGACTGCGGCGGAGAGCACGCGAAGCCATTTGCAAGTCATATTTAAAATATACAAAATCGAAACACTTGGAAAAATTCCGATTACGTGTGGCCGAGTATATGCCAAGGATTCGAAAACTTTCTATTTTAAAATTTTCCAAAAAAATCGGCGGACGTCGTTGCCGATTTATGTATAGATACGTTTTAACTTCGAGTCTTTATACTTAACATTTTACAATGGATTTAACGACAAGTTTTAAAAGAAAAGTACTTCTCAAACCATCAAATAAAAATTTATATTTAGAAATGATATTTAGAAACACGTAATCTATCGATCTTTATTATGTCTACAAGCAAAAAAAATGTAAAAAAATTCCTGATGGTATAGTATATACTGGTTGTAATAGTTACCCCTCCATAGGTACAAAATTGGAAAGACATAGGAGGTGACTGCCTTCCTGTTCAAATTTAAGAAGGAAACGCCTCTTGGATTTATTTGTAAATAATTGAGAAATGAAAAAAAAAAATGATTTATATTTTATAGGAAGTAGTTAACATTTGGTCTACCTCCGAAAATGTTTAATCCTCTTTCTAAATATTAAAAAGTGTCGTAATTAGAGCAACAAATTTGTAGGAAAATGCATTGTTTTTAACTTATAATTGCTATAAAAAGTATGGTACTACATACGAAATTCCCGTTGGTCGCGCCGCGCGTTCATTGTTACGATCGACGTATTCGATAATAATTGCAAGGCAGCAGAACGAGGCAGAAGAACATTCGGGGGAATAATCATTTCGAAATCGGCGCTCTGATGGTGATGAATACCGAAGACGATCGAGCTCGAGAAGGCGGGGGGGGGGGGGGATGAACGCACAAAAATCTCATCTCGTCATTATTACGTACATTATTCGAACCGAATCTCGTGCATAACACAACGCGCGGATATGGTATTGTAATGTTTTCCAATTCTCTCGGTAATAACGACGGCCGCGGTTCGAGCGGGAGTGCGTGCACATTTACGTGCAACGCATATACCCCCCAGAGTATCAGAATCGCGCGTATTAAGCCCGGGTATAAAATAGGTATACTCCGATTTCGTGATGGGCTCTCTTCTCTCCGGATTGAAATTTATAGCCGCGCGCGATACACAATATTATATTATACACGCGGCGCGACGGCGGTTCCCACGATCATCTCGCGTTAGATAATGAATTTATAGCTCGCGGTAACGCACAAAGAATTTCATTATCTGCCCTAATTTTTTTATTCTTTTTTTTTTGTGCGGGATTCGCCGACGCCGCCGCCGCCTCGCCGACCGTCACGATCGCGCGCGCTCGAGAAATTCGATCGAAATAAAGTCAAGAAAAATAATCGTAATTATTATTATTATTATTTAATATCTAGCAAACGCTCGCGCGCATAATATACGTATACCGCCCACCCCATACAAAAAATCGGCACACTCGACTGTACGCGGTGTGTTTCTCCGCTCGTTGTCTCGCCGCGCCGGGATAAGTACGTATTATTCGATGTAATAATGTGTCGGTCGTTTGGGTTTTAATAGGCGAACCGAAGCGGTGATTTTTACCGGCTTCTATTAATCGCAATTATAAAAGTATAATCGAGAGATAGAGCCAGAGAGACTCGGACGATAAACTGCCGTCGCCGCGGTCGGTCCTCGCGGGTGGCGCGGAGCCGGCACCCTTTGATATGCCACACGCACGACGACGCACACCACGCTAAATAATAATAAATTACCCACGAAATATTATTTTATTGTTTTTCATTATCAATCGTAACACATGGCGCGCGACTCGTAATAAAACGTAAAATATTACGCCGTTTTATTTTTAAGTACACATTATACGTTATTGTCTAAGGACATACGTAATATCTCTTTCGACTCGGCGCGCTCTCGCGAATGTGGTGACGACGGGCCGCGTTTATTTATACCGGGGGGGGGCACGTTAATACGCGCCGATGAGACACGTAAACTCGTAAATCTTCGAAATACGTATACGATTTGTACGTTACTCGTATTTTAATAAAAGATAGAACGACCAGAAAAAAAAAAATCCCCCCGCCAGCTCTCGCGTTTACGATAATAATATATAAATACGCGGCTAATTGACGTCGGGGCCAGTCGTATTTCACCGGGCACACACACACACACACACACACGTAACGCAGCATACCCGTCTCGTATATTATATCCGTTTACGCTCGATACAATGTGTGTACGAAGCGAGCCCCGCACACGCACGGCCCGGGCGCCATGTAGACGCGCCGTGTGTAAACATTATAATAATACGTACATGTTTATAATATTATTATTGTGTACGATATTCACCGCGACGGGACTTTCGGCGTCCGTATTATTGAGACGTACGTCCTCTGGGCGCCCCCTTCCCCCCTCCCATCGCCAGGTTAGGTCGGTATTTAATAATGATAAAAAAATAAAAAAACCTATGCGGCATTTCACACGGCCGAAACCGGTATGTACGCGGGTGTAGTACGCGTTGTAAATAAAATATATTGTCTAACGTACAATATATACGTATAGATATACGTTTTTTTTTATCAATCACAGACCGCGCGACACGGCGGCAAAACGCGCGCAAATATATTTGAAAATTAAGTCCAACGTATGCGACGGACGAAGGACGAGTCGCACAGAGATTTTCGATCGATCAGAGTTTAAATCGACAGTGAGCGGTGGGGCCCCCTCAGTAGTCTGCTACGGAGATAATAGAGAACGGTCGTGAAGACGAAAATATAGTTGAAATCGCAGACGAAGGACGAAGATCGATCGACCATAGACGAAATCACTATCATTATATTTTATAAAAAGCGAGGGGGCGAGTGAACGAATTTTCCCCTATGATCGATAATGATTTTTCATTTTCCAACGTCGTCGTCGTCGTCTACGATTTTTACCGAAATTTAAATTTCCAATAGAAGGCCTCTCACTCGGAGACCAGAGCTGAAGCTTTCCTCATTTACGTTTGTCACCGACATTTTATAGATTGAGTAAAAAATGTATAATTCGCAAATCTGCGATTGAAAGTTTAAACCCCTATAAACCACCGAGTAAACCTTACATCTACAACGATACAGTAGTTTAACAACTGGGGAAAGACGACTAAAAAATGCCTCTTTTTGTGTTGAAAATATGAAATAGGCAAATAAAATAATAAACAATTCGAATTATAGCTAATTAAATAATACTAAAACGTTTTAACTATAACTAATATTTACCAACCCAATTGAATAAAACTATACTTGAAACATAAGACTTGCGGAATCGAAAGTATGTTACGAGCATAGTATAATATAGAAAAATAAATTGGCACATTTGTAACGCACACAATATACGGATGGAATGTATTACCCAAGTGTATGAAATACGACGTTTATCGTCGTTTCGAATCGACGGCAACGTTCGAAAATTTTTACTAACAGCCGACGGAATCGACATTATACAACAACAACAACGACGACGACGACGAAATCCTTAGACGATATCGTATCAGTTCAATAAGAATATACGCGCGCACGCACCAACACGAGGCGTTTAAGGATATCGAGAAAACTCGTTATTAGTTAATTGCGATACACAAATAGTGAACGGCTCATAATATATTATAATGCCATATGTCTTGTCCTTGGACGTATAACCGTATAGTATTATCATTTCCATTGGATTTTAAATATATTTTTATTTTCTCAACAAATGTATATTTGAATTTCGATCTCGAGATTAAATATTGAGTACCCGCACTTATAGATTTCTCTATGTGCATTGTTATTAATTACTCGTATTAATGGTTATATAGATATGTATCTCGTTATATATATATGTATATATATATATATTACAAATACATTATACCTCTCCTCATACACTTTTTTAATCAAAGCAACAGTGCCACTACTAATGGACATACACTATACAGTTATAAATTGTTTAATAAAACTCATTGAATCATTTAAGATTCAAAGTATCGATAACGCATAACCCGAGAATTACATTTCGCCAGAGACGCCATTGCTAGGTCTATATCGTATATACGTAGTAATGTGTACACTTAACAACATTCAACGGTTCGCATATTGCAAAATTAAACATGGGATCTCTTAATAAGAATAAATAAAAAAGTAATATATATATATATGTGCTTGTTGACCAATCGAGTATTACTTAATAATTATATTGTGAACAAGACTTCGATAAAAAAAATAAAGAAAACGATATCTGTCAAAATATATTTTGAACGTTAAGACTACGCGCAAAGTATTGAACCGTCAAAATGAACCTACTCGAAAGAGAAGACATTCGATAAAACTTCAAAAACCGTTAAATTTTGTCGCGGTTTTTACGTTCTCGTTTTATTTTTATTTTTGTGATATAACGAATCGCTTTAAGTTTTACGGTTTGAACATTTAAACTAAATAACCATATATACCTACATCGTCATACATAATACGCTGAAAAATCAAAAGAATTGGCTCGAACGGTTATTTATTTTTTTTATGAACGTATAATATTGAAATTATGAGACAGGTGTTTATTTTCACACAATGTATAGAGTAACTGTTTTATGTTTAAATCGAATCGCAAATGAAATCTGCAATTTTATTTTCAAACTCGCGAAAACCTATCGGATGCCCGGTTTGTGTTTCTACGCTATTAAAATCGAATAAATACGTCTTAAAATAGTGTTTGTTTTTCCACGCCAACGTGGCAAAAATGCGTTAAACAAAACGACAAATAAATAACAACTACTGTACTACTGTATTATCTAATTCTTTGTTTGAAGGCTCGCAGTTAAAGTGCGAAAATAAGATACTGTTTTTCATCAAACGATCCATTCGATTTACGACAGATTTAATTTTCTCATTGATTAATCATACGGTTAGAAACGTAAACAAGATTCATAAAACACCCGTTCGTATGATTTATTACAACTGAAAATCGAATGAATTATGTTTATTGTTTTTGCTAAACGAATCGATAAAAACGTTACCTAGTCGATATGTTTAAATTATCTACGGATATTATTCATAAAGGATAGACTTTATTTGACGTTTCAGATTCAGCGACCACAGCTCCGAGCTAACCTCCTCCCCGAACTACGCCATCAAAAACTCTACAACTCACAAGTACGCGGCGGCGTTCGCTTTTAACAAGCCGAATATCGAAAAGACGACAGAACGCCGGAAAAGTAGACAGTAATGATAAAATATAGTCAAACTCGTACTACTCGCACTATCGGTACGATATAAATACTGCGAAAAAAAACTGTACACCGGGAGGATACGCGCGATCTCGCGTTTCATAACGTCAAACCAGTCCGGAATGTAAACGCAGTAAAGTGCACGGATTGCACACGCGCGTGCATTTCTCAATATTTCTGCGTGATAATACGCACCACCACCGCGTTGTCCGCAGCATTACGATCCCCGACCAGTTTGATACGGGAATAGTTATTAAAAAAAAAACCATATCGCGCCGCGCGGTTTGACGTTTTAATTTTTTTGTTATTCGTTTGACGTGGGATATTATTATTTATATCCACAAACGATATGCGAAATAAATTCACCGCCGCCGACGAGCGAGACCAATAATATTATAATGATCGCTCGAGGTAATTTCACTTATTTAGCAACTATTAAGCCGGTCGTCGAGTGTGTTTAATTTGCTTTTTTTCGAACGGCGACGACGTTAAGTTATTCAACGATTTACCCGCGGTATACAATTCCAGGACGTTCCGCGTGTGTCGTATGGAAAATTCGTGCGAAAACTACGAGACAACGTCATTGTGTGGGGGGGGCGTGCGTACGTACAACAACTCTTGAAATCAAAATCGCGCGAAACTCTCCGCAAGTTCGAACGGGACCGATATACCCGGTGTAACGAATCTATACGATCAATTAAAAATATAAAACGGCTTCGTTGTTTTTTATTCGTTTAAAATAAACTGATTTTGTCTCTTGTCGTTGTATTTTATTGGCGAGCACATCAAACAATAATATCCACGAGAGTTTAATTAGATTCTTATAGAAACAAACTATGATAAACATGTACACAGTGTGTAAACGTATTATTATCATTTTTTTTTTCTTCTAATATTCCGCAAAAGTAAAAGTATACAATAATTATTGTATTTATTAAATAAATAAAACTTGGCGATAATTATAGGTGTTTGTTTATTATTTATAAACTACCTACAACCTATATATGTATATACGTTTTAAATCGTTCGTTCGAATCGTGCTTTTGTCCTTGATTTTTTCAATGAGATGAATATTGGTTTTATTTTTTTATTTTCTACGTAACCAGCAGTCATTTACAGAAAAATGTACCAAAGTTTAGATATAAAATCGTTTCGTTTATGAATATAGGGCTGCTCGTGTCGAATTAGGGTGGCTCATTTAAAAATGTCCAGAGGATTTGTAAAGAACAGTACCGAATACCGATAGAGCGTTCCGAATAAACTGAACATCCCAGATTTTAGAACGAAAATTCGAATTTCAAAACATCTCGACGAAAGAAGAAAAAACCGTCTTAAATACACGTTTATCGTTTACTAGATCTGTAGTTTTTTTCGCGTCAGTCGAAACGTCGCGTGAAAAAAAGTTCATGATTTTCATTACCTACATAATATTATTTATTTTATCGGTCGACTGCTGCGAATCAAGATCGGCATTAAAATGTACATTTATTATTATTTTCCATTCATAATCGGTTTGTTCGTCAAATAATATTCTATCGGTTAAATATACAAATATATAGCCTAACCGTTCACTGATTTTAATGCGTGTTTTTAAATTACGTCCGTATAAATATTCTAATTCAATGCCACGGGAAAAAAAAAACGAATAAATTATATTTTACAGTCTAAATTGAAAGTATTTGTATTTTTCAAACATTTATATTGAAAAATGTACGCATATAGTTAAATACTCGTAGTGTATTTATTCTTCAATTTCGATAATACGATTAAAAAAAAAAACGTGGGTCAAAAGGTTTTACTGGAAAAAAAAAAAATTATAACTTATATTTTCATCAATTCGATCTGGCAACTCTATTTATGAATAATATAATTACTTTACTAATTACACCGTGATTGGCAAACCGTAATTTTCCTTAATCGATATCAAGGTTTTTATGTGAAGCCGATCTTTTCTTTAATTTTAATGAGACCGATCGAGGACAAAACAAAAATCAATTCGTGTTAGGTAGTGCGTTTATAATATTATAATAGTTTACCCTACAGTGATGTGTTAGTTTAACGATTTAAAATAAATCCGAATATACAGAAAGTGTGTTGAGTTTTAATAATAAAATCGTGTTTACTACGCGACACATTATGAAGCGCGAAGGTCCAAGCCAACGTAAATATTAATATCTACGTATTTTAAATTCTAAACGTCTCTTTTTTTTTTTTTCAACGAAACCGTAAGCCGCGTAATTTAGAATCCTAGATTAATTGCGGCAGTTAATAATAGTGAAAAATCATAACGAGAAAACTTTATGATAATGGTTTCCTGTGAGGATAACAATATTCTAATCTATTAATTGGTCTGATCTCGTGATGTCCGGGGCGTGGATACTCGGGCGATTTCGATTAACCGACGTTTCACGAGCATACATTCACACGGACAAAAAAACATTGTAATGTTTCTCTCTCTCTCTCTCTCTCTCACTCACTCTCTCGCCAACGAAACCTTTTTTCTCAAGCCCCTTTCGACCCGTTCCCCGCCCTAAAGTATTCCACGCGCGGTGGACAAATTACAAGTATTATGTAATTTAGTATTATCAATTTCTCGAAAAAAAAAAAAAACTATGTCGGCACCGCCCCTTGAATAATGTCTCTGAACGTTTAAGAACACAATTACACGTTACGGTTTCGCGATATCTCGACGTTCGTGTATAATGATCATTTCGTACGAAATCGGAATAAGTTTCCCACGCGTCGATTTGCATCGGAAGGGAAAACAAAACGCATCTCGTATGCATTCACAAGCGTATTTCTATCCGAATGATATTCAAGCCTCGAGCCCATTTCGGACATTCTTTCGGTTGCCCCACAAAACCGTTTAAGATAATAACAAGATTGAACGCGCATCAATAGTACACCGCGGTAACAACGTTTAATTACTGACATTATGCAGCGTTTTTTTTTTTTTCTTTTTCTTTTTCTATATACATGCATACACACACAAAGCGTATATATAACTCACATAGTATACAGGCACCGAAAAAATGTGACCGGCCCTCACGAAAACCCACTCGTCGAATTTCAATTCCAGTCCCTTTTAACGAATAAAACAGCACTACGTATAAAAAAGACTACCAAATATCATCCTACGATATCCTAGCGAAATCGGGAAACTATTAAATATCAAATAAAATACGACGATCGATTCGATGAATATTTTAACTAGCGCGATTTAATAATAACGGAGCATTTTAGCGAAAACCGTGTTATCGGCCAAACTTATCAAATATAGTTTAAAAATTATCATACGATTTAAGATATCACGGGACGATGTTCGATTTTTACATAAGTTTTTAAAATAAATCGACACATAAAGCCGTGTGCCAAATGGATCGATAAAATTGCTTTGTGGATTTTAACAACTCTGCAAACGATTATGAAAATAATAAATAACCGTAATCTCTGGGCATAAACAAAATCGTCTTATACGTGCATTATACACTACACCGCTGGTAGGTAGTAAGAGAGTTTGACGGCGAAACCAACGCGACTGCGTAACATTACAATAAACGTTTCGTCAACCGTTGGGAGACGCTACGAAAAAATAATCCGAGAACGTAAAAACGTTATTTAGAAAAACACAACAAACGGTTGCTGAAGAGATTTTTCGAGCCGGTCCGTGAAATCGAATAAACACGTAGTTATTATTTTCTTACAGATCGAATACAGTAGCTTATCGTATAATAATAATTGTTTTATCTCGGTTTAGCCATCTTTAAAACTGCCGGGTACAACAATTATATGTTATTATTTGTCCAAGACCGTTTTTTTTTTTTTTTTTCAAAAAGACGTATACTGTGCATAGCACATTTTGAGATCTATATATAATTATACACCATGACTCGCTGGATACAACGGTGAAAGAAAAAAAAAAAAACACACAAAGGATTTATCGATAGAAACGAAATTAACGTACTAAGGCACCTACTCCGCGATAGGCGCGCGCGCTCACACAAACAGTACCTACCCAAGTCAGTAACGGAAATAAGGCATCTGAATAGACATCAATTTCTAGACATCTACTCAATACGTTAAACTCAAACAACGACCGTCGTCGTCTACTGCAGACGTCTTGGGTCAACAACATTATTCGTCTTTTATTTCCATCTCGACGTAATATAAGTAAACGCTTATATATATATATATATATACAATTAACGCGAAGTAATGCGGCAAATCGTTTTTTAATAATATATACCATACATTGTATGAAACACAACTCGGTGCAAGGTCTTTAACTGATTAGTCATTCCGGCACCTTCTGTCTCCGGTTTAAAAACTCATCCGACATTATTTACTAGATACTCAAACTAAAATAGGAGAGATAGGATTGCCGAATCGTGTAAATATGTCATTTATAACCCAGTATTAAATGATAAAATCGATATCTAAACATTATAAACTAAACTAACCTTTGATTAGTCGCACTTTGGAAATTACTTAATTTGAGTGCTTGGGGTCTGCAGTTTCTGGTATAGTTTTCGCCAAAAAATAATCACATTTATAATAATTTTAAATAAAAATATCAGAACAAAAGAAAAAAACCTAACTGATAGATCTTATACCAAAAATAAACATTCATTATCAATGAATTAAAATATGACATTGACACTGTCGATTTCAAAAATGAAAAATAAAAGTCACTTATATTTATAAAAGAACCTACCTAAATACCTTAACTATCAAGCGGTTATGATTTAAAAAAATATATTTTATGAACTTAACCGTTTCAAAAGAGTCTCCCCATACGACTAAACATTGATTAATAGTAATGATAACTTTATAAATGTTTGAGTTTTAAATTTAAATATAACATTATTTATGGAGCTCAAGATTTTAAATTAAAGCCGAAGCACAATATTGTGTTCACGAGAATGATTATTCTTACTTGATTTTAATCATTAATATTAATTAAATGCCTACATTAAATTATGAATTTTGTCTTTACCTGTTGGTTTCAGAGCTTTGATAGCAAATGGGATAACCAGATGTGGATGAGGTAAATCTAAAAACACGGCATCAGCTTTTCCGGATACATCATCACAAAATCCATTTTGACAAACATCTCTGAAAACCATATTAAATAAAATGGTCAATGAAAAAAGAATAGCAAAATTAAATGGACTTGACTACCTGCATTGACTGGTAATTATGTCAGACAATCCATGTGATTTGAATTCCTTTTGAGCCTGGTCTGCTCTTTGTTCATGAAAATCATAAGTATATATATGACCAGAAGGTTTTACTCTTAAAGCCATGGCATGAGTTAATGAACCACTTCCAGTACCTAAATGTGATGAAATTACAAATTGTACAAATCAATGTAATTAATAAATAAAATAATATATTGATTGCACGAGATAGTTAAACAAAACTAAATGTATTACCTGATTCAACCACAATGCTACCAGGTTTGAGTTCTAACATAAACATAATAAGACTAATGTCTGGTGTGTATATGATCTGAGTTCTATGTGGCAATGTTTGCGTCCAAAGTTCAGGTGTTGGATACAAAACATAGGCCCATCCGTGAGACAAATTTACTTTCGATCCAAACTGTTTCCCGAACAACGATGAGATTTTCAATGCTCCATACTTAGTTTGCATGACGTTTTCTACTTTTTCGCCTTTGCGATTTTCAATTATCGACTGAGCTTGTATGGCGTACATCGCTTGAGGATTTATATACAGTATGACCGTATCGCCTTCTTCAATCACATCTTTGTAACGATTGAAACTCATTTCTAGTAACAAACAATAAAATACATATTAGATATATTGAATTGTAACAATTTTTTATGGTCTACTTTAAGTTAAAAGTAACATAAAACAAATACCCTAATTTTATAACAACATACTAGGCAAACCCGACGGCTTTTAATTGTTTTAAGAGTCAATGCGACTATATTAAATTTATGAGATGTTATCGATTCAAACGCGTTCATTTTGTAATGGCTACAACAATTACACTGGTAATTGATATATTTCCATGTTATATAACAAATTTACAATCACAAAGTAGTTTTTTTTTTAATATTATTATCTAATGGTTTTCATATATTCTGTTTAGGGTACATTTTGTAGTCTGGCGGCCTAGACAACCGTTTCACCAGTATTTAATTAGATGCCTTACTCTTAGTATTAAAATGCTAACGTAAGAACAATGTCAACAGTATTAAACATCACTTTGGAAAATAATACGAGGAAAATTAAGATCATCATTTCCTGAGAAATTCAAATAATTGTACGATTACAAATCACAACATCCCGGGACCAAACTAACGGTCATCGATTCGGTTCAATATTATGACAATAATATGACAATGGGTTATAATTAATAGGTAATTGTTCCAACTCACTTCTGATTTCAATCACTGCCAATCGGTGTTGTTGGAAACGAAGATTTTCAGATTATAATTATTCGGCGTCGATGATTTATAAGCGCAGACAATAAGCGAAACGTACGAGTAAAGTTGTTGAAGACTAGTCGAATTTGGAAAAAATAAAACGACCGTCAACTGAAAAGGAATGATTTAAAATTGAAAATCTTCATTTTTCAAATACAACTGGAAATCATTTTATCACGATAAAGATAATATGTAAATAACAACTTGAGCACGTTTTTCCTAACCTCAATCATTCTCGGAAACCGTGATAAGAAAAACGGGAATTGATAAATAATAGCGTTTCATATTTCTATTTTATTTACAATATTTTCGATTTTGAAAATATTAAATAGAAAATTTACCTTCAAATCCAATTATAATTCTTACTTTATAATTAATAGTTGCCATTTTAAAAGTTTAATCATGTTGAAAGTTTTAAGAAATCAATTGTGCCCTATGATTGTTCGAATTCGACCTTTTTCATCAAGTCAAGTAAATGAACCAACGGTGAAAACAAAACCAAAATTATTCTGTAAGTTGATTTACTATAGTTGTTTTGAAAAAATAATACAAGTCCTGCAAAATGTATTATAATATATATTAGTAAGTAGCTTTACCGAAAATAATTTCTCCTTTGAGTTTTTTACCTTCGTTATAGTTTATAAATTGTGTTGGCACATATTCCACATTAATTTATATTTCAAATTTCAATGCATTTAGTATTTAAATAATTTCATTGGAATATTTCTTCATTCCATATTATTATTACATGGATAATAGTCACGTTTGGTTTAAGATAGATCCAAGTCTAAAAGTGATGATAAATATTACTTGACGAGTTTTTTTTTTCATCTTAAGTGATCGTATTCCAATCTCCTATTATATCATAGAAATTTATTCTAACGTTTATAAATATTATGGTAATAAAATATTACCTATACTTCAAATGGATTAATTTTAATCGTACTTATTCTAATTTCGTTATACTCACACAGTCTGAGTAAATGCAGTTTTCTTCTGTCCTTATTGAAAATAATCTGCTTCATTGTAAGTTTTAATTCTTGGTGGTAAATATTTTCTAAATCTATTCAAATAAATGTATTCAAAATTACTACTGATATTGTATTATTGAAATCATATTTCTTAAACCGACCTATTTATCTATAGATACTAAAATCAAAATTTTAAAATGTTGAAGATAACATAAATACCGGTTCATATTTACAAAATCGACATTTCGCCGGTGCATCTCCGTCAGCAATTACAGAAATCAATTATGACAAATTAAAGACATTTATCAACCAAAATGAAGCGTTGATAATTGATGTACGCAATAAAGACGAACTAGCCGCTACAGGAGTTTTACCAAAGAGTTGCAATATTCCACGTATGTATTAATTATATTTTTAATCAATATAGTAATCCATAATTTACTAATTATGGATCAATAAAATTGACTTTATTATTTTTTTTTTTTCAGTTGATGAATTAAGCACTGCGTTCCAATCAACACCAGATGTATTCATCAGAAAATACAATATTCCCAAACCAGACAAAGATTCGAATATTGTATTTTCTTGTGCTAAAGGAATAAGGAGTCTAAAAGCCTGTCAGCATTTAGCAGATTTGGGCTATAAAAAGTATACATTATTTAATTACTTTACTCTGAATACATTGTTGTTGGTATAACATTTATTTGTTGTTTTTCAGTCTTTTCAATTACACAGAAGGATGGTTTGGATGGGAATCGCATAAATAACCGAGTGCTAAATTGTAATTGATCACATTTAAATTTCACGTATTTCATTATTTTACTAAAAGTGAATCGTTATTGTTTCGAAATTGTATTGTTATTAAAAAATCATTGTTTTATTTTATGATTGTTGATTATTGTTAATTGTTAAGTTAACTATGTTATTTAAACTAATTTAAAAGATCTAATAGAAATAATAAAACAAAATAGTAAAAATGTTTCAATTCATGTATTGCTAAACATATGATTAGGGTCCAAAAAACATGTTTGGCCTTCGGTCATGGTACTGATATGACAATGATATATAAATATACCTGTATTATCATCAGTAATAACATTTCAAAACATTTGACCTCTATGAAATTGCAATAATAATATATGTTGATTTTCAAATCATACATTTCTACAATTTTATTTTTGACATTGTAAACATGTTAAACAGTAAAATATTACGTCTAAAAATTGTAAAAATTATTATTACGGTAAAATTATTTATACTTTCTAGTTTTTAAATTACAATACAACCGTTTAAATTATAATTAAAATTATTTACCTAAGTAAAGTTTTTTTATTTAATTTTATGTATGTGTGTTAATAGCACCTAACTGTTATCAATTATCCTCTCCCCTTCATAATTATTGTTTTCTATTTTATAATATATGAGGATAAATGTGATCTAAACTCTAAACTTGTATTCAAATATATACCCATAAAATATATTTATGTATAATATAATATTAATTAAGTTAGTATTTATGTGGTATTATGGAAGGTAATCATTCTTACAACGAAATAAATATAGGATTACCCATGTACCATGTACGTACGGGGTTTTAATGATTCCATAACACGTTATTCAATAGAATTTTAATTCTAAAAACAACTCAAATCTATTACTTATTTATGTGCCTACATGTACTTACCTAGTTGTATATTCAGTTCTTAGTTTATTTTACTACAACACCCAGAAATGTAGGTGAGAACTTTATAAATTGCTATTGTAACTATAAAAATGGAAAAACAATATTGTATAAGTCTATGTGTATATAAGTATATATGTATATTATTCATGAGCAAATAATTAATTGAAATGTGTAGGTCAACCTTTATGTACAATACATGTAGATATGTTACAATTTTTGGACAGGAAATACATACTCGTACACTTTAAAGTTTTCATGAGGGGGATAAGAATCAAATATCAATTCACCTTTTTCGTTCTTATAATCTTGATAACACAAATTGTACACACATTGGAATTCTAGTCTCTCCGCTGCACAAGCTGAAAAATGACTACTGCATTCGACTCGTATTATTGAGCATTCGTTTTCCAACGCCAACTCTCTGAAATTGAAATATAAACTAACAGTGTCAATATTGTGTCATATTATCAGTGTCTGTATAAATTTGTTTTTAAAACTAATTACGACGATGGAATTATTATTAAAATAATTTATTATTTGTAACAACAAAACTATATATTGAATAATTTTTTCCAGGGGCGCCATTTATGCACTCGCATACCCTTGCAATTTAATTTATAATTGGCCTGTAAATCACGCATTCACTCGATAGACGATATATTTGTTTATAAATTGCCTAATTACTATGGATGAAATTGAAATTGAATATATCGTATATAATAAAGGTTTGATGTATTAAGATGAAAATTCTTGTGATGTGTATATGAAAATTTGAAGACTAAAAAATTATATAGAAAATAAAAGGATTAATTTATCAAAGAAGAAGGCTAAGAGGATTATTTTGAAGGGCTTAGACCTCCTCCTCTAATAACGGTTTTCATTGGCCTCTTAAAATGTTTGCACACCTTTATAAAAAATTGAAATGACATCCCTGATCTTTTCATTAATTGTTCAATAGCAATGAGAAGGAAAAATATTTTCATGTTCAGAACAACACTCATATAACAAATAATTAATAAATAAATATTATACTATCTTAATTCATGGCTACAAGTGACCCCGAATCACTGGCTCTACAAATGCCTGATGCTAATTTACCGCCTACAATAATTATCTATTTTAATAGATATAGTCTAACTGCAGCGAGAGCCGTTTATTATATTGTTAATCATTGGCAAATGATGTATGGATAACGTGACCATACGTCCCCCTTTCAAGCTTTGTGTCCCACTGTCCCCAAAGAACCTAAAGATGTCCTGCTTTGAAAATGTACAGGTGTCCCCATGGGCCCATAAGTAAAATTTTAGGGAGGGGCAAAAAAAAATTCTCAAATGTAAGATAAAAAAGATTTAATGTTATTTTCACATATATATGTAAATATGCTATTATACTAGCCGGGGGGGGGGGGGCAAGTGCCCTGTCTTGCCCCCCCCCCCAATGGGCGCCCATGGGTGTCCCGCTTCGAGGATAAAAATTTATGGTCACGTTATGTATAGATTACTTTAATTACAATTATCTACGCATCACAGATACAATTAAATAAGTCATATCATTGATTATAAATAGTACTATTTATAATCAATATATTGGGTAAATAATACCTACTTGGTTTTATCAAACAGAGCTTTACACAGTCCTTGACCTCTAAATGCTTCATTTACCGCGACTATTTTAATATTCATAATACGATCCAACTTTGGATATTTTTTAAACACGTCTGATTCTTGTTCGACTTTTTGGAAAAGTGTCATGAATTTTTGAAACTGAACAGTGTTTTTCTCATCCTGATCATTAGTGTAGTGTTCCTCACTATCTCTGGACACGATTTCATTGGAAATCACACCAATCAATTCTCCGTTTGGAGATACTGCTTTTAATGTTAATCCTGAACGAACAAAGTAATTGAAATTAATAGTTTTTTAAATTCTAGAGGATATAACAACATTGACAGGATGCAAAGCATTTAAAGCTTTTATATAGGTAATATTATTTAATATACTCGTATATATATTTATGAAAGTTACAAGCAATAGACTAGATACCTATGATAATTAGTGCAATATAAATACTGAATACAGATTACAAAAAAGAAAAATAAAGCATACTTTATATATTATATATTTGTTTATTTTAATATTTAAAAAAAGTTTAAATTTTGAATAACGTGAGAATATTTTATTTTATTATTATTATGTAAATTATAATAATTCACCTAACTCGTTTTAATAGACTTATCGAATTTATATTAGAAAATAAATTGTTAATTCATTAATTAGTACCTGCAACATATTGATACAAGTTTAAAGGAATTTAATGAACACTTGTTATCATATAAAAATGCCTCGTTGGATAATATTTAATGTAAACAAGCGTGAAACTATAGAAGCCACCAATTAATTTTTTAATGATCATGTTAATTAATTTGCACAATTATAAATATATACGTTTATATATATATAACGTACGCCAATAAGTATTCAAGTATTTATCGTAATAATTTATACGAGTACATACAAATATTATATTAATATTATAAATTATTTACTTTTAGTGCTCACCATTGTCCAATGTTCTAAAACCGTAGTCTTGAAGCTTTCCCAACGACTCGACGTCTTCGAATAACTTTAAACACACTATTAACGGTTCTTGTTGGAAAAAGAAGATTTTTAAAAATTCAAAAACACTCTGTCTATCGTCCGGAGTCATCGGTGTGATAGCGTAAGAGCATATTTTACCGTAGACTTTACTATTCATGTTTTCTTTTTCCAAATCGAAGACCAAAATTGTCTTGTTACAATAGCCACAACCGCAACAGCTGTAATCAATTAAGTTTCGAGTTAATGAGGTAGTATAATCATACACCTGTATAATAATTATAGGTACGCGTTGAAACGAAACTATTCTATAAAATGAAATCTGCTCAAACATGCCATCACATCATACGAATCCCTACTTATATTATTACTCGTGCTAAATAATATGATACACGCAAATAAAAAAAAAAAATAAAAAAGAATAGTGCTACAAACCGAACATATTTAATTCCCACGTTTATTTAGTTACAGCGTGTGGTGGGTGCGCAACACGCCAAACGTTATACTTACCTACCGAGCGCCGGTATAAAAACGTGCCTGTGTAAAATACTCATCCTAATTAACGGCAAATATTTTAAATAATGAGATAATCGAGACGACACTCTCGGGGCTTAATTATGTTCGTCGTTTCACTACATATATTATATTAAGTAGCAATGATCCATCTTGGTAAATAAAGTCACACGCGATCGTTTCAAATAAATATACTCGCTTTGTTCGTACTACTCGTATATCCTAGAGAAAAACAAAAACAATTTTTATAGCCATCGACGTACGTTACGCTATGCTCTCACCTTTGATTTATAATTTTCAAAAACACAGAGCATTGTGTTCAGCATGAAAATAACGACAACAACAAAAGAACGACTTGGGCTGTTACTTATTTTAACCGCGGTAATGCTCAAACCGAAGAATCCGTTGCTACCTGCTGGTGTCGAATTACGTGATATATTACGTAAGGGGATCGAAAGCCACGTCCGTTTTTCGTCAAAATGACCTGAAAGAAAAAATAATATAAATATAAAATTAGAGGAGGATTGATTTATCAAAGAAGATGGCAAAGAGGATTTTTTCGAAGGGCTTGACCTCCTCCCCCGATAACGGTTTTAATATGTACATAATTTGGCCTCTTAAAACGTTTGCACGCCCTTATAAAAAGTACAAATGGCACTACTGTGGTGCGAGAAACGGAAATGGTTCATTTTGAAACGGACAATCTTCAATTTTTAGCTTATGGTTTGGGAGGCCCCTAAGAACCGGAGGCCCGTGTGCATCGCACACCTTGCACACCCAATTGTTGCGGCACTGTATAAGAATAAAATGTTATTTAAAAACAATGCTATACTTATTTTAATTTATATTTATTACAAATTAATAAATCAGAAGAAAAAAAGGAAATTGTTTTAGGTGAAAAGGCCTCAATAAAAGTAATAGCCCCCCTTAAATTATGACCATAATCCGGCCCTGATGCGCAGTACACCGATCACCGATGGGTTAAAAAAACATTTAATTTCGCTTAAAACCGATTTTACCGGCTTGCACGTAAAAAACAAACGTCATCGGTAAACCATCGTTACATTATTTTCAAGGACTTTATAATACGTTACATTGATGTTTTCTAGCCTAAAACTACTATCCGTTACTGTATCGGGCGAGTCACCATGGAAACGATTGGTTCGCTATAACGTTGTACCGAAACGAAATACGTCATTACGTTTTGTAAGCTTTTCTAAATAGGTACACCTCATCGAATAAAATCTCGCGGAGGAAGAATTTATTGTTTCGATTATCAAAATGGAAAACCAAACCAAGTAAGCATTCTATCCGCACGGGTTTCTTTGTTTTTCGCACACGAAGACACTCACGATTCGAACGAATTGAAAAAAAAACAAATTTTCATATTGTATACCGTTTTTTGTTTTTCAGCGAACGTTGTGTTTTCGTTGTTGGTAAGGCTCCGCATGTCCAACCCTGCAGTTTGCTCGACAGTAAATGTGTCATTTGCGGACGAGTGTTCCCCAGCAAAATGGTCAAGTGCGAAAGTACGTCATAGCTTTATGCATACGACAGTGTGATATTTTGAGTCTTGTATTTTTTACATTGTCGATGAGCGGAGGACGGGGACGGGGATGACGATGGGGCGGGGAGAGGTAAAAGAGTGAAAACTTTAAACTCGGTCTTTGTGTGAGTAATTTAAAATCGTTATTTATTATCAGGGTTAGGATTTTATAGCATTTGCTACTTATTATGAGATAACTATTTTAAACTGTAATGTATTCTAAAGATTACAAGAAGACAAAAAGTCGTTTGATTATTATTAGACTATTATCTATCCAAAACCCTAGCGCGACCCGAATAGATCACCTATTGGCTGTCGGATTATAAAGTCATAATTAATATTAAAAAACAATATACAGACCACTAACTTGCGAAAAAAACGTAACAATCGTATTATATTTGTGGTACCTTTGTACCATACATTTAGTAAAACGTCTGTATAACCGTCCCCTTTGATTCACTTTACCTACACGGAAAATGTCAAATTCACTAGTGAAACCCATCGTCTCTATAACGGATGACTCTGTTGCTTCCAAGCGATTCCGTTATAGAGAGGTTCGACTGTTGTTTAAATACGTGTTAAAAATTCCCCCGATTCTTACCTGGATTTGACGCACGTTTATTGTTGCTCGACGGATTACAGCTTGCCACCTGTGCGCACATGACTTTTGCATTTTGACGTCATCCCGCATCATTTTTCGCCAACAAGCAGCGGAAAAAGAAACACAAACCGCAACAGTCTCCGTCCGACACATGGCCGTCGGTACGGACGTTAGGGAGAACAAACCGGCCAAGCAGACGCAAATTTCGGTCGGGAAATCGGCGGATTTGACGAAACCGGAAATTCAGAACTCGGCTCCTGCCGCAATACTCGACGATCTAAAACAACCACAGACATCTATTAAGCAGACTAACGTGAGAAACACTGCGATTTATTGTTTCACGTTGCGTTTACTCAAATATTATAAAATATATTATTATATAATCACCGATCCGGTATCGCGGTGATTGTTCGTCACGCGATGATAATATACAATGACGTATTTTCGGTGGGGGAGGAGCTCCCGGGTCTCGACTCCCCCAGGATCAAGAAAAAATAAAATAAAATTATCATTTTATCTACGGCCTAATCAAAATGTTTTACATAATAACGTAGTATATTTATAAAATTCCAGTAAAAAAAATACCACGGAATTGCATTAAAAATTGAACTAAATGAACCTTAGGTGTGCAGAGAAAGATGATAACAATACTGAGTTATATTTATATATCCATGGGCGTCCCCAGACATTTTTCTAGGGTGGGGGGGGGGCAAAATTAATTTTAAAAATAAATGAAGATTTTTTTAGACATTTTATACTTTCATTTTATTTTATATATTAGTTTTCATATTGTATTGTGTCAACGACGACGTGAAGCGAACGTCGTCGCGAGGCGGTCAGCTGTTATCGCGATGGGAAACCAACGACCATTCGACGCTAATTGAACTTATTATTGTTTTTCTTTTTTTTGACAGTCGGTGATGCAGTCATTCAAATTTTGGGAGTATAGATTTACGCTGTTCTCCCAATTTGACAAAGGCATCATGCTCAACAAGGGTAAGTCGTAAATAAAACATTATTTTTTCCTAAATCAAATCTAATAAATAGTTAATTCATATATAATTTCTAAACGATTTTATTTATTTACTTTAATTCACAGAAAGTTTTCAGCAAGTCTGCCCCGAAATATTGGCACGTCGTATAGCGATGAAATGCAATAATTTTGAATTAATACTAAATCTGTTTTGCGGCACAGGCAGTATGGCAATTCAACTAGCATTGTGCGGACATAATGGTAATTATATTTATATTTTCCGGACGTCAGTTCCAGTGGCATTTAGTGGCAGATTTTTCTAGAAAAAAGGATTTCCCCCCCTCCCCGACTCAGTTTCGCGCGCGAGGGTAGGCATACATATTATACAAACATATAGACAACGTCATCATCACATGTTCGCGCGTGTTTTTGTGTTAAATAATAATATAAAAATGTCAAATAATTAAGCGAAATTAAAATTGAAAGTTAAATAATATATGTAAAAAATTGTCTTTTAATCGTTTTAAAAATGAGACGCATTTATAGAGGTATTTTTCAACTGTATACTTCTGACTCTAAGTAAAGCACTAGACTAGTGTTTACAAACATTAACTTATATAAACATATACATTAGTAACCTAACCCTCCTCGTCTAAAAAGGAAAAAAAATGATGGAGCTGATCAAAACGTGATTCGACAAACATAAAAATAATATTTTAACAGATTTTTTTTTTTTTTTTCGTTCACAGTTATTGCTGTCGACTCGGACCCCGAAAATATTTTACTGGCAAAAAAGAATGCAATGACATATGGTGTGGCCGACCGAATATTTTTTAGGTTGGGCGACGGTTACAAAGTCTTTAAACAAGTCAACGCTAACGTCATCGTAACTTCCCTGCCTTGGGGCAATCGCATCAACAAATCAGAACTCGATGCAAACGCTAAATGGTCGTCTGATAAACAATTGTCACAGTTTTTAAAATTTGCACGAAGCATTACTACTAGAGTGGTACTTAATGTCGGTGAAAATATTGACTGTGATAAAGTACGTTAAACATAAATATTATACTAATTTATCAAATACTTATTCAGTGACGTCACTATGTGGGGTCCCGGGGGTCGCGATTTTAGGTTGAATTTACTAACTAATTATTGATGTAAATATTATTACCTTTTTTTGTCGTATAGTTTTTGCAATTTGCTAAGAATGAAGGATTTAGTCGAATCAAAAAGGAAACAGTTTCAATTGACGACAATTTTAAATTCTTCACTTTCTACTTAACACACGACCGGGTATGTAATACACATTGTTAATTAATTCTATTAATTACAGGCATGTAATACATTTTACCATTAACATAACGTGTTTGCCAAAAAAATATTCTTCGCACAACATGACGCAGACCGTTTTCACATGTTTAACTCGGAATAAAATATTATAAAAATTAGTGTTTTATAATTATTTATTTATTTATTTTAATAATTATTATTACTATTGTTTTGCGAAATCCTCAAGAAACTTTCGTTTCACGAAATTTCACACGCTTATATGATATGTATGATGATGTTATAATATACAATTTGATGTTTTATAGGACGTCCATTACGCAGAAAGGGGTGTAAAGTTACTGCCGACAATGAATAAGGACGTTTATCTGAAGACATTACGTAAGTATAGATAAATAATATATTTAAGCTTACGTGACGGTTAATGTTTAATTTCATTTTCTTTAGCGCTGTTATATAAACAAAAAATGTTGTACTTGAAAACGAACAGAATCGCTTCGTTCCAAAAATATATAAGAATGGTCGAGGATTATCTCGACGAGAACGTCGAGAACCACTACATATAATTTGTTTGCATCCCCGTTGGGATTTTGTATATATATTTGTTTATTATTGTTAAGTTTTGTTAAATTTTTCGACATTTTTTTTCGGGTTCAACCCCCCCCCCCCCCAGTGCCAAAATAAAATAATATTGTTCCATTGTTACGCTCTGAACTTAAAAACTAAAAATATAATTTTGATAAGATTTCTATTTGAGTTGTTATTTTAACTATAAGTACCTTTATGTGTTTGATTATTGAGTAAAGAGGCAGTTTTTGCATTTATTTTTTAGTTGGGCAGATTCAACTGTAATTATAAATTATAACATACAACTATATAGGTACAATTGTGTGCTGTTATTGTTATTCATTTATTATTACTGTAAAAGTTCTGACAAATAAATTTTGAAACTGATAAAGTGATACCCATTTAACATTAAACCTACCGTTTTAATAATAATTACTAATTATCAACATAATTACCTATTCGTACATTATTCTTCTAAGTTCTAAGTATAGTTTCCATAAGAATTCATTAGATCTTGTGTCTTCAGGTTATCTATGATTTAATGACCTCTGGTATTCAATCTCTTCAAGTTAGTCAATTTACCTATATTAATAAACCAAAGATTTGAAATGGGTATTTATTTTTTTGTAAATCAAGGTTATCATTTTTTTTAATATTAAAATCAATATTTAAAAATTATGAATATTTATTTTATTTTTTAATTTTAAAAGTTGTTTTAATAGTTTAGTACATACTTTTACACACATAATATTCCCCGCGTTTATGATATCTTTCGAATAGGTGGTAAAATAGCTCCGGCGTCCAAAACACCAACGAAATTGTACAAATTAATATTCATTTATGAACATATCCATTGTCATTTCGATTTCAATAATTCGTATAAACACTATAAACAATAATTATTACAATCAAGACGTACAGATTTTTATAAGTTTCAAGATGATTTAATCAAGTAGTACCTATAGCATATTTTATTATTTTTTTGAAAAATAGAAACAGAGAGTGATTATAATACTTTTGTAGTTATAAAACAAAAAAATAATAGTTTTTATTCCGTTAAATATAATTAACTGTTAGATAGATTAGATGCTAATTAGCGACTGTACGAGTAACCAATACACAAGTGTAAAAAGCATATTATTAATTAATCTAGAGTGGAATAAAAATCCTGAAACATCAATAATCCATAGATAGCTGGCTGGTAAATAATTCATAAAAATATTAAATAATTATGTAACTCATTGAAATACTATTACGTTGACTACTATGTATAATAACTTAATAAGTTTATAAGCGGAAGTAAAAATGACAACATTGTATAATTATATTTAAGTGTTTGAAAGTTGATAAACCTTTATCATTATATCACCAAATTATATTGACTTACGATTAATGTACGCGCAAGGTACAAAGTTATGATATATTATTTTGTTTATATAGACACACCGCATGCGGGTATACGAGTATATATTATATAAGTAAATCCGATATGCGGATGTGACATAATACACATATCCACCCACATATAGGTATTATACCTGTATTGTATTTATATGGGTTAGTGGGTAGCTATATTAATTTTCACAAGATAAATTTAGGATGATGAAATATTTTATGTAATTTGTTCTATTCCAACTTAAATTTATAAATTTATATAATAAACGTAAAGTAATGCAGAAAATCATTTTTGAATAAAAATATACATATTAGAAAATATAAATATTAGAAAATTATTTTTTAACCTCTTAAGGAGTATCCTACGTGGTAATATCAATTTTTGTTTTTCAAATGAAAATTCAAATTTTTTTTTTTCACAGAAATTTAATTAACTTTCTCTAGACTTGTGTAGCTTTACGTTAAGTTACTAATGTAACAAAATTAAAAACAATACACTAGGAATTATCGAATTTAAAATCGCGAATGAAAAATGTGAAATAATTAGTATATTTTTATCTAAGCACATTCATTTACTACGTTATATTTGTGTAATCTTGAAACAATAGCGATAAGTAGCAAAAAAATTAACTATTATTCGATTATTTTAATATCACTTTATTGCCATAAGTCTTTTGTAGGTAGATATGTCCTATGTTTGATAGTATTAAAACATTTAAAACGTACGTTTATGTAGATATAAGACATAAGTATCATATGAACATAATAATAGCTGATGCCAATTATATTTACAAATTTATAATATACTGACCTTGCGGTATTAAGTTACACAGCTGCAGTATCCATTAATCGCTATAGGTGTTTAATCTTTGCATCACTATCACCATGTATCAATATCACCTGCATAGTTCCATAAGTTCCATAGACAGGCACGTAAAAAAGTTTTAAAAATTGTTTAATTTACTTACTTCATTTTGGCGCCGATATGATGGGTTCAACTTATGGAGGTAACTAACTTGTATGATACAAAGTTTAAACTGAGCCCGCGACCGATAACGGATTTAAATTTCTTTCTGTAAACGGTTGAACAAATTCATATTTTTATGCAACCCGCCATTGGCCCCATCAATCTAATTATATTAATAATTGTTCATTTTAACATGACAACACATAAAAAATTGATTACAATCGTAATTAGTTACGTATCTCCTTCCTTTGCCACATAATACTTGATTGATATGACGATACTCCACAGTTGATGACATAAATTATCATGTTACTTTCGAATATGTCGTATTGCCATCATTCATCACTTGTCAGTATACTACGTCAGTATTATCGTACAAACTAGATGAATTGCGAGAATCAACACACCGTATCCTGTCACTAGGTATTATCTGTTCGAATAGTTTTTACTACCTACATCAAAATATAATGTCAGTCTACAAAAATATAAATTATGAAGAATTGTTAGTGAAAATGGATAACAAATCTTTTGTGATTGATGTCCGAGAAAAACACGAGCTCACTGCAACAGGATCGATACCAAACAGCGTTAACATCCCACGTAATGTTACCATACTTAATTACAATATTGTAAAACTACAAATTATGATTTAAATTAATTAATTTTTATAGTTAAAATAATTTATGAATATTTACATTAAGTAATTAAAATAGTTAAATTATATTGTTTTAACGTTAAAAAAATAGAAGTACCTACCTATATAAACGCTTTCAGATGAAAATGTTCCATTGATAAAGCTCTTTTTAAGGAGCATTCCCAAAACAAATTCCTCAGTCATAAAAATAACTGGAGATTAATTTTATGTGTATAAATATATACATACATAAAACATTCTTTATATTTTTGCTATTTCATTTATGTAGAAATTATATTTTGGTTAATTTTCTTCAATATTGTCAGAGACATATTGCTATACTAACATACACACACTTGATAATAATTACACGTTGACTTTAATTTCAGTTGGTGAGTTAGAAAATGATTTAAATTTACCAGCAGAGACGTTCGAGGAAAAGTACAAAGTCATAAAACCGGACAAGGAAAATGATGATATTGTGTTTTCATGTGCTCGAGGAAACAGGAGCCGACAAGCAGCTGAAATCGCATTCAAACTAGACTATAAAAAGTAATTAATTTTAATAAAAGTGATCAGTACATAGTTTAATTAGTAATTTCCATATTCATAATAAAAAATTAAAAATTAAAATAATATAAATGAACTCTTTGTGTGTTAAGATTACATTTATATATACTTAAAGATGAATTTAAAATGTTACAGGTTATTTAACTACATGGGTGGTTGGACCGAATGGTCAGTAAAATATCCTGCAAGATCATAATTAAGGTGGCAAATCATTATAGAACACAATAGTTTCCATAAAAAAAGGATTGAAAAACTTAGACCATTATATACTAAATGGTCCATACCATAGATTAAGTATATTTAATCTATGTCCATACCTACTATTGAATTTTATGTTGTATATTATTTCTTTACCAATAATGATTTATATTTGCTACATTTCTCTTTATAAAAATCTTTTGGTAACTTGAATGATAACTTAAGATGTCCATGGTGATGAAGTTTTTTTTCATCTAAATTCATAATAATGTATAATTAATAATTATATAAGTATTTAAGTATACATAAATTGTATTTATAATCAAAAATACTCATTTTACATACGTTCATAATAATTAAATGCATACATTTTTAACCGACTTGTTGATTTTCTTATAGAAATTTAAAAAAATCTTTTTCTAATTTGAAAATCATTTTAGTTTCAGGTTAATTATATCCATAAACATTTATTAAAAGAATACTTGGTATGTAAAGTATGTTTATTTTTATGTTGTTAATTTAACTGCTAAAAGGAATGTATAATAAAGTATATTACAATACATTGTTATAAAAAAATTAATATTTAAGAGGAAAACTCCAGAAATATTTTCACTCCCTGAACATGAAGACAGGCTCCGCCTATGAACCACATTGAATAAAAATTGCAGGTTAATATATATATAACAGTATGGCTAGTAAATTTGTAGTTGAGGATTGGTGAGACTAGCCTGCAGACTTATTAATCAAACAAAATCCATTAAATATATTACAAAATATAAAATGTATTGTACCAATAATTAGAAGGAAACCAAGTGAAATTTAAGTTTTAATTTCAGTTCATCTGATGGGTAATAAAAAACCATATTATTTTTATCTGTTGCATAATTTCAGTGGTAATGTAATTACTTAATATTAACATGTCTCTTAAATAAATGTGTTTTTTAATTCTGATAAGTCAAATTTTTTCAGCATCATGGAAAAAGTAAAATTAACTTTGTCAATTACTGTATATTGTTTGTGGTCGAGGACTTGGCAATTTTCTGAAATTTATAAAATAAACACTATTAAGATAATAAACATTAACACAAATTAAATCATTCATAAACTTATTATTTTTAATAATATAATGTTATGAATTTTTAAATAAATTTACTTACAACGTTTCTTTTTGGCTTTAGCTTCAGCAGCATCTGAAGCTCCTACAAAAGTTCTTTGAAGTTTTCCTTTACGTTTTTCTCTTAGGTCATCAGCTAAGCCTTCGGATAAATTTTCAATAAGATTCATTGTTTCTTTAGGGTACCTGGAAAATTTAAAATTAATACCTACTTACAGTTTGATTCAAAATAGTATGACCATAAATATTCAATAATTAAACTCACTTGCATCCTAAAAATTCAATATTAAAAAAAACTTGAGCCAAAGAAACAAGTCTGTCTTCAGAAAATTTATCTTTATGTGCGTCTAAAAATTTTCGTCTAAACTGCCAGTGATCTTCATACTCAAATTCAGATTTATATTTTTCAACATCCCAAGCTGTGTCAATACTCATTTTCTTGGTACCTAAAAATCATAAAAATAATTAAATATTAATACGTATAGTTTATTCATAAATGAAAAAAAAAGACAAGGGCAAAGAACTAATTTAGTATTCATGAAAAAATGTCCACTAAGGCCTTCTAATCTAGACTGACTAATTCATTTGTTTTAAAACAATAATTCGCAATTAAATACATCTAAAACTATGAAATAAAATTATAAGTATTTATTTATTTTTTAGATCTCCCATTAAAATATCTATTTCATAAAATGTATGTTACCAACAACTATTACAATATTTTTTATGTTTGAAAATAATTAAAAAAATGCTAAGTATTTTAATTTTAAGATTATAAAAAGATTTTAGGAAATTTCCTTTCCAGCCCTAATAATAAGTGTCTTATTCAATAACGGTGCATAGTACTTTCGATTTTAGGTTGAAGTTAATATGGTTATAGAACCAGATAAAGACCTATGGAAATTCATGCCTATACCTATATGCAATTCAATCACTACAATAAAATGTTCAAATAATTAATTATAACCAATTGAAATATAATACCGAATGAAAATGTAGTATTAAATAGTAGTTTTATTTCTTTATCATTACAAAATACAACAAATGATCAACATGGGTTAAAAAATGAATAATGAGGAATTCAAATTTCAAAGTTAATATTATTATAGTTTCATATTATAGTTGTTATACATAAATTGATTTTAGATAATAGATGTCATTGATTTAATAAAGTTTAGTCTTGAAAAATAATAAAATAAACTTACTTTTTAAATATAGATATTAAGTACAGTAGCTGCCGAAATCCAAATATTGTTTAAATCTCAATAGTATATTTATTTTTTAACTTTAACTACAAGTCTACTTTAAAGACAAAAAAATGTCTCGTTAAAAATGTTAAAATGTAATTTTAAATTTATAAAATAAACAATAACTAAATAATACAGTCAATAATAACTGATAAGGTGATAAACTTATAGTTGGTAAGTCTGGAAAGAAAAATATGCATTAAAAAAAATAGGTACTTAATTTAAAAAAAGATTACACTATAGTCGGTCTTAAAATAAAACCAAAATGCAAAAAATACAAAATGAAATATTAATTTGTTTAATTCAAAGATTTATGAAACAAATTTTTGGCTGAAAATTTTTTCGCCGTTTTTGGAAAAAACTACTGGGGTAGCAAATTGTTCCAAGAAAAAAAAAAACCTCCAGAAATAAATGAATCGTTAACAAACTTTTAATCAAATAAGAGATTATTTAAAACGATATTTTGAAAATAAAAATTAATTATACAATAAGAGTTATATAGAGAAAAAGAAGAGGTTATATTTTATGTCATTATAATTAGGTACCTTCTTGATCTGTTCGATTGTTTTACGTTTTCGGTGCAAAAATCACGATTTTTTTATAGGTTAGCAGAAATATGATTTTGTTACCTCATGAAAAAGGGCGGTATAGCGGTCACTACCAATCGCTACCCCTATGACCCACAGGTCCTAGATAATCTTTATACGGTAAATAAATATAATCGGTACTACTTACGGCCTGTCGGGGCGTTGCTGTTGAAGTTCGGCGTTCGTTTAGCTTGTGAAATATGAACAGATACAAAATCTGATAAATACGGACGTCACTCGATAAATACGGATAAAATAAAAAGTCACGATTTAAAGTTTGATTAGACGAGATAAAACAATTGACGGCATTATTGACTATTGCGGAGAAAAATAAAAACTGAAGAGAAGAGCTCTCTGGACCGCTGTCGACACTAGACTGATCGCTGCACAGTCCGGTATAAACCGCTGTACTCTCGCGCGTCACTCGATCGGTACCAGTCTGGTTGCTAGCGCAGCTCGGCTGTCATTGGTCGGGAGGCGCGAGCAGCTCGGCTCTCATTGGCCGTGTCGCCCGCGAAATATTGGGCCGACGCGGACTTTTGTTTATTCCGATTTCGCGCAAACGCACTCATATCATAGTCATTGTTGTTATTACTATTGTAGTATTGTTACATAATTATGTATTCATAACGAACTATCTTACGTCATTACTCATTTTATAATTAGGTACCCCATGCTATATTAATTATTAACTGATCTATTTGATTGTTGTACGTTTCTGGTGCAAAAATCGCGATTTTTTATGTGTTTTATGCAAAAATGTTGCATAATTTGCAGTATGCAAATATTAAATTGTCACCTCGTGAAAAAAAGCGGGGTAGCATTCGCTACCCCGCGTCGGCGCTTGTGAGTATGTACTATGTTGTCAATTCGATCGATTGGTCACAGAACGAGAGACGGAGAGCTTTTCGTCATGTTTCTCGTGGCTCGTTGCCGATCAAAAACCGGTAGATATTATAAAAAAATCTAGCGGTTCTATGATAAGGCCCTGCGGCGGTGTGTTACGACGCTCAAAACGATTTCAGTGAAATAAATATTGTACGTAATTGTTATTTGTAAATATTGTTTTCGAATAATATTTTTTAAAAAAATAAAGAAATCGCGCTCTGCTCGTTCACGAGATCAGGTCGTTTGTTCCATGCGTCACATGTTTCGTAAACGCAAATGTTATCACTGGTAATTTTTTTTTTATCAAGGTTATACGGGTGAATTTTATTTTACTTCGTCGTTCAGCAATATTCTCTTCGAATCCGTGAATATTCAAGATCAACCCGATTTACGAGTACTTGCCGACTGCTGCCTCAAGTCATCCATTAAAAGTAAGTAGTAAATAATAAATAGTAATCGTACACGGTTTTTTTTTTCACACCATTTCATACCGTTTCGGGCGGTACATAATCGACAGTGTTTTTTTTAAACGCTTCCTTTTTCGAAGTATTCATTTTGAACTCGATATCAAATTTGTATTCTCGAATCATTTCTCTATTCAAAGTCATTTGAAAAAAAAAAAATTTGTTCATATTAGAAATAACGAAATAAAGTAGTGAGGCGCAACCTGGGTATTGCGATTTTTTAATAGAAGATGTCTATTAATTTAACACAAAACGATTAAGTAATTTCATTAATAAAATATCCAGAATTATCAAAAGAGCTCAAACGGATTTTACTTCATTTTGCTTCAAGTTATTTGTATGAAACAGCATTTTCAGCTTTTATAATAATAAAAATCAAATATCCATGCAGATTGAATGTCAAAGCTAATGTAATCTCAAATCAAAATCACATTTAGAACCAGTCATGTTCACAATTCAATCACTGATTTCTTATCAACTCTTTTCAGTTTGCAATATTTTGAAACCATTAAAATTTTTGATTATTTTTTTGCTATTCTGATTTTTTGAAATTTTGATTTTACTTTTATTAGCTATAATAATAATGTATTATTAATAATGATTGTTTGTATTTTAGATTAATGAAATTAAAAAGATTGCAAATTATACGCAAATAATGATTTTATATACCTATGTAATATACATACAATTTTTGGTCAGGGGTCAACAAATTAAAATAAATTTAGGGGTCGTGGATCTAAAAAATGTGTGCACACCACTGCCATAATAAGTCAAGTTAACTTTTAAATAAAGATTAAGTTTTTATTGTGTATTATTCATTACTCCAGTTTATTATTTTATATTATATATTATAATATTTTATACAAACTATTAATAGTTTATTTCATATGAATATAAAATGCAGTTCACTAATCTACTAAAAACTATTAAAATAAAATTTGAACATTAGTTGAAACTTGACACTATTTGGTTCTTTTCACAGATTCATAAAAATGATGTTTTTAAAATAACAAACGTGTTCTTACATATCTGTGGTTCTTTATTGTATAAAACAAAGTAGATAATAACAGTTCAGTTATCAAAAAACCAAACAATATTTATTTTTTACTGTACTAATTTAATTTACTTACACTTCATCATTTTTTCGCTACTTGAGTAGAAAGAAATTCAATTGAAGATACAAATTAACTGGTAACCTAATCATTTGTATCCATGTTTATATTGTGTACCTCCCCTTCTTTAAATTTCTTAAAAATTCAGAATTATTAATCAATTAATTAATTATTTTATAACTATTCAGATATTTAACTTTGCGACCACGATAAAAATATTAACCACCTTGTATGTTTATTGTTATAGAAAGACAAAATGTCGATTCGCAGAGCATTGGTAGCAACGAAACCATTGTCCAGAAACATCCACTGTAGCCGACCTCTTAATGATGATCCTCGTTTGAAAGACTTAAAAAAATGGCAAGAAATCTTCCAAAGGCCGGACGGCGTCCCTGTTTTCCTGAAACGTGGAATGACTGATCGTCTTTTATTCGGCTTCATAATCATCGGAACTGTTGCCGGACTTGGAAACTCATTCAAATTTTTGTACGAAGAAGTCATTAAACCATGAATAAATTACACTTGTAGATTTATTTAGTTTTGTAATTATAATAAACATTTATTAAACAAGTATTGTAATACGGTTTGTATTATTATTATTAAAAGGATATTGTGGATTTCTCCTCATTTTCAAAACAGTCTATGGAAATACAAACAAACAAAATTTTAGTCTTACTATGAATTTTATTTAAAATATAAAAAAAGTATTTATTAATAAAAACTATTACTGTATTTACCGAAACCTAGTTATTTTCTTGGACTAAAAAACTTTCTCATCGCCCATATATTAGAATGTTTCATTGTTTATAAAAAAATATATTGATTTGCCTAAGATGCTGTAAGTGGGACTGAAGAGGGTGTTAATTGTGGAGGTTGATTATTAGTTATGATAAATTTTTGCAATGTTGCAAAAATGATCCCCGATATTCCTAATATAATGAGTCCTGTGAATGTGATCGACAACCAAGCAGGTATTCCCAATGATTCTGAAAATATAAATATTTGTCAGTACAATTAATTATTTTCTTTTTGTTTGAATATATAAAATAAAAATATATATTAAAAATTAATAATCTATAGTTCATCATATAGATCAGCGGTCGCCAACCTTTTAGACCACGTGTACCATTAAATCCATTCTCTAAATTCTATGGACCACATACCTATATTTTTATAGTATTTACAATTTATATTTTAAGTCTCATGTCCTTATCCAGAGATAATAGCTTTTTAAAATAAAAAATTAGATTAATAAATAATGTTCAAATTTTTCTGCGGACCACTGGTATAGATTAATGTTTAAAAGAAGTGATTCATTGTTAAAACATGTTATCATTTATGTATATAAATATGGTCATCCTTATTAGTCCTTTTAGCTGGTTATTTTATTTTTTGAATTAATTTTTGTCATCTCACTCGCATATTTTAATTTTGACAAATATTATTTTGATCATTATTTTCTCATATAATTGTTGAAAGAAAAATATGGATTAATAATTATATTTTTTAAAGCACGACTGAACATCATTCAAATTTTAGTCATCTAATTTAATTGCAACTTATAAGCAGTCATATCAATGTACCTTTTCATGATTGATTAGGTCCAGAAAAGAAAATCATTTATAATATAGCAGACATATACCTACACTTTTAGTTATTATTTAATTTTCAAGAGAAATGTTAAGTTTTATTTTTGATATTTGTCAACAGCATTCATTTTTTACAAATATGAAATAAGTACAATAAATCTCACATAAAAAATATAAGCTACACAACATGTGTTGTTGTTTATACATGCATTGATTATAAATACTAAATAGTATTAGATATATTAATTATAATCAATGATACAACGCATATTTAAATTTAAAAAAAATTAAAAGTAACCACGCATAGTGTCTACTATGAACTTAAATAATATAATAAATTAGAGTTACTCTTATTTATAAAATATAAATAATATGCTGAATGAAAATTCATGTAAAAATATTTATTTATTGTTACTTACTGTAATACGTTCTCGTAATTGTTTTTCTTCCTCTCAAGATTTTTCTTCTTGCTTCCGTTTCATTGAGAAACAATGTCACGACTTAAAAAATTAAATATTATATTTTAGTCAATAAAATATAATTTTATGATCAATCGCATATACTCATATGTGAAAAAAGAATGTGTTTAATTGATATATATCAAAATTTAACTTACCAATAGCCAAACATAATATAAATCTTAAAAAACGCATTTTGACTATTATTCTTTTATTCTTTTCGAGCAATTTATGAAAACCTCTAAAGAAATAATACAATTCAAATGAGGTTAAATCATTGTCTTATTTGTATGTATGTTGTTGGGCGGGAACTTATTTGTTTAGTATCTTATCTTATTCTTTCACCATATAACATAATAAATAACAAATTAAGGTTGGGTAGATACCTTGAGTAAATAATTACTCATGTGTATATTATTCATGTGAAGATCTTAAATACAATGTTGATTGACAATTATAAATTTTTCATATTTTTATGTAAGATAATTTACTATGATCTATATTGTTCTCATCTTCTACTGTCACCATCTCTACATCATTTTCTTGTTCTTCTTCCAGTAATTTTTCTTCAGTTGCTAAACGTTGTTTAAGTCCTTTAAAAACAAACAAAAAAAAACGTTTAAATTTTAAACTCTTCAAGTACCTATCTACCTATATACGATATACATTTACACATAAACATTATTACAATATTAAAAACAATATTTTTATAGTTAACTAGAAAGTAAATCAATCATAAGCACCTTACCTATCATAATTAAAAATGATTTATTGCATAACGGGTATAATTATTTAACTTATATTTAAATAATCATAAGACAATTTTCATTACAGTCATAAAGAATATAAAATATTCTTATAATTATATAAGTATTAAATATTAATTCCAACAAATATATTAGCCTAATATAACTCTAATCCATGAATTACTTTGGGCAACATAAGACATTTTTTTTTTATAATCAGATTATTTTGAAAATATTGAAGTTAATTTAATCCAAAATGTATATTTTCGATATAATTTTGTTTGAATATCAAAAAATGATTTATTATTGTTAATTGAATAATAGAAAAAATGATAAACCTTAAAATATCGTTCAAATAATGTAGTTACCCAAAAATTTGTTTAAATTGAATTAAATGAGTATCAAAAAGACGAAATAGATACCTAATGTTGCTTTAGAAACGACAATATTTATATTTCAAAAATTGATCAATGATTTTAATTGATCAATTTTGGTATTTTACTATAAAGTAACAATATTTGATACAGTACCTGCAGCAGGAGACTTGATTAGAGCCATATCTCTTTGAACTTCTCGAATATCTCTGTGCTGTTCAACTTCACGGCCTTTACGTAATCTTTGCAATACATAAGTAGATTGACGCTTCTTTTGAATTTCTGTTACCTTCTTAATTGCTTCCACTAATAACACAAAAAAGAACCATTATTACTCGAATCGGATATTCATAGAACAATGATCACACAATGATAAGTGATATGAAGTACGGTTTACTTACTAGACATTTGCCAAAATTCTCTGTCATATTTCATGGGTATGTTACGTCTCTTTTCAATTTCGAACGATGGATCGACAGCTAATTCTTTACCCACAGCCTTACGGTATGCTTTAGTCCACCTGACACGTCTAGGATTCTTTTTCTTTTGGAATGCTCTATGACATTTTGAGCGACAAAATTTGAATACCTGAAACATGGTATCGAGTAATCGAGTCAATTAGTATGTAAAAGATGAATAAAAATAGTAATGTGTTTCCATAATGTATTTCATATTCACTCACCTTACAATCATTTCTTACAAAATGCATTCCATGTCCAGGATATATTTTAGACGAACAAAAATAACAAGAATCGATACGCATTTTTGTGTTTAATTCATAGAACTCTATTCAATTTATTTAAGAGACTACGGTTTAAACACTTTTAGGTGTTTTAAAGTGACAGTGTCTACTGCCCAAGTGGCAAATAAAGTAAACAAGGTTTATTTTTTTATTATCATCATTCAAAAGCACGTGTTATAAGGGAAATATACTAAATATTCGTCATGGCGTAAACAATTATTTATGATACGTTTCATACGGTAGACAAGGAAAATAAAATAAAGTTGGCAACATGTTATCATCACGCTATACTTTATAGCATATTTATGGCATTTCGCCTAGTCTAACCGCGTCTTTTTTAAATTTTTTAAAAAACTAAGAAAATTCAAAAGTTCCAAAATAAATATTACGAAAAAGTCATAATCTTTTGAGAAAAAAAATAAATACCGTTACTGGAATACGGGTGAAAATCGAATACGAATATGATTGCACGAAATCATTATTTTTAACGTTTAAAACGTGTATTATATTTTCTCGTGTCCTGTCCTGTGATCCGAATTCGTTTTCCATGACGAGCACACACAATGTAATTTTTATACCTGCATAACATATAACAATTAACATTACAATTTAATTAGAAAATAACTATACGAAAAACCAAACATTTCGGGTGGTGTTAAGGTGCGTCCACGCCTAACAAACATTCGGGCAAACATTGTTCGTCGAACATTTTTCGAATGTTTGTTAGGTGTGGACGCACCTTTTGAACACCCGAAACATCCCTCTGTGTACGTGCCTGATAAAGAAGACGTCTGAACTCGACGGACGCCGTATGAACTTTGGAAGCCGTTTTTCGTTTGCGGCGGCGGTCGTTGCGAGCTACCGCGGCACCTGAGACACGATCATGGAAGAGAATGTGATCGCGAATCAGCTGTTGGCTTTCTCCTTTTCCTCCGTATCGACGATGATAGCCCGTGACGTCGGGAATTGCGTCGCAAACTATATAGAACGTTTATTGTGTTATGTTATGTAGCTGCTGCTGTCGACGCGCACAACAATAACAATAGCGACCGACTTGTGACTTTTTTTTTGTTTCGCTTCCTGTCGGAACACATTTTCATTTTTCCATTTTCTAAATGGCCGTGTCGATCGATCTGTGTTTAAAACGTACCGAAACGAATGAACATAGCATACACGCGGGGACCTAACGACTCGAGAGGAACACAGTATTATAGTTAAAGCATTTAGTCATGTAATTATTTATAATTTTTAATGATATATAATAAATGGTATTACCTACAAGTGTGATATTAATGTTACGACGTATTTTGTTAATTTTTTAAAAAATAACAAGTGGGTATTTTTGTTTCATTTTTTTTTTTTTTTTGTTTCTTTTTTTGATATATATATATATATCTAATAATCGTTCCGCACCGTGGTACAATATTAAACGTGTTCGTTATTGAATTAAGTTCGCGTTCGTATTTTATCCATCGCGGCGCGTCCATACACGAGACACCTATTTATCGTACCTATCATAGTTGTCTTTACACATTGGCCCCTCATTATGATAATCGAAATGACGCCAGTGACCATTAAAAAAGGAGAACAACCGAAACAGAATAAGTTGACTAAGGAAATTCTCGATGACCTCAGCTGGTTAGTATTTAATAACTGTACTACCTACCTATTATCACTGTAAACATAACAATAATAACATTCAATTTGATTTGTATTTCAGTCGGTTCATAATTAACGTTCCTGAAGAAGAAAGGCAAAATTTAATTCGTATATGTTTCCAAATTGAATTGGCCCATTGGTTTTACATCGATTTTTATTGTGATGAACATAATTTAAAACCATATGGTATCAACCAATTTGCATCACTTATGTTTCGGGTAAGCATTGATTGCATTATTTAAAACAATCAAAGTATTACAATTTTACCCAGTAATAATTAATAAAAACTATATCTCTTCATTATACTTATATTTATTTGTTCAGGCATTTAATTCTTTTGATTACAAATTGTAGTCGTTTCATATTATTATGTATAGCCATAATGTTTTAGCCAACATTTTATATGAAAATAGGTAGTACTCCATTTGTAGGTAGTGTTCCATTATTGGAACTTAACTCACATTTTAGTTCTGAAATATAAATTTAATTATTAGATTTAAAAATTACTTCAATTGTATAATATTTAAGTAATAGATTTGATCAGATAAGTAGGTACATTGTTGAGCAAATAAATTATTGCCTAATAAATCAAATTTAAATTATATTTATTAATAGATGCACAGTAAATATATGTTTAATGGTTGTTCAAAGGCCAAAATTATGTTTATTAATTTTTTTTTATTCTTATTTTATTACATATTGTTATCAGTGTTTGTGTCTGTTGATTTAAACAAAAGAAAAATAGTAAAAATATTAGTTTTTGTTCAGTCTGGGAAAATAATTAAAAAAATTCACAAGTGATAAATTATCATTTAATCCATAAAAATTGTTTGATTTATTTATATCTTAATATTTCAAGCAGGAATATAATCAAATATTATTATAGATTATGTTTATTTTTAGTGGTTACTCAAATAATTATTTAGAGTTTTACCCATGTTGGCTTATTGTTATTGATGGTTTATTTTTATTTATTTTTACTAACTAATTGGGTAATTTGACAGTCATAAAAAATATAAATACATTCAGATAGTAGCACTGATATGCATGGGATTATTATTGACTAAATTTATTTTTGTTATTTATATTTTCAATATATATATTATATTACATTATTTTATTTTATTATATTCTATTAATTTTTATAATTTTTGACCCTGAATCATATTTGTATACATATTCTATACCAGTATAGATATAAAACATAAATTTCATTTTATTTCATACAATTTTAAGTTATTTTGTCTTTAAATAATTGCTTGAAAAAAATTATAAATATAATAATGTTTGGGTATTGTATCTGAATATCAGACCAAGTCTAGAAATTTATATCATTTTTACTGACTAATTGATGAGTTAATAAATATATTTTATTTACAGCATATTCCGTTTTTGAGAAGTCGAGAATCACAGGTTTTGGATGTGCTTAAAGAATGGCGCGAATATAAAAGAGCAGTACCAACATATGGTGCTATTCTATTGAATGAAGATATGACTCAAGTATTGTTGGTTCAAAGTTATTGGACTAAAACTTCATGGGGATTTCCAAAAGGAAAAGTGAACCAAGACGAGGATCCTTTGAATTGTGCAGTCAGAGAAGTAAAAATACTAATTTCAATAAATAATCTTGTCGCATCATAATAAATAACAATAACTTAATGTTTAAAGGTATATGAAGAAATTGGTTATGATATCGGTGGTGTCATTAATAAAGATGAATACATTGAAACAGTGTTAAATGATCAGATAAATAGATTATATATTGTACCTGGTGTTAGTATGACAACAAAATTTTCTCCTCAAACTCGTAATGAGATTGGGTCAATTGAATGGTTCATGCTAGATAAATTGCCATCAAACAGAAGAGATCATTTAGCTGCCAAAAGTTTAAATCATAAACATTCCTTTTACATGGTATTACCTTTCATCAGGTAATTCATAATTATATTTACTTTTAATAAATAATTTAAAATTTTTATGTTTATACTTTGATCATATTAATAAAAGCTATCTTTTTTCATCCATTTAACAGACAATTGAAAATTTGGGTGATGAAAAAAAAAATCAAAGGAAAGCTAAACGCCAAGCCTCTCAAAAATTCTAAACAGGCTCTCAAGAATTCTAAAAAACTTCTAAAGAATTCTAAATCACTTGTCAATCCTAAAGTTATGGCTGAAAATCCTAAAACTGTGATCGAGGATTCCAAATTACTACCCAAAACTCCTAAATCGGTGCCTGCAAAACCACAATTACCACCCAGTTCTTTAGAATTAATCGATCCTGCCATCATATTTTCACCGGATAAAAAGAAAGAAAATCTAAGTACTCTTGTAAGTGATGATATATGCATATTTTCTTTTTGAAATTAATTTTATTGAGTTTTGTGTGAACATTTTTTTTTTTCGCAGACGTCTCAAACGCAAGAATTTTTTGCCATGTTTCCTGTACGTTCTCCAAAAACTCCCATCATAACATCCCCCCAAATTATTATCCCTATACAAAATCTTCCTCCTGTATCAACAATAGATGAACCTAATGCTATTTCGGTTAGTGTGCATCAGTAAATAACATTGTTTACAAATTATAATCTTATGTTTTTATGAAATCTAGGAAGCTAAACTTAAAGAATTCTTCGCCTTGTTCCCTCAATGTTTGAATGTATCCGAAACGCCTATTGTGCAAAAGGATGCTGTTAAAACTGTCAAAATGTTGGAAAATACGAGCAGAATTAAGAAAACAAGTCCCTGGCCAGAATTCAAGTTTAACACCGCCGAGATAATGAAAAATTTTTAAATACTCTTGACTTTTACTTTTCACCCACCATCAACTACTCGAAAAATTATTGCAGTCATAGCAATTTTTTTTTTTTTTTAACCAATATATTTATTTTAAAATTCATTATATCTACTCTTCCTAATCATTTCATTTAAAAATAGTTTTTCCAAGTAAAGCTAAGTGACATTGTTATGTTTTTTTTTTTCTATTTATCAAAATATTAGATTTCCAATTTTTTCACAATACACAGTATTGAACAGTAAGTATATATAACGCATACATTTGTGTTTCATTCGAGAAATATATTTGTATTTCTCAAAGTATTATTTGACATCCTTTTCCATTAACTTATGGCCTAATCATTTCTTTTTTTTTTTTTCATTTTGTTCCTATTCTTTTTCTGTAATCCAACTTCATACAGTTTTTAAATGTATAACTTGATTTATTGTCACTTCAAAATTATTATTTTTAGATAAATCTGTTGTTGAACTCAATAAACCGAATCAATCCTTCCCGATCTATTGTTTTTATTTATTGAGTAGTATCATTAATTATAAATACTACTAGTATTTATAATCAATGGTAGTATATAACATTATTAATGAAATCTTTGGCAGACTAATGTATAGAACTATAGCTAAAAACTATACATATTTATAGTGTTCCTCTTAAAATATAACTGGTTTGATAATTATCAGATACAAAAGTTTTACCAACAAGTGCGAGAGGGTTTGGGAGAATTCGATCTACAAAACGAGAGATTTAAAATTATAATCGACATTGTGTTTTAATATTTAGAACATTTTTATTTTTCGAGAAGTGCTGAAAACAATTTTTGGGGAGTTGACCACTACTAAGTTTTTTCAAATTTGTGTTTTGAATTACTCCCAAATCTATTATTATTATTACTTCTAAATAGTTGTAGCATAGAATAAAAAATAAATACGAAAAAGGTATAAAAATTCTATGAAATAAACCTCAATTGATTAAAATTTTTAGCGACGTTAAATATAAATCGATACTACTATTAGAATGGTTCATATTACTCATTATTCTATTTGATTAAAATTTAAAACTCTTGTTTTACATTTAAATTATTATCTTTAACACATGTGGCTATATGTGGTATCCAACTCTGGGGCTCCGCCACGAAAACAGACAAAAAAAAAACTCAACTATTCCCCGATCCAAAATTCTCAGATTAATAACAACTATTTATATAACTAACCTTATACAAATCAAATCACACCCTTCACGACGATCTCCTAAAGTCACTGAACAATCTAAGTTACATTAATCCGAATTTTAGAAACCGCCTTCAGAATCACACCAAAATCTTCTATTATCCCTGGAAACCCCAACAGAAAGCTTAAGGGACAATGGCCCAGAAATAAAAAAAAATAATAATAAATAACTAACTTACAAATTCACACCAAAGTGTCTACGCTGGAAGATTCTTCCCACACGCCAAGCAAACCATTGTATTTAAATGATCCGTTACACTTGTTGTACCACTAAATATGTACAGATGGCATAAAATACGAATAAAAATCGAAATATTAACCATAATGAAAAATTAGTTAACATTTTCGGTTAGGTATATTATAAAAACATAATACAAATCATTAAAATTAATTACTATATTTGTGAAGTTTAATTTAAACAACAATGAAATCCAAACAAATTAATCATTGTATCAATAACTAATTACCGTTTTACCTTCGACCTACTCCAAAGGCGTGGACAAAGGTCAGTAATTAATTGGAAGTGAAATAAGGAATGTATTTTTACGCATTTTACATAGTAAATCATAATCAGGCCTAACCTACTTACCATAATCATCATAAAATGCTGTCTTCAAGTTACATTTTAAATCTGTCAAAGGGATATGATATGTGCGAGGCAATTAATTTAATATATCGCTTGTTATTGTTTAATTTTAACCGATTAGAAGCTAAAAGGAAAAAATCTCATCGGGTAACTTCGTGATGCAGCTCTTAATGTTCAGCCAGCCTTGGATAATACTTGACGACGACGACAACAAACAACTAGTCACAATGGAAAACTCAAATCAAATATATATTTTTTTGTACACAAATTGTGTCTGCGATCGCACATTACTTTAGATGTAAATTTAGAATGCATTCAATAACTCCGTGCAGTTATTTCATTTCCGATCTCAGCGAAAAGAAAAGAATATACAATTGCATAAACAAAGTTTTCAGTGAATGTCTGTATACATAAAAAAATATATATTAAATATTCCATCTTGTATGAACTCAAACGAATTATAGAAAAAATAATTACAATTTTGACTATATTTAAATAAAAGAGATGTAATATTGATGAAAAAAAACGTTCCTTCCTTTTATTCAATTTGGTAATATCTGGTAAGGAAGAAAATAAGTGTATATTGATTAATAATTTAAAATAAATTCCTGTATTTTACCTTGAAACATCTTAAATAGTTAATAGTTATAAAAAATGCATTTGAAAGCATAGAAAAAAAAAAAAAAGTAACAATTAAATAATCTAAAAATATTTTGAAACTATTTTACACATTGGACTTTAAGATAAAAAAAATGCTTAAAAGTTTACATAACTTACAAAAATAATAGAAATTAATCTCATAAAGAGAAATCACTTAGTTAAACTAAAAATAGAATATATTGTTTGATCTAAGTAATTATTTAAAAGATTTGATGAAACATCATAATTTGTAACATAAATTTAAAATAAAATTTCATAAATTAAATTAGATAATAGTAAAAATTAACAATTCTTTACTTCCTGGTCCTTAGTACACGAGGGGAAATATTAGATGTTTTCATTCGTGAAGCTGCTTGAGTTGAACTTCTATAAATAAATAATAATAATTTAAGTATTAAAATCAAGATAAACTGAATGTTTGTGACCACCAAGTATTGATGACAAATGTGGAAAAACTTCACTAGTAAACCATTTTCATCAAACACTGATTATATGTTTGCGCAAACATAGTCGAGGTTACTCATAGCTTTAAAGATTAAATATTTAAATATCAGATCTAAGCCCACCCTAAGACATACATTTTAAATGTATTATTGTTTTAATTTTCTTACTTTGTTTTTATTGGTTCAGATGAGACAGATTTTTCCACTTTCCTGAAAGAAAATAAAAAGTATTACAAAAAATCTTTGATATTTTAATAAGAATATTACAAAAAAAATTTTTTTAATATTATACTCTGAGATTAAAATAAAATATGGAAATAAATAAATTTTAAATATGAACTTAATTAGTTAACTGTGCATAGAAATTAGAGTCAATTAAAAACCGAAAGAGATAATAATTAACACGTGTGAGATTTTATCTTAACATGGTAATTATGGCAATAATGCAGTGTCAATTACTTACTTGTCAAATCTCACTTTGGAATTATGCTTGTTAGTATCAGTATTTTGTACTTGATTTTTGGATGTTGCTCGGGTAGATTTTTTAATTTCAGTTTTTTTATCTTTGGTAGTTACTTTTCTTGTCATTTTTCGGGTAGATGGACCAGAGGAGTTGGAAGATTCATTTTCAGTAATAAGTGCACGTTTTTTGGCTTGAGTTTTTTCAGAAGACATTGATAATTTTTCTGTTTTATTATCAACCGAATTTTCCGAAGTAGAACCATCAGAATCTTGAATTATCGGTAATTTTGATACCATTCTTGTACATCTAGTATTAGAATTTGAACCACCAGATAAAGTTGTACTTGCAACTTTGGATGAAATATCATTTTTTGTACTTTTAGCATTGGGTTGAGTAAAAGGTGACGAGTCAGTCGCTGTACGTTTACGGCTCCGTGTGCTTACTTGAATTGAAACATTTGAAGTATCTCTATTATTTTCTCGTAAATTACATTTTGTTGATGACCGAACTACTCTTTTATTAGGTTTTTCTTTATTTGTTTTAGGTAAGTCAGGCTCTACTTCCATCTCTTCATCCGATACATTAGTTGAACATTCTGAAGAATCACTTGTATATTTTGAAACTGGTTGAGATGGTAACACACGCTTGGACTGAGACCTTTTAGTTGATTTAGAACTCTTTTTTCCGGTTGTTTTTACAACTTTTGAGGATTTAGATTCTACTGGACTTGAAGTTTTGTTATTTTTATTCAACATAGTTTGTCTGGAGTCAGTTACAGTAGTATGACTACGAGTTAAACGTGTCTTAACGGGTGAATTAATTATCTCTGTTTTTTTTGTTTCTTTAATTTTATCAGCATTTGTTTCAATATTTGAAATATTTTTTTTTGGTTTCGTAGAATTAGTACCCTTTGAAGCAAGTTTTATTTTTTTGTTGCTAATATTTTGTTCTTTTCTTCTAGATGTGGGTAAAATATTTGCAATTTCCAAAGAACATATTTTTCCGTCAGTATCTGTGGATGTCGTTTCAGAAGCAGATCTATGAACCTTTTCTTGTTTATCAATAGCATTAACTTTTACTCGCTTTTCAATTGCTTTATTTGACTCGTTTTTTCTCGTTCTAGCACGTAAATTTATTTTTGTAGGTGGTAATGCCGTAATAGATTTTTTTTTCTTTATTATCTTTATATTTTTATCGTCACTAGAGACACTTGAAGATTTAAATGAGCTATCACTACTGTCTGAGCTATCACAATTTATGTTTACAGCATCAGATGGTGATGCTGGACTTATTTTAATCTTTTTCCTTGTACTAGAAACACTAGTACTAGACACACTTGATAGTTTCATTTTATCATTACCGTCGTTTTCACTTTCAGAACTTTCAACAATTGACTTTTTATTAGTTATTTTTTTATTGGCTTGAGGATCTTTTAATAATTTACTTCTTGTTGACTTTTTAGTATTGTTAGAATTTATTTTGTCTGTTGTTGTTTCAGCTACTTTTGATGGATTTCTATTTTTACTATTTTTGGTTACTTCAGTAACATTAGGTGAACATAGTACTTCACTTTTTCTTTTATTGGCAGTGTGATTGGATGATAAATTGTTTTCTGTATTTTTGGTAAAAAATGCTTTTTTAACAGATGCATTCAAATCATTCATCATTTGCGACCAATTATGTTTTGTTGTATTCATATCAGTAGCATCCATGTTATTCTTTGTTTCTTCATTAGGCTGAATACTTTTTGAACTTTTAGATCCATTCCAGGGTGTAGATTCAAATTTAGGCTTACCAAAAGATACATTCGATTTATTAAGTTCTGGATCTTTGAGGGTTTCGTCGGAATCTGAAGATAACGATACCACTTTTACGACCTTTTTTAATGAACGAGTTTTAGTATTCTGATGTTCAATAGTTGCATCTTCTGAAGTCTTTGTAGATTTATTTAACATTTTAAAGTCTTTTGCGCTGATAGGGTTTGGTATGGATCTATCTAAATTTGATATCTTTTTTCTCGTTAATCTTGGAGAGCTATTTTCATTTTTATTATAATAAAGATCAATGAAATCCATAGTTTTTGAGTGACCAATCAATTTAGAATTTGAGTTATTAGTGCTGTTAGATTTCACAGCACTGTCCTCGTTTTCTAGCACTCTGGTGGATAATTCAGAAACATTAGAGCTGATAACAGTACTTGAAATATTCTCTGCAGAGTTTGATGCAGAACCAGTATTGTTTTCTTCAAGTGAATTATCATTATCATCTAATTTATTTGTAGAATTTTCAGCTACTTCTATTTCCAAGACTAAACTTGATGATGGGGTTTCCTTATTGTTAAGTCTTGATAACTTTGAATCAGAACAAATAGTTTTTTCTTTGTTACAATCAGATTTTTTGTTATTATTGGACAGAATTTTGTTCGATTGTACTTCAGTGGCATTCATCATACTTTCGTTCGAGTTAATGTTAATAGTTGTTGCGACACTTTTTTGATAGGATAATTCACCAACTTCATTAATATCTAATGAGTTTGATATGTCATCTTTTTCCACCATAACAAAACTTTCTATAGAAAGTGTGGTTCCTATTTCATCCTCAGTAGTATTAAAAGGTTCAGACATACCCTGTACTATCATTGATGGAGATTCACCAATACTTGATTTTTCATTTTGTGTTGGCGATTCAACGAGTTCTGAAGCATTCTGAATGTCCATAAGATTTTTTTTTACAATTGAAGATTTCTCAACAATACTTGAATTATTTTGAGCATCAATATCATCTTTTTCTTTTGTAACTGATTTTTTAACAGATAATTCAGTAACACTATTTTGTACATTTAAATTACTTTTTTTAACACCAATTGATTTCTTAACAAGTTCTTCAACATTTTGTACATCTAAGTGTTTTCTTTTAATATCTGTAGACTTTTTCGGAAGTACTGAATTATTTTGTTCCCTCGAATTATCTTTTTCTGTATCAATGGATTCATTAGAATTTTCTGAAACATTAGTGGGCATTCTACTATCAATGGTAGATACTTGTGCATCCATAGTTTGCTCAACATCTTTAGAACATTCTCTTTGAGAGTTATCAATATTTTCATCCTCATTTACTGAACTTAAGTCTAGATCTCTACCATCAAATTTATTAGATATCACTAGACTTTTATCAGTAGATGTTTCACAAGAATTGGTAGTTATTTTAGTAACATCATTAGACTCCTCAGTATCAATAAAAGTTTTGTTATTGGAATCAGTTGCTGGTAAATTAATTGAGCTCAATTCAAAAAGATTTGGAGGTAATGTAAAATTTAAGTCCTCTTCTTCTTCGGTACTAGTAATATTGTTCGATAATTGTTGAGCATCAGTATCATGTAACAAATTTACTTTAGAACTGTGCATTGGATTTCTATCCACTTCTTGTACCATTGTTTCTTCACTGTTGATATTACAAGAATCTTCAGCTAGAAAAACATCTTCCAAATTAACCCGCCTTATAGAAGAAATAGAATCTCGTGATACATTTTTATCCTTATGAGAAGACGCATTACTGAAGTTTGATCCACCTGTACTAAGTAGATCAGATGCTCGTAAGCTATTCTTGGGAGTAACGTTAGAACGATTTTCAAGTGAGCTAATAAGACTCATAACTTTGTTACCTCTTGATCCTCGTTTTGATGATTTAATAGTACTAGAGTCTAAAATTGGTGAATTAATTAGAGACGAAACACTACTATCTAATGGTTGCACACCATCTAAATCATCATCTTCAACATAAAAGTCCATAGTGTTTTTAAAATGATTAGATTCATCTGGTTCATCATTAGTTACAATAAAATTCGACGTTTTACTAAAAACATTTATCGAGGGTTTTGATTTGATGTCAGTCTTAGGTAAACGAGCAAACTGAACCATTCGACAACTCGATTTTGATTTATTAGGTTTGGTAGATTTAGAACTCTTTAAAATAGAACGTCTTGGAGGTGTATTTTGCTCTACCGCAATCGGCTCATCAGTATCAATAGAATAAGTATCTCTTCTAGATGTACTAGGTTCACAAATTGGTAAAATGTTATCTACATGATCAGTGAACTGCAAAGGATTATCAATGTTATCATCATTCTGATTATTGTCAGTTACTGAACAATCAACATCTGGTTCCGAATAATATTCATCATTTAACATAGTACTTGGTGGTTCTGGAGAATCAAATTCTATATTTTCATCTGCATAATGATAACTTGTGTTGTCTTTGTACTCGGGTGTAGAATCCCTTTTAACCCTTTCAACGGATAATCTATTTAAAATATGTACTCCACTTGAAGATGAATGATCTGGTGTAATAGCCCATGACTTTCTTGGAGTTGATTTTGGATCACCAATAAGCTAAAAAAGAAAAATAATAGTTCATAAATACAATTATTCAAAATATTTAACTGTATGATTATTTTTAAAATGAACAAAAAAAAATTATAATTTTTTTCCTATGCATAAAAATAATACAACTAAAATATTATAAATCAAATTTAAAACAAAATAAATAAAATAGAATGTTATGTAAATAACATGTAACTTTTTTTTTAAGGTGATAAAATAAGAAAACTCGTATTAAGGTAAAGAATTAAGAAATCCGTAAAATTAATTTTTTTTTAATTATTTACCGGTATATTACGACCAGGAATCATAGATAATGATTTCATTATTCGGCGTTCTTTTGAAGGAGGTATTGAAGCTGAAACAAAATAAAATGTTTATATTAATCATGATTGGAATTCAACCATATGAAATATATAGAGTTGTATTATTAGACGTAACATAGAGAAGTAATATTAATTTTAAACAATTTAACTTTGTATACATTTGTTATACGACAAATATTATTCTTATAACAATAAGTTTTAAATTTAAATTAAATAACTTATCGATAATATTAATTGTAACAGTCATATTTGTAAATAGTTAATATACTTTTGTCCATAATAATAAATAAGGTACATATTGGGATTATAAAATATTTCATCAGAAACATGTTTTAAATAAAAATTATTCATCCAAAAAATTGATTGATTTTTAAGTTCTAAATTTTTCCAACAGTACATTATTTTCGTCTATAATAAGTTTCTAATGAAATATTTTACATTATATTGCAATAACGACAATTGAGATAAATTTGAAATGCTATAAAATGTGTTGGACACTCATAGTTGATGGCATGATAAGAAACTAGTAATAAGTAATAACCAACACAAAAGTTTATTTTCTATGATTTTTCTTACAAAATTTGAGTCTCATAACCGATTTTTTTTCAATTTATTTGGATACGTCCGGAACGTTCCAGGCGATATTGAGTCTTATAAGCATCTGAACCTTATATCAGTGAGTCTTATAAACGGCGCCTACTGTACTTACAACATTTTGATGTTTACCATTATTGTATTTTTAAACGTTATTTTAATTTTTTGTTTTGTTATTATGTTATAAAAAATATATATAATTATTTTCAAGGCTTAAATTACAAATAAATATATTGCATTAGTTTATTACTTTACTTTAGTCACTCTACTTGAAATAAAATAAATCTATTGTCTTTGATCAGTGATCACTAAAAACAAGAATTATTTTTGACCTTAAATAATAAAGTTCTAGACAATGTTAAATAAATTAGTTAAAAAATGTGTTTAATTATTTGATAAATATTAATTCAAGACATTTTATTTTGAATCTTTTAAATTAGACCTTGGGCCTTTAAGGTACCCAAAATAGAAAAATATTAACCTAATAAAATTTTAATTTTCAATATCACTATTAAGTGTTTATAAATAGGTAGTTATTAATTTGTATTGTAATCTCCATTATCTTATTAAGCTTTTAAATGTAATAAAATATTAAATATTTTTTAATTATTTAATGATAACAAAATAAATCATGATAGTCGTTAACAACTTATAAACATAAAATTGTTATACTTTAAACAGTTAAGCCTTGAAGTTGTAACTTACATTTATAATTAAAGTGTTTTATAATTTATAAAAATAATTATGCTTTATTTATATAATAATTATAACAAAGTATTATTATATGTATATTTACATTATTTATTTTGTTTAATATTTTTTATATACATATAATAATCATCAATAACTATTAAATAATTATTTGATGGGCAAGTTTTAACAAATAAATGTCATCTTTTTATATAGTAAGAAATATAAATATCAGTATAAGAATTATTTAAACTGAATTTTAAAATTCTATTTAAATAATATCATTACATATTTATCAATTTCACAAATATAAATGGACAATACAAATGAAAACTGATAAGATATACTGTAATTTTTCCCCTTTGAATTATATTATTTCCTGGTAATAATCACCAAGCTTATATACTTGTTGGGTTGGTCCTTGCTGGTCAAAGAAAGATTAACTTATGCATTAAGCAGTAACACTGTAATATCATTGTAATATGGAAATACAATTTGTAATTTGATTCAATTTACAGTAAAAAATACCATATTTTATTCAAAACAATTGTGTATATTGTTTTTGTTTGGATTTTTAATATTTTTAAGTGCTTTTTTTAATGATTATAAGAGCTATAAGTCCCGAACCCTGATTATAATTAACGTTTTGAATCCTTTAATTATACCCAGAGAATATGTACATCATTTCAATCAATTACGCACAAAAAAAAAAAAATTAATAATTTCAATAGTGATCACTCATTACTAGTACTTATACAAGTGTCCAAAGGTTTCTACTATAATATTATCAGCATTAAGTACAGCTGGGACTGAATTATTTATTTATACTTATAATTTTATATTAATAATGAAATCATTAAGGTGTTACAATGAATTGGTGTTATGTTTAACAAAATTGAAGTATTTAATGAATATAAGTAATAGAATGACAGAAGACAACAGAAAAATCAAACCATGTATACTAAAATGGCACCACTCAATTTTCCAATACTTATTAATTATTAAATCATATTTATATGATAATTTACACTTATAATCTTATGTGGACAACATATTAACTAATATTATTATTATTAAAATCATTAAAATCTTAAATCTTAAAATCAAAAAACTAAATTATAAACTATGCAGTATACATACTTGAATTTTGTTCCTGTAAACTGTTTTTCAGTTCATCAAAAGATGATGCAGACATGTTTGTAGTTGGAACTACACTATAAATTACAAATAAATAGAAGATATAAATATTTTTGAATAAAAATTATATTCATTTAAATGAATACTTACATAGGTGTTCTATTAAAAGTAATAGGTTTTTTCAAAACAGCTCTGGGTGAATTCAATGTTTTATTGATATCCTGGTAAGTAAATAAACATAAATTATTAACTAGTAAAAAAATTGCTTTTTACTTTTAGTTTTAATTTAACATTTGTCAAAATGTATTTTTTATATTAAGGTAAATGTCCATTTAAGACAAAATCTCAAGATTGGTCTCGGAAGGTTGTCCATTTGAGATCACTTGCAGTCTCGAGATGGGGCTACCAGATTTTCCAACATTGACAAAAGACTGAAGACTAGATATTGAGAGCAGGGATGAATATATCCACTAGTGACATGTGTACTCTTAACGACCAGTAACAACTTGTCTTTAAGAGAGCTCTCATGTCCATATACATTTGTGAGCCTAGTATTCAGACTATTTTGTTTCAAATGGACACTTACCTTTAGATGTAGTTTATATTTAAAAGTGAATTCACTATAATTTAATTTGAAATATTTTAATAAACTATGAAATTAGATAATACCTTACAGTTGAAATAGGTTTGGTATAAGCAATATTTTTAATTTTGAACTAAAATAAACTACATAAAAATTAGAGAAGTTTGTATACTTTAGGTACCAAAGGTGTGTTGATTTGTTTTGGAGTATGTTCTAATACATTTTGCAATGTTTTGTTATTTTTTATACTGTTCTTTATGTCAGGTGATTTATTGATATTTCTGAAATCAAAAAAAGTATAACAGTAAATAATTAGGAATTTACAATGCAATAGGAATATATTTAATACAAACTTACATATATGATTTTGCATATTCCCATATAAATTTTCGACCACAAATATTAATTTCATCTGAGTGGTTCAAAATAAAACTTTTCCTACCTATTTTCTTATCATTTACCAAAGTTGAACCAGCCACACTTGTATCACGGATATATGCCTTCAAAATTAAAATCTTAAATTAATAATAACTTAAAAAATAAAAATTACTATTCACTTTACTTTATCATTAGCATATATTATAACACAATGCTGAGCTGATACATTTTCTAAAAATATCTTAATGTCACAACTTTTATCACGACCTATAATGCATTCTTTTTTTGTAACTGGAAAACGGCCACAAATATCTCCACTAACTTTTTTGATGAATATAAAACCATAATAAGTTAGAAGTGGTTTTTGGGTATTCATTGCTAAACAAAAATAAAATAAATATTAGTCTTTTAAATGTTAAAAGTAAAATTGGACAATGGTATGGGATTTACTACTAGGTAGGTACTTGTTATTTGAAAAATCTACATTGATATTTTTAATTTTGGTATTTTAGATTAAAAATAAAAATCCGATTATTGGGCAACGAATGCCCAATCGGTCATTTGATGCAATATAAAGCACTGTTTTTACCAAAGCAACTTGCAACTGCTACTCGATTCCAATGCAACCACGATACAACGCAATATGTATTATCAAATTGACGTGTTCTCACTGGCAGCAACATGACTAAAAATCAACTCGACATGTCAGTCTCTTCGTACTAGTTACACAACTTAAATTACAGTCGCGTCGTGGTTGCGTTGCTATCGATAGTTGCTTTAGGTGAGAACGCAGCCCAATGATAAATCGGACACAATTCTAGACACAATACCTACCTAAATTATATCCTGTAACCTAGCCATAATCAATAACATAATTCGAGGTCGGTCGTACACTGTAATGTAGTACATTAAATGTACTCGAGTCGACAGTCGTAGTTAACACAATGACTACACATGTTTATTTGGTAGCGGTCGGACGAATAAATAGGAAAAACTATAAGAAATTCTCGATTCCATTACATACCTGATTGGAGTAGTTGCGAATTCTAAGGCGAAACAACGAGGATCTGTCCAAACCCTGTGTACAGAAGAAGTGCGTAGACGTTTGGACGTCGTCAAGAAATTCTACCGAGCGGACAATTTGAATTGTACGCGACGACAGACAGACAAGCAGCGACGGAGACGAAGCTCGCTACCGCAGAATGGAAATGACGAACAAAAGAAGAGAATACCTGTGGAAAAAAGAGTTATTAGATTTTTCTCGCAAGTTGCGAGCTGCAGCTGCAGCTCCATCGCGCGAACGCACCGGAAAAACAGAACGGAAGCACAGCGATCGCGCGGCCAGCGAAAGTTATGCGCGACCACGAGACATGGAAAAACAATAATACGCGATGAGCGCACGGAACACGATCAGCGCATAATAGAACGGACGGCGATTTGGGCGCCAACGGACTCGGATGACGAGCGAACGATGCGTATGCTTCGGCTGCTCCGATGATAATGCAATGGACTGCGGTATAATATTGTATTTGACCGTTACTGCTTACCAGATGTGGTAAACAATATGGCCGCCGGCGGCGGTGATAAGCAGATTATTGATATGAGCGTATTATTATAATATTGTAATTAATTTAAATTTTAAAAATTATTAATAAATAATTATGAATCAATGCGATATCGATTGATTGATTATGAATTAATATAATATTATATTAATCGATTGATTAATTAATCGAATATTCTGGACCGTTAAAATAGACACTGCGAATTAAAACGTGTGAATCGAATCGACCGGATTCGTCATGGAGAAAACGACGAAAAACAAACATCGCACCGTTTATAACGGACTATTTGAAATCTCGAACGAGATAACGATTTCGACGGCGAGCTGCGTAGTTTATCGGTTGTTTTTTTCGTCGCCGTTCGAAACGTTCACGACTTCACGTTAAAACTGAACTCGTTCGTCGGTTGTATGTTGAAAACGAACGCGTTCGTAATATTTTTTCAAAAGAACGCGTTCACGTCGGTTTTATTGTTTATTCGAAAACGAAACGCCATTTGCAAAAATGATACAAATCGTTTTGATTTTCAATATTTTTAAAATAGAAATTAGACGCGTGAAAACGCCTGACTAAATTTTACAATTAATTAACGCTCATCTAGATATAATATGCTTATATATATATAAAAAAAAACATGCTCTGATGACTGACTGACTGATTCATCAACACCTAGCCGTTGAAGCTATGAGCATTGATTTTATAATATAATATAATTAATATAATTTTATTAAAAAATCAATGCTATGAGTATGACATTTGGTCACTGGTTTCGTTTAATGATGTAGAGACCCGCTTAGGAAGAATTTTCCAAAAATCAGCCTCTATAAGTTAAAAACTATAATAAATATAAAACTATAAGTGGGTCAAAACATTATTATTTGGTCAGATTGTTGTGAAACTTGGCATACATACTCTGTAAAACGAACGATGAAATATCTATTACTTAATTTTCCAAAATTCAACCCCTTAGAAAGTTTAAAATATTTAAAAAGTTGGTTATTTCTTTGTCGGATTTTTCGGAATGGGGTAAAAAGGGCGAAAACATTATATTTGGTAGGACTTTCTTGTATCGTTTCCGACCCGATACCACTGAAGCTATAGGTAAGTACAATGTTTGGCCACTAATTTATATCATGACGATTCAGAGACTAGCTATTAGAAGGGGTTTTTTGAATTTTAATTGGTTTAATAATATCAGGAAATTATATATACTTATATTTTATTGATACAATTGTATATAATCATTGGTTTGTATTATATATTAAATTTAGTATCAATAATCAATGATATAATACAAACCGATGTAGGCATACTCACATACAACATTTAAAGTAATATTAAAATGTTTAATTTGTCCAAATTTTAGTTGAAAGTTGTATATATGTACATATTATTAGATTGTTTTTGGTGTATATATTTATTAATTATTTTAGTCAACGTATTGTTGTTCGTATTGTCAACGAATTTTTTCTATTAACCGCCATATTAATTGATGAAGAGAAGGGTAAATGAGTTTATTTGAAATTATCTGTAATAATTTACAGGTCTCGTTTTGTGAGTCTTATGGCAAATTTAAAGTTTAATAAAAGGCGGTCTGTTGTGCAAGATACACTTCAACTATTATAGTTCAACTCGTCGTGTTTTGAAAACCACTCGCGTTCGAAAATCGTGAGTCGGTATATGAATTATGACAACACACATAAATTATTACAAGTACAATATACCATATACATACATGTATATACATACACCACTTGAAATAAAATAATTCATTATGATGAGAAAAAATCGTAATATTAGTATTCTGACTTAATATATTACGTACAAACAGTCAGTATTGAGTATTTGTAAATCGTTGCAACGCATATAGCAACAAAAAAAAATGACGAAAATATTATTTCGCGGTGTACTTGGAAAACTTTGCCCGCATATGAAATTATATTATTGTCGGATAGGATTGCGGTGATCGTGAACCGGTCGTTATTGTGTACGGTATAATCGAAACGTTTTTCATCGAATTTTAACGCGCGATTTCGATTATGCATCGGGATCGAACGGTTTTGAAACTTTTTAAATCGTCGGAATAAAATAATGAACAAATATCTCGTCGTTTTGTGTGTATGTGTGTGTGTGTGTCTAAACAAATATCGCGATATTCATTTGCCTAAACGATTTACGCGAAATAATTTCCGAGACAGTCCTACGGCGGAGCAATGGTCCAAGTGCCGATTTTAATACTGCACGGTTTGTATATAATTTTACTAATCATGTTCCAGCTATATTATTTGCTATTCACCGTCGTGATTTACGCGGGTTTATTTCAATAGTACCGACACGATCGTTCCATAATTCATTATCGTTTTACCGGCTGTGGGTACGTGATCGCGAACCCAATTATACATGTCATTATATTACCTGTGTTGGGTTTTAATTATTATTATTTATTAATAATAAATTTACGTGCGACATTGCGTTATAATAATTATGCAAAGTGACGGCGACTATAAAGGAGCGCGCGTTGCAATTAAATCGTGCGTTTCCCCGTTATCTAAACGAACCTCGAATTATAGATAGGGTGTACGAAAATATCTCGCCGCGGGGCTACGAACGTTTTCTAGGAAATAGCACTCATTAGAGAGACGTACTTACTGGGTCCGATTCATATCGAAGTGCACATTTGACGACGACGTGTCGCTGCAATCGAAAGCGTTGTGTTCAGTCCAGAATTCGTCGCCATTGTCGTCGTTGTACCGGTTAAGATTTTCAATCGATCCAGCGCAGAAACAGCAATGTCCGAAACGCCGATTATCGCCGCCGCCGTCCCGAACAGTATCGGCCAAACGATGTCGGATTTCAAGTGCCTGAATCGCGTGAAAACCGAAATACCCGTCATCAAATTGGGATACGAATACATCGCGCGAATGATCTCCAGTTTCAAGGCGAGTAATAACGGTTATATCGTATCTTATTTGAAAAAAAGTACGATTTACAGACACGGGGACGCTTCCGATCGTTTGAAACAAAACTAATGATTTTCTCTTTCTCTCTGTGTGATTTTCAAATTTCCAGGAATCTTCCTCGGTCGTGGAATGGGGTTTGGACAAGGCTTCTAGCGGCGTAGACCAAATGGTCAACTATCCTTTGCCGTACGTCAAGGACCAATTGTTGGTCATCGATCAGTTGCTTTGCACGTCGTTGGATTTGACCGAACTCAACTTGCCCGTATTGACTAAAACTCCGCAAGAAGTAATATAACATAATCATTATAACATTTTTAAATCATATGTATAGATTGTGTATGGAGATTAATATTCCCGACGTCTTTCGAATTTAAGTTTTCAATGTTTTAGTCGCATATTAAATATAATTACTATAATAAACTCGTGTGCAATATTCGAAATTTCTAACAATTTTGCGCCGCGCCGTTTGATTATATAATTGTTTTTGCAATCTTACTTTTTAACCAAAAAGAAATTTATAAAATCTAATAATATTATGTCAATCAGACACGGGTAGATTTTAAATTTATAATTAAAAAATTGCATTACATAGTGAGATTTGGAATATTTTTCAGATCATAAAAGAGAAGTAATTTTAGTTTAATTAAAATAAAAAGATATTGGGAAAACTAAATTTCTATACATTTAAGGTTCACCTTCTTGATTAACGCTTTGTCTATGTGCTAAATACATCTAAATAATCCTGTATTATATACTTTATAGTTTCATGCTAAAATAAATGAATCGACAACGAATTTTACACTTGTCATTTAGTTGGTCTAGTAGACATTTTAATTAACAACAGTTATTGCAAAAGTTAATGGTTTTTTTTTTCAATATTGATTTCCCTGTGTCTTATATGTATAGTTGAACTTTTAGAAATATCTCTATTTAAGTAAAGTTTGTTACAAATTAAATGTATTTGTAAATTAGACTCGAGTTAGTTAAAAATAAAATACAATAATTGCTTATTCGTGATTAAAAATCATTGGCTTTATAAAATAATCAGATAAAAATAATAATTCAAAGTAGTACTTATTACCTGCTATAGAACAATTTATTAAAGAGTTTAAGTTTTCCAAAACGTTGTAATATAGAATTGAATGACTTTGGGTAATTAAATGTTTTAAATACTGTAGTTTTAATGAAGGAAAATTAAAAATAGGAAACTAATGAGGAAAATTTAAATTATCGATGTGAATACTATGTAGCATATGCCACACGAGAATTCCCCTAGTGTCTTAATAATTATTATCAAATATACGTCGTTAGATGTATTAAATTAATTTACGTTTATCGATTATATAAATATAAATATTCACATTTTTTCGATACCATAATAATATGCTTAATTTGCGATATTCTTCGACCTGGCAAAGATAAATCATTATAATTTCAACAATTGTTAGGTATCATTCTTTAATTAGTATGCGGGGATACTATAAGACACCGATTATTATAGTTCAAGTATTATATAATATCGAGTGATATCGATTAATATTTAATTAATTTTAATTATATTATATAATGTTTATTGTACGAATTGTCCCCATCTCGCGCGTTTGTCCAGAGACAAACGTTTGTCACAAACGACTGTTTTCTAAACCTTTTTTTAGAAATACTTTTTTTTTCATTTCACCAACTATTGATGAGATATGTAAAAACTTAACTATGTAAACACAATTTCTTCTACAACCATTAATTATTATTATAGTATTATAGTGTATATGATTTCATAACATTCTTGTATGATATTTTTTGCCAACACACTGCAGTACCTATAATGCATTAAAAAATATTTACAAGTTTTATTTGTTTGATTTCCAAAAAAAAAAAAAAAAATTCTTAAAATTAATTATAATTCAGAAGATTTCCGATTTGCCTATAAGTAAACACACCTCTGATCATAAAAATAATATATCTATGCGGCGGGCCATTTGTCATGGATTATTTTTCCACGATTTAATAAATTCTCAAGATCGTTTTTATTGGGTGTTATATTCTTGAACTTGTTTTCAGATGTACGAAGGAAGTGTGGAATACGTGATGGATATAGTGACTCCGTTTACAGACTGGGTTGACGTGAAGCTTCTGCCTCCTGTAGAATATTATGTTGATCGTTATCTTCCGGAACTAGACGTGGACCGAAAAACCGGTAAATGTTTGATGTGCTTAAAAACTCGGTGTAAATATTTCTCGGAAAAACAAACGAGACGTTTATATTTTTTTAACAGTCGATTTTACCTACCAATAGAGTTATTCCGTCGGACGTATCGCGTTATTTGTTTTATTAATCGGAGAGGGAATAGTTTAGAAAATTACCATATTATACTGTATTGGTTGTATATCCTTATTAAATATTCGTTTTAAAAAATATGAATAATAACTTTAATTTATGTAGGCATATGTTATGTGTATATATATTGACTGAGCACGTGATATGGCATAGAATCAATAACGATTGGTGTGGATATGAATTTTAAAACGGAATTTACATTTCATGCTAAAGCGGCATTAACATTACTGTGGGACGGTTTGGCGGTAAATTGATTTTTTAAGTATCCTCGGGCGTAACTTTGATGTAATACGAGGTTTGTGTATCACACCACGTTTATCGGAATAAACATTTGAGCCGAGATATTACCACGCGCCTAATCAATAAATATACACCTATAGTCATTAAAATGCAATGTATACGCATAAATTTATTTTCGTTCGTGTATAAATGTTTATAAATAATTCTAGAACACGCGAATGATGAGAAGGATTCGAGAGCATGTCAATTAGCTGTTAAACTGAGTCATCGCGTTAAACAACACGCCTACGCCGAACTGAAATACTTGAGAACCCTAATGTACAACGGGTACAGAGAATCAATCTTACTAATGAAAATAGTAAGTTGACAATGTTATTATAACCACTCCCTCTACACATAATTTCCGAATACTGGACACTTCCGTTTCACCTCTTTTATTGTTTTCCTATTGAAAATCAAATCAATGTAACTAAAATTAGAAAGTAACTACAATATAGTATGATAATATTATTTAAAAGTAGGTACTTAGTTCGATATTTTTTTGGAGTTTTTTTGATTTTTAACCATTTTCAAATCTGAGCATGTTTTTTGTTGTAACCGGTATTTTTTTACATAATATCTGCGTTTGAATATTCTCTATTTAAAAACGAATTCCACGGATCCGGAGAATGGCTTAAAATTAATAAATTAAATAAATAAATTAGTTATAATAAATTTCAAGTTTTCTTCGCACAGTGCTAGACTCACAAACTCGAAGGATTGCGCTCGTTGCGCTTTCTGCTTCACTCTTCCACCGAGGCTCATTTCAAGAAAAATATCCATTTTATCATTTACCATTATATAATATATGTATAAAAATCTTTTATTCTTTTACAGTTCATTTTCGATCCGAAGTTATTGCCAAAGACATTTATGCAAATTTGGAAGAAACTTGGCGATGGCGTAACACCGGAAGAGGCAGCCAAGAGTTTATTGTTGGCAGAAATGGGTTGCATACGACTTAGAAACGGTACATCTTGCCTCATCAAGACTGTAGAAATCTCTGGAGAACTGGCCAAGTGTTATACGGAAATGTTGATGATTTATCTAAGCGAAAAGAAAGATGTGAGTATACCTACTCATTATGAACAAAACTGTTTTGTATTTATATTTATTTAATCAATAATGAATACTAATAGAAACGATTACCTACATTAACATTGTGCCATGAACCTAACAATGTCATCATAAAAACTAAAGAAAAAATATGAATTAAAAAACAATCCATTAAATTTATTTCAATTTGTGCACTTCATAGATACTCACATTATTTTGTTCAAATTAAACAAATAACTATTTTTTTGTAAAAAATATAAAATAAATAAACAAATTAATTATATTAATATTTAATGGTTAATAGTGTTAATACTCATAAAGTCATAAGCATAACTATTTTTTAATGAATATAATAATTACGTAACGTGTTTACTAAATATAAAAATTGTTGTTTTTTTAATTCTAAATATTTTTTGAAATTATGAGTATAATAATATCATAGTGCCGAATAGCTAGATTAATAATAAAATTATATGACATTAATTTACTAAAAATGCGACGAGTACCTTAAAAAATTAATATCGTTGAAATTAATATGAAAACGACATGAGGGAGGCATATTATATAAATAAAAAATATCTCATTGATGTTATATAATATTTTAAGTTCATTTTCCCTGTTCGTGGTATTCTACCATTTACAACCTAATAATGTTAAGATTTCATCGGTTTTTATTGTCTCGTTATTCAGTGCTTACTTTATTGGCTGCTCGATTAAGGTTATTAAAATTTATGACATCCTCAGAAATTTATCAAGGGAGAGAGATGTAATAACTTTTTCTTTTTTCCGTTTAATCGTGACATAATTTCCCTCAAAATATAATCGCTCGCCAAATAAGTTCAATAATAAATGAAAATGTCAAATTAATTGGTTTTATTTCAGAAAAAATACAATGAAAAATAAAGAGGGGAAGGAAATTAGCAGTTGCCCCAATCTGTGTATACTTGACTAGATTGGCATTGAAATAATAATATTAATATAACTTGTATTGATTTTTAACTTATAAACGTTTAAATAATCATATTGTTAAAATAGTTACTACTTTTTTTTTTTGTGATTTCAGTATGTCGTCGATACTCTGTCGAGAGTTGTAAATCCTGCGCCAAAAAATCAAACAATAATTTCAGAAAACTTACCACAAAACGAAAATAGTGAAACTGAAATGATCAATGAGGATTCTCACAGTGAAGACGCAACACCGTTTGAATCTTACTAACACACCAACCTTCCTATATTAGTTTAAAATTATTTGAAAAGGCTGTAATTCGTTTTTGTTTTAAAATATTATTTGTTGTGGTTTTGTATTATTTTATTTTACGTACACTTTGTTCCTATAGATTATTTTTAAATTAGAAATTAGAACCGAAAATTAAAGCAATTGTTTCAGATTTTTATAATTACTAATGGGTGTAAAAAAATGAAAGAATTATTTAATTTATGGTGCATATTTAATATGTGAATTTCTATTTTTTCTCACGGCCTTTATACATGTTTTATTATCTAACTGCTGTATACCCATTTGCAATCCTTTTATAAAGAATTGTTTTATTTTTATTTTACATAAAACTGTTGTTAAATTATAGGCGTACTCGTGTGCCGGAATTACATTGGTTTATAAATAAAAAAACAAAATTTTAATGAAAGGTACACGTGTTTTTTTTTCTTTCCGTTTACTACTAGTTGTATACTACTGCACGCTAATTAAAATGTTTGGCAGGCATACGATAAGCATACATTGTAATAATAACTAATAAGTAGGTAAAGACGACGATCAGAATTTATAAACGAAAAGTGTACCTACCGTTACCGCCTCAGCCGATGACTGGAGAAATATGATTTTATATCGAATGACCGTGTTATTTGCGTAGGTATTATTGAACGAATGTTGGTTTGTTGGTTATTTATGAATATTTATAAAGCGTAATAGTTTCTCGACGTTTCTTCGCGTTACCTGTAAATCAAGTTTCACAACAAAAGATCATTAGGGTTTTCTCATAGGAATTAATTTATTGCAAACAAACAAATTACACGAATGACGAATGTGTTGGTATTTTTTTATATTAGTTTATTTACCATAAAAATATTCCATCCATTAAAACATATTCCGTGCTAAAATGTACGTGTACAAACCGGAAATAATACATTTACCTCATCATATTTTATTCAATAACAATGTCTGTATATTCATACATATACATATACATATATATATACGTAAATATATATATATATGTGTATGTATATATATATCGAGGATAGATTGCACGAAACATATAATATTTACATGTTATGCGTATATCCCTTAAATAATATAAGTAGGTATTCAAAGTGTAAAAATATTTATTTATTACAATTTAGTCGCTTAGATGAAAAAAAAAAAAAAAAAAAAAAAAAAAAGAGAGTACAAATAAGTACTTGAAGAATTATGTTTAAATTTATTATTATACACTTAAACCGAAAAGCATACGAGCGTTAATTTAATAAACGCATGCTTAATCAACATAATTTTCAAAGGTTTTAGATATTTCGTCAATCTATCCGTACATCAATTATGTATAAGGAACACTTTGTTTTACAAGAATATAAAATGAAAAACATAATCATAATTAGTATTTATATAGGTTTATATATATGTGTGTGTGTGTGTGTGTATGTGTATGTGTATGTGTGTGTGTGTGTGTGGTATATACTAATGAAGAGTATAAAATAAATATATAATTCAACCATATAAATACTAATTAAATGATACTTTATCATAAAAGTAAATTTCTAGAGGACAAAATCTCCTCGAAAAGTTTAAGTTAAGCTCGTTTCCAGTCTCTGTTGCGCAAATTAAAATTAATCAAGGCATGCCAAATAAAATATATTTTCGGGTGAATTCAGAGGAAAATCATGGATTTGAAATTCCAGTTTTACTAAAACGAGAATATCTATTATATATATATATATAAAAATAATTGTACAAATATTATATAAACTCGGTTAAAGTAAGTTCACAATACATTATAGTGTTCTATCATTAAAATATTGAATAGAGTATTTATCTCTAATAGTGATATTGATTGACTAGTGTTTTCTTTAACAATAATAATAATAGTAAAGAACATAATGTTATTCTATTAACAACATCTAATTACAGACAAAATATACATTATATGTTAACAGTGAACGTTTATAACTATAACCAAAAACAACTTAAAAGTTAATGCAAATCCTTTGGCATATAAAATTTTATTTTACTTAGAGAGATAAATGAGGATTCAAGGACAAGGGCGGAAGCGAGGATAATTATTTGTCAAAGGATCAAATGCTGCGTTGGACATAATTACCGGGGAAAGTACCAAAGCATCCGGTTCGTTTACTTGATCCAACATACCATCCGTCGTCACATTTCTCCATTACGAATACTACGTCACCTTCTCTAAGTTCCAGTTCATCACTATTTTGTGGCTTATAATTGTATAATGCCCTATAACTATTAACAACTTGAGTGATAAAAGGCTCATTTTGTAATATTCATATAAATTTATAATCTAATACCTACTAATAATTAACAGTGTTTTTAATTACAAGAGTTTTTTTTTTTTAATATTTTGATGTTAAAAGGTTATAAAAAATTTGATTGTAAATTAAAATGTGTAGACAATGAATGTGTGTATATTATTTTAATCAGTTTTGACACCCACTAGAAAAGACCATAGTAAAACATGAGTATGACAACATTTTATTTTATTTAGAAATTAAAATGAATACTTCTATTTTTTTGATTGAAATAAAGTATATCTTTATCAAACACGTGCTGAAATGTATGATATGTTTTTTGTTTTTACATTCAATAAACATTTGAACTGACGTACGATTAAGGTTTTAATAATAATTTAGTACTTAATAGTGTTAAAAAGAAACTTCTCACTGTCCTATATTATTCAGAATGTAGTTAATGTGTTAAGCAATATGAATTAACATATTAGTGTTCAACAGTCTTAACAGTAAGGTTTATAAAAAGTAATAAAAAATAATAAAATAGATAAGTATAAATATGTTAAATTATTAAAGTCCCAGTTTTATTTATTTTTAAATTAATTATTTATTTCGTAACACAACACTTATAAAAATAAACTATGAAATGTATTTAATAATTTACTCACGGCATAGGTTCAGAGTGTACGTCAACATGTAGAGTTTCATTTATGTTATTCGTTTGTTTCTTCGTTTGTGTTCCAGAATTTCTTGTCGGCTACAAATATCATCGACAATAAGTTTCCCTAACTTCATAAAGTATAACAAGTTTTTTTTGTGTTAGACGATTTGATACCATAGATGAATAGCTATCCGGCTGATACATGTGCTGAGTCTTTGGCGGATTACTGGTAATAAGAGAATGAGCTGCTGGAGATGCTACGGGCTTGATTGATGCACTGACCGAAGAATCTAAAAAATAAAAAAAATTTGAAATTAAACATTTTATAATTGATTTACGAATCATTAAATTCGTAAACATACAAAGAAATATTACTTTGAGTATCACCTGGCTCCACTAAGACTGTGACGTAGGTTACGGGGAATATTCCTTTTCTGCTACCGATTCTACCTTCGTACCAATTGTTGTCGACACGCCTAGTTAGAACAACTAGTTCTCCTGAAAACAAAAACCACGCGATTTATTTTATTGTGTGTATTTTTCGTTAATTATTATTATTCGATTACACTCCATTATTAATTTGGTTCGAACAACTAATTCGTGTTTCGATTTGTACCTTTGACTAATGACAGTTCCATATTAGTCTGTGCGACAAAATTGAATTTTGCCCTCGCTTGGCCCTCATAAGGTCTATGTGGTGTTGTTCTGATGCCGTCGTACGGAATTACCTGCGAAAAAAAAAAATAAAAAATAAATATGTTACACTCTCGTGAGTTCAGATCGCGTGAGATCTATGAACCGGAAAAAGGACTTTTTGAACAAAATGCGCACCTCGACATAGTTGAAAGGGAACAATCCGACCATGGCGTTGTGTTCCCCCTCGTACCAATTTTTGTCGATCTGTTTCCGGACAAATATGATGTCACCTTTCCGGAACGACAATTCCCTGTACACAAGCGTACACGAATTAAAATACAAATGCATTTTGCCCGGATGTACGAGGTTAGGTAAGTAATCAACTTTTACACGCGTTTCCATTACCTGGACGTTTGACCAACGAAATTGTACAATGCTCTCGCTACAAGCTTCGGTTCTGGGGTACGACTCCTCGGCGGCTGAGGACTCTCGTCTAAGAAGTCGTCGTAACGATTTAAAGGAATTGGCGATTTCTGAGAAGGCCTGTAAATACGTTTGGTTATTTTATTTTTTTTTTCGAAATTTACCACACGATAAGATGACATGACTAACAGTAAGTTGTCTGCGTGTCTTCTATTTGACATGTCTTGGAGTTCCTGGAGGTATTTTCTTCTTCTTTCTTCCTGATAGATTCTTCTCATAGCCTCGGCTTGTTTAATTGCCAAATCCTCTTCCGACCATTCTTCTTTGATTTCGTTTCGGACAGGACGTCGATATTGTAATGTCACCTCCGATTCCGCGTACTTGTGTGGCGAGTCTAAAATGTATTTTGTTAGCTTCATTTAGAACATTCGTCTGACACAACACCGCGCTGGACTTAAATTTTATATCAATTTCTTTGTACTGGAACCCTACACTAGCGAAGCCTGATAATGTACAAATATTTTGCCGTCACTAAAAGTCGGTTATAGCGCGCGCCACAGTCCCCCTCTGAATGTCGGTTAAAATTAGGAATCGAACACCATAGGGAATAAAATATAGTGACGCTGAACAATGAAAAAGAACGATGACAAAATCAACAATGAACACAATGAATCGCGTGCGGTAAGTTTCATTCTTTACTTCCCTTCACTCGCAAACCCCAGCATTTAGATGGACGGTTTACGATAAAATATATTTTTGATGATATTCGTACGATTTCGATAAAGCCAAAATGTGACGGCTGAAAAAAGAAAAAAAGATCTTTTCATAGTTTTACGTTTGTTTTGTTGTAGTTTTCGTCGAGCATTAACGCGGCATTAAATATATAGTAAAAAACCTTCGGCGGTTCGGTCTAAAGAATATTCGAACACGTGCTAGGCCGCAGTGAATGGAAGATCAATGTAACACGGGTCGTTAAACACGTCCAAACGGCCATATAATTATCGGTTTCTCTTCTTTTGACAATAGATCCTAGTGAAACATGTTTCATTTTTTTCTTTTTATTATTATTTCGCGTGAAAGCTATGCAACGAGGAAAAAAAAAAAATTGTTTTGATTGACTTATATTTTCTCGAGATTTTTAAGTAAAATTAAAAATAGACACGACTTCGAGTCGATATAACCAGATGCCAATACACGTCAGAACGGAGGGCGGTTTGTATTATGATGGTATTGGGCAATGCGATATTATAATCGTGATTGACGTGATTACGTCACTTGATTTATTATAAAGTACCGATATATACATATATACATATACTTATATACGTACAACGTGCCTATGCTACCTATACATGTTAAATAAATAATTATGATTAGTGAAAAATAAAATTATTACATCGGGTAATTAGATAATTATTATTATTATTATGCAAGTTTACGATTGCTTATCGCGCGTACTTTCTCTATTGTCGAATTGAAAATTTACATAGAACAAATTGAAAGTGATACATTCGATTGGAAATCCATAAAATTGGCTGTCATTAAACAGATTTCTTTTATAATATGTGTAAACATACCAGCATAAATTAGACGTATGAACAGAAATGGAGAAAATTGTCTGGGGGAAAAAAAAACGCACGTAATGGAAAATCGAAGTGTAGAGAGAAAAAATTTAGAAGCCACACACTGCAAAAAGCACGGCCCGTCGGAATGAAATTGATCGAAGTCGTGTTTTTCGAGACTTGTGTAAGAGCCGGTCGGTCGGTCGGTCGTTTCCTTTGATCGGCCAGCTGCTACCGATTAAACAAGACCACACTTTTTCCATTATTCACACGAACATTGACAATTTACTGCGCGTACGCACTTAAACGCGCTGCTTGTTGTAGTATACAACCCGTTTGTAAGTGAACCTCGTAAAAGTAGACCTACAGGTTTTTTTTTTTTCTTCGGTTTTTACGAGGCGATTCATCGTTTCCCCGGGAACCCTCTATTCGGAAACCTAATTTTATGATCGAAAGGGTTCAGCGAGAGAGAAACAAACAAGGCGGATAGGGTAGAAAGTGCACTATAATCTAATTTAATATCGGCGCCTGAATGTGACCTTAAGACGGGAAAAAAGGGTTGACGGCGGAGAACGGCGAGAAGGGGCGAAGGGGTATTGTGTGGTATACGATAGTTTTTTCAACGTGGGCGGAACAAAACTGTTTGACCTATAATGTCCTCGAGCTTATTTCTTTGCTGGAAACAATATATTAAATATGTATCTACCAGGTGCGTTTGAATACCTGCGGTTAAACCGTTCACGATTATATTTCATATGGCGAAGCTCGACACGATAGTCGTAGAGTTATTATTCCCCGACTATATTTACGGACAAAACGCCATTCGGCAGACAACACTGAATGAATGTTATAGTGGTTTGAAACTTATTGAGATGTTATCTAATTTTTAATGAAACGGAAAATTACAGACGAAATCAACCGCGGAGAAAATTGTACTCGAGGTAATTGTTTTACGAGTTATGACTCATCGGATATTATTTTATACATATTATTTTCAACAATAATTAAACGAAAATTTACTAAATATTCCATTATATAGTTGCCAATATCATTATTACGTCAAATTAAGCCGATCTGTTTATCTTTTAAATAAACGTATTATTTTAGTTTTTTTCCGTGTACAAAAAAAAAAAAAAATAACACACATTTTTTTTTTTTTACATACAACACATAGAATAACAATACTATAGTAACTCGGTTATTATTTATATTAAGACGACAGGCGCACGTAATTTATTAAAAACGTTTGTACATACACGAGTACTTACAAACGTAAGTACACATATGTGTGTTTTTACATGTAACAAAACAACAAATGTGCATGATCTAAATGTGCATGGTGTGTTTTCAAAATATAAACTATTATCTAAAATTTATCAGATATTCAAGGTTTTTAAATTTCACAGTGACATATCCGGGGACGTTTTTTTTATCAAGATAAAACGAATGTTTCGTTTTAGTTGTAGTACAAAAATGATTACCAAACGCACGATAAATAAATTACAATTCAATTTAACTCTACTCTATGTACTCGTGTATTTATCCTTGTCCGTCATAAATATATAACGTGGGTAAACTACACGGCGTAAATACATTCAAACAGATGTACCTAACCTACCTATCATTAGTAATTTTCGTAACGAGAATTAACGTCAGGTATTCGTAATGAGTAATCGCCGATCTCAAATTTCATGTTAGTAATCACGATGATAATAACCACAAAATTAAGATAGCCGATAGACCGACACCGTATTATTATCGACGATCTCGTGTCGCTTTTCGACACCTATACATATTATAAAGTTTGAAAAAATTTGAAAACTTCACGTCTACGTGTTTACAGTTTGGACGATTTTTAAACATTCTGGTTACCTTTTATAAAATGCGTTTTATATGTATATTAAGCTAGTTTCCGAATTATTACTAATGTTCATCGCGTTGTCTGTACAAAATAATAATCATATTACGTGTAAAATAAATATAAATTAGACATTTTTACTTTTGTTCCGAAAACTGTTTTGAATAATCATTATTTAGTGACGTTTCGATCACTGTTGAAAAATAAAAACGCGGGCTATACCGAAATTGTTAAATTTAATCAACAGCTAAATATGTTTACATTATATTACACATAAAAATCTGTCTATAAAGTTTCGAAAACCCGTAAGTTTTAATGAGAATTTCATATAAAAACTTGCGATTGAAATACGACGATAAAAAGATTCGTTTTATGTATTTTATTAAATTTTATCGTTAATTGTAATCTTTAATTTTTTACGATTTCGCATGCCGTAATTTGTAAATACGCGATATCTACCAAAAATTAGGAGTTTCAAATTCTCTAGAAGTCTATAAAAATTGTATATAATATATGCGACTCATATTAACATAAAGAAAAACATTTTTACATTCAATCTTTAAAGACTAAAAATTTAAAGAAACAATATAGATAATGATTAAAGCTCCTCGTTTTTTTTCTGATTATGAAATCTTTATATTTTATATGATTAATAATAATTACTATGCGTATATATGATTTTACTTTGAGTTTGCAAAAATCGAAATTATTCCTTCAAAATCAGATTAAATTACTTCAATTTAATTAATTAAGGTGATTAATTAACGTGTTTACAGCCAATATATATTGTATTAAATTGTTTATACTTATTATTTTCTATAATTTGTTAAATAACTAGATTGGCTAGATTAAAAACTGTATATTGTTTCGGCAAGAAGTTTTCGAATTAGTTTGAAAAATTGTAAAAATAAATAATAAATGAATTCCGAACGAGAACTAAAAACAAAAATAAAAAAATAGTGAATGTATTGATTACAACTATGTGAAAGTGTTATATACCTAGTACATTTCTATTAAAATAAATTTGTCTGTGTCGAGTTATTTCTTCTGAACATACAAAAAAAAAAATCAAATTAAATAAACCCACATTTATTTTTTATTAACAGTCGTAGAATAAAATGATAATATTTTAAATAGTTTATAACGTGAAATATTTCAAATAAGTCTTAAAAACCTTCAGGATTAGATGCTTTACGAACGAAATATTTTAATGAATGAAGGCCCATTATTTTAAGTCGAAGTATGACAAATATAATTCTTAATGACTTTGCCTTTATTACAACAAGTACCACCTACTACTATAACGACCTCTACAACTGTTTAAGCTCTGTCCTTGTGCATTAGTGTTAAACCTAGAACTTTTAGCTAATTTACAGTAATTCATTAGTCAATTAGCTTGATTGCCATTAGCGTTAATAGTACTTACAGTCTCCATTGACAACGATCTTTCTTAAACTGACTGTTCTAGCTGGTAACAAAAGCGGTTTTTTCATTCCATCGCCAGCCATAACAACACTCGATACTTAAATTATTACACGTTCGTACGACAAATGAAATACACCCACTATCTCAGCGCCCATGGTCTAACGAACGACATCAACCGAAGCCGAGTACGCACTACCGTCACTGGTTCACTACCACATGTTCGGCGGCAAAACAATCGGAATGGGATAGACCGCGAACTACACGGGCGATCGCAGCGCTGCCGCGCGTCTGGTGGTAGTTTCGTTTATAATTTGTATATTATGATCGGGGTCAATAACGTGGAAGAATGTCACAATAATGTATTCACTCACCCATGGTATATAGGAATTTGGGTGTTTTAAATCCTATCTGGATTTTGTGTACAGCCTTGAACCTTACCAAGGTTAACGTATGGTAGGTACGTTTGATGGTTTCTTTTTTATTCTATGCCACAAAACAGAAATGGAGCGTATTTTAATACTTTTGGTTTCTTTGGGAGTTTGTTTAGTTCGTTTTTATTGCGTGTAATAACGTCCGTAGCCGTTGATAAAAGTCAATGCGGAACTACCGAAATGTATTGTACAATTAAAATTTCCAAACTAGGTATTATGGTTTTATACAGTCGACTTTCTAATTCAAAACTATAGGGGTGCGGTTATTTAAAGTATATCTATTATTATAAAAGTGATGGGTGGTCTTTATAAAATAATCGATCTTTCTTTCTTTTTTTCCTGATATTATAATGAATAGAAATAATTTGTAACTATACTATGAGTATTATGAGATGCCTGTATAAATATATTAAAATATTATACACGAGTTGAAAAACTATATTTAGAAAATATTCTTAGTGATATAAAACTAATAAAGCGTATATTATTATGCACCAATTGTTAATAAACCTGAATAACAAATATTTGAAAATTATAATTTATATTTTTAATGCTATGTTTTTGTTTTTTTTTCTTTATCAATGTTTATGATTATATTATATAGATACTTATTTTATTTATAATTTTATTATTAATATTAAATTTTTTAATCGACTGAAAATATTTTAGTTTTAAATTCTAGTTCTTAATGAAAATCATGTGCTTTTGTCTTTTGTAGTGGATAGATATTGTAAATAATTAGCACCTTTAAATTTAACAACTGACGGTTTCGGCGGTAATGTTGGTTGTTGAGTCCACACACCGTTCCAGGCCGGTGTCCATCTATACTTGGGCTTATGAGCTTCTGGATTATACGGTTGGTTTAAGAACCCATCGTGTTTTGAATGTTTCAGAATTGAAGGATGATGATGTTTTCGGCTGTATCTCACTGGCGAGGCAGATTTGGGTCTTGATTTCGGTTTGGTCATGGGCTCGGGTTCGGGATATTTGTGTGCCATCCAATTGCAGTCGAGAAACGGTATCATTTTTCTTGCTTCTCTCAGGTCCGGAGTAGAAGTATAAAATTGTCCCAACATAAACGCTCTGTTTTTATTTTCAAACATGGTCCGAATCCTTTCGACCTCGCCGTTGGTCAACTTGTCTTGAAGACTGGCTAGTTTACTTATGACATTTATACGGGGCATTAGTCTATTGTCTGGCCTTAGCGGACACTTGGGCACTGGACTTTTACACCGTTCATATTTCGTTTTAAGATTTTGCACATCGCCATGTTCGTGATATTTAATTATATTTGTGTGAAGTTCCGGATCACTCTTGTACCTTTTTATGTAATTTGATTCAACTGGAGAATGTAAAAATCTCAAATCGTCAAAACTTTCAAATTTTCTACAGAGCTTTTTTACAGCTCCGTTGTTAATGAAATTTGAATATTTGTAACAACTGTCAAACGACGGAGATACGATTCTCCTCATGCAATCTCTTTCTCCTAAAATACATTTCATAGATGAAAAACTTTTAGATGAATGTAAATTTGTTTTCTTTGTCCCAATGTGTATAACCGTAGAAGCAGATGAGCTAGATTCACTGACGTTTGTGCCGTTAGCCCAATCGGATACCATTTTTTTCTTGTCCTCATGGTCAGCCAAGACTAATAAATAATTTTTATCATAACCCTTTGCGACAGATTCTTCTTCGGATACGTCTATGGAGTAACAAGTTCTCGGAGAAACACTTTCAGAAATATTTTTCTTACACTTAACAGCTGCAACTGCCCCTAAAGTTTCTTTAGGTATGACTACATTTGCAAAATGCTTTTTATTTTTTTTTTCCAACACTTCAATACTAATGTTTTTTGAAATTTTTTTCTTTTCATTTTCACTCAAGCACACCGAACCAATAGAATCCGCCTTTCTAAGGCCTTCTTCTCTATCTTTTTTTCTAGCAGGTCCCATAGAGCTTGATCGCACATACAACGATGAATTTAAATCTGATTTTTTCACTCTGTCGTTCACCTCTATTTCATAATCGGTTTTTAATTTATTATGTTGTTGGTATCTTGGTATTCTTTCTCCATTTAAATCAGATATTGTACTATAGACTTCATTTAGTTGTGTTTTAAGCCGATTTAATTGTTCCATTGAAAGGCTACTCCATATTCGACAACCAATATTAGATGGACTTTTAGAACTTGATCTTCTAGGTACAGAAGTGCAGTTTCTTTCCCTGTCTTCCGATACAGGACGGCCCCTTTTTGATGATGTAATATGTTGTAATGAAGTAGCTACATCTTGAACTGAAGTACCTCTCCAAAGTGGTCTGTAAACATTTACTTCAGGTTTACAATAAGTGTCATTACCGATAGCGTTAAATTTTCGTTTCAAATCAATTACCGACGATTCTTTATTTCTTAAGCCACGGTCTAAATTTCTTTTCCAGCGTATATCTTCTGGATCTTTTGTTTTGTAAAGCACATCTTTTGATTTCTGAACATCTTCCAATTTAGCATGTAATGATTTGATTTCACTTTCTGCCCTTTCTTTAACTCTTATTGTTTTCCATTTATCATAATCTACTAAATCTCCCCGTGTTCTAACTTTATTGCTGGCTTTTTCAGCAGTTTTTTCTAACTCTCCCAATCTTTCCAAGCTACAATAAAAATTATGTAGCTCCTTAAAGCGATCTGATTTTTTACTCGAGTGTCTTAGTTCCCTTACATATGTTTGATATTCATAATCAGCAGCGGCATTTTTTACTCGCTCTATAGGCTCTTCGGCACTTTTAGACCGTTGACATCGACGAATACCGGTTACGCTTTCGATCAATTTAACTGGAGCTTGGAAACTTTTAATACGACGAGAAGATGGAGACCGTGAAGGAGGTTCACTGGCACTTCTGCCTTTTAAATAATCTACACATTCATCGCCAAATTGATCCCAATCTGTTATTCCAGAAGATTTATATTTATCATACGATTTAAATTTCGACTGAGATACTGGTTTTTTACTTGTTAAGTATACATCTATTTTACTTTCTTTGTGTTTTGAAACTCCAGATTTTTCCTTGGTCTTAGTTGGATTTATTTTAGAACTTTGTTTTTTATTTCCATCGGTTAAAAGTAGTTGTTGAAAAAATTCCTCTCCAAATTGATTTTGTTTTTCATTTGGTTTTACTATTTTTTCATTATCTGAATTCGATTTTACCGGTCCTTGGACAATTTCAATTTTTTTAACCAATCGTTTTCCGCTATAAGCTTTAACAATATTATTTTTTGTTGTCTTTTCTTTTGAAATAGTTTTTTGAGTTGTTTTTGAAACTGGAATGCTTCTTATTGGAGTTGACAGTGATTTTGTTTTTTTAGGTAATGATGTTTCTGAAGAATTTGTAGATGATGTACTAGATCTTGTAAGCGGTTTTCCTTTTGTCGATACTGCAACAGTAACTTTAAAAGACTTATCTTTTTCTTTCTTACAGTCATTGGTTTGCATTTTTGAAGAGCTTTTTAAGCTTACACTTTTTGCTCTTTTATCTGTTTCAGGTTTTGATTTCCGTACTTTAAGCTCAACACTAGATTCTACGTCAACTCCTTTTGTCCATCGCTCAAGTCTAGAATTTTTACGAGATGATTCTTGCCGAGGAGGAGGAGTCGGAGGTGATCCAGTAGAACTAATTGATGATTTGGCAGTTCTTTTGAAATTTGAAAAAACAGGGTAACAAGTAACTTCCTTCCAAGGATGATGAATTACTTCATTATCATATTTCATAATTTGGATTTTAGTTAAATGAGACGTGATTGGCAAGTACTCCAACTCCAAATCTATACATCAAATTTGATTATTTAAAACTGTTATCCAGACGATCCATTTTTGTGCAGAACAAGCGAGTCATGTAATATTGGTTAGCCCAGTCAGCTCATTAAAAATATTGTGTTGCACTCATCCAAATATTTCAGTGCTTCCGTTGATATTTGATTTTCCCAAAAAAAGTATATATTGTGCTTTTTTTTTTTTTTTAGTGCAGCCCAGTTTTAGATTTTCATTATTTATAAAAGTGGTTGGTGATAGTTTTGTTATAAATTGTAATAAAATAAAAAATTGAATTGCTTAATTTTATGTTGTATGTGTAAATTGAATAATTTATTGTAGTGCATAATATCACCCATAGCATTTTATCCCATTTATTTTTATTAGTTATTTATTTTAAATAAAACACTATTTGTAAAATACAATGTATTTCGTACATTTGTTTTCTATCTCGAATACATTGGGTAGTTTTTTTTTCAAATTACTACCAGTACTACCTAATGTATATGTTTGTTTTTTATGAAAATATTATATTTTTATAATTATTTAATTAAATATATGAAGTTTTATTGAATATAATACGTATCTACATCATAATGATGTATTTCACTATTTAAATTATTATGTTTAGTTTAAAAATAAAATATAAATAATAATACGAGAACATACATTATTTATAAATTTTTAAAGGTCTATGATGAGAAAAACTGTATTGAAAATACATAAGTATGGAAGTTTTTGACTATTGTATATAATGTTAATAGTATATTACTATACTAAGTTCTAGTGAATACTATGAAAGTAAATCATGTAAATCATGTAAGTACATGAATAATAATCAAACATTATTTTCACATCAAAATGATAATTTCGTAATTGATAAATGTTTTTTTTTTTTTTTTCGAATCTATGCATGCTGTTTTTCTTAGAGAAATACTCATAAATAATGGGTGCGTATTGGTGAATAATAAAATGATTCCAACAAATCTCTTATTTAATGTTTATCTTTAAAATAAACTAACCTTTAGGCCGTTCGGGGAAATTTTTTCGTAAACCTTGAAATGGTACTTCTCCACCATTCTGAATTACTTTGTATGCAGTTTTTTGTTCTGTTGGTGAAAGACATTGAGATTGATTTTCTCGCCTTTTAAATACTAACGTGGAATCGCTGTCATATCCAGATTCTTTTAATGCTCTAAAATACATTTAAAAATATTATTTCATAATAATTATTGATTAAAAATCAACACTGATTTAGTAGTTATAGGATGTCTAAATAACGTACTGTGCCATATTTGATTTTTTTGACGAAGAACGATTTTGAGGAGGAGGGATTTGAAGTTCTGTGTTCTGAAAATTTGAATAAAATTGAAAATTGTAGGTTAATGCCTTAAAACCAGTAGTTTAACGCACCTCGTCAAAAGTATGAATTGCCTCATCCCACCACTGTTTAGTTTCTTTTTCAGCAATTGAAGAATGTCCTGGCTCATAGTTTTCAATCGGTCTAGGCTGATTTTTGTATCGGTCTTGTCCACATTTTACTGGAGATACTCTGTAAACAAATTTGTTTTGAAAATAATACTGATAAATTAAAATTATATAATGTTTATGCACTTACGATCTTCTAGTGGATACATGTGTACTATCCGAACGTTGAAACAGTCTGTTTTCTCCAAAATCTGATTCATAACCTTTTTCGGGTTCTGATAAATACCCATCGTTATTTCTAGCTCTTGGTTCTGGAAAATTTATAGATGCAAATATAAACAAAAATGTGTTTAAAATACATTTTTCTTTTTTCATGTCAAAATACCAAGTATGATTAATAATAACACCTATATAATGCAACAAACATAATAGTTAATCAATGTATACTGTGTTAGTTTTTGTACACATTTACATATTATAATTGAGTAATATTAATTTATTTTTATGTACTTTAAATGAACAGTAAACTATCTATTTAAAATAGTTAAATCTTATTGAAAAATAAATAAAAAATACATTTTAAATCTTGTTATTAGAAAACTAAGTAGATAAAAATAATTTTATTTATGATACAGCTTTTCAATTTTTTATACATTTTGTTAGGTTGTGTTTATGTTATGTTTTAACTCAAGCTAAGCATTTTTTTACTATATAGTAGTAGTCTACTGTATAGAAAATAAACAGATTTATCACCTCTTTTTAATGTTTTGTATCGTACTGTTACACCTTCATCTGTAATATTATTAACTAATAATTTATATATCAAAGTTTAACAGTTAAATTCAAATAAAATTTAAATTATAGTAATTCGTAGAGTATAAATAGTATATTATAGTTATTAATTAGGCTAAAAAAGTTAAATTATAAGTAACATATGTGCGTATATTATATGTATATATAATATTGTGTATATACTATTTAAATACATATATAATATGTTATACATAAAATGTAGATATTTTATTTATAGTTTAAATAATTAGAACTAATCTAACTTACCATCAGATTGAAATTTATGTAAAGATTCATACATTTGCTTGTACCATTTTGGTTGATTTGGTTCTTTAATTTCCTAAAAAAAAAAAAAAAACATTTATTAAATTATTGTATTGAGAAATCGTAAGCTGACCTTAATTAATATATATAATTTACCGATCTTAATACAATGGGAACGCCTTCTTTGGTCGTCGGGCCAATACCTTCATACTTTTTTGGACTGATTTCAATCATTTTTTTTTGTTTTTTCTCGTCCGATTGACTGTCATACTCGCGCCTTGAAGTAAACTCTAAACACAAATCACAAAAATCAACAATAAAATCAATCAACAACATGGAATTCATATTTTTCCGAATCAAATTAAACAACATTTATTATGGGAGATACCTAACGTACGAGTACCCAAATACTAAACCAATGGGTTTTTTTTTTGAACGCGTAAATAATTGACGGGTCATTCTTATCTTAATTATTGCACGTGTTAACAGCTGATAAATTGGTTTTGAATTAACCAAAGGAATGATGTTATTTGACTTATGAACACGTGAATGATAAATATCAATTTGCATTTTGTCATAGTGCATAAACACTTGTATAGTCATATAAATAAATATATATATCATTGAATACAACAATGAAAGTTTTAACTTCATTACAATAGTATAAACTGCAGCCGAATTTCTAAGCATTTTGAAATCTATTCTATAGTTGCACTTGTAACACATCGAGTAAACACATAATACTTTTCATAAACATGTGATAATTGATAAGAATTCAAAATTAGATGTAAAATGTATTCAAGTATAAATATTTTTGAGTTTAATGGCGAGTATAATTCAATTTAAATGATGCGTATCATAACTCCTCGTAAGATGTACAAAATATGTGTTTTGTTTGGTTTTTACTTACTTATTTCTTCAGTTTCGACATTACGTTTTACAGTAGAACCTCTTGATTTATTTTCTTTATCCATATTGTATTCTTCTGACTCGAGATAAGCTGAACCCTTAGGTAAGTGTCCCTCTACAAATAAATATTGTTAAAATGGTAATAAATATATTTAAACATTACAATTCTATATTTTTCATTAAAATAAACCAAATGTGTTTGAATTTTCTTCATTATTCGTCAATTATTAAAATTAATTGAATTATATGCAAATCTATTTAAATTGATTAATTTATAAACATATTAATAATATAATGTCAATTATGTATATAATAATTTATAAGCATTTAAATAACAGACTGCTCTTTATACTTAATAAAAATATTGATGTAGATAAATAATTTTACAAAAATGTATTGTTGTGGTGTTGTGATATTGTGTGTAGGTATATTTTTAGTTATTCTGGCTAAATGTATAATACATTTAATATTAAGTAAAATGTTTGTAAAAATAACCTTATTTTACTTGTTATTTATTAGTAAATATATGAAATAATAATTTAAATCTAAGTACCTACCATATTTTTAAGGTCGAAAAAATTCAAATTCAGTAAATTGTAGTAATTAATTATATTATACTTATATTATCATGCACTTTAACCATGTTAAATAATAACAAATATAATTAAATTTCAATTGTCAATTCAAATATTGATAAATAAATACTTTTTACTGAATAAAACTAGTTAACAAGTAAATTAAGATAAATTTAACCAGAAATGCAGTGTAAACCTCTTAGAGTGTATTGCATGGGTGAATTATGTATGAACTTGATTATATGAATTATTATTTAAATTTATAATTATGAACTAAGTTTTAAAATATATTTTTATATCAAGTTTTGGTATTCTTGTACCATTTATATATAAAAAATATTTTATGAGTTCAGTTATTAGACATACTGAAATAACATTAAACTAACACAGAAATTTCATTTCATTTAGAGTAGGTAGGAAAAATCTAAAAGAATATTATTTTTACATTAAAAATATTTGTAAACTAAGTTAGCAAATATTTGATATTTTTACATAACATATTAATGTTAACCATTCAAGTAATAATTAAAAAAGAAACTGTGAGTTATTTGATCAATAAATTGTGCTTTCACATTTAATTTACTCAAGTACAATTATTTGATAAAAATACTAAAATCTATAAGCTGTAAATTATAATTTTCAGTAAAAACTACAAAAAGAGAAAATAGCTATCATTTGTGAATTTATATTATAATTCAAGCCAACAATTGTTTTATGTTATCCTTATCATAAATGTTGTTAAATATGAAATAATATTTTATATACCTCTTGCTTTTTGAAGGAGTGTAACAGTAGGGCTTTGAACTCTTGGAAGTTTCCTGTCGGTGCTATGAACATTTTCGTCGCCTTTCACCAAAATTGTGATAAAGTTATGTGCCATGTGCAAGATAATATTGAAAAAACAAAATTGATAGTCTTACCTCGTATTTTCAATGGTAATGAAGGAGGAGGAGGTGGCGTCGGTGGACTCAATACCGGTAAATCAGTTGGTGGTTTTGAAGAAGCCTATATAATTAAAATGTTTAAGTCAATAAATTTATCGGTCAACTAACTTAAAATGAAAATAAATACTTTTTTAATATCCACATTGAGCTTTTTTCTTGACAACGTTGGTGATTCAAACTTGATTGGTTTGTAAGCTTTTCTCTCGGGCGTTGGACTGGAATTGGGTGTCCATACTGGAGGCAGTTCTGCTGCTGGCGGTTTCTTTTCTACTCTTTGTGAAATATTCTCCAAGTCCAATGATTTATGCTTCAATTCAGGTGACCAAACACCTGGACAAAGACAATCATTCTTATTAGCAACACGATGAGGTCTTAGAGCTAACACTAACAACGAAATTAATTCCAACAAGTCACAAACAACACACATGCTTTAATTTTTATAGTAATGTAACTAAGACTTATATTTTGTTCAATAAGATTGATCCGTATACGCACGTTTACAATTTCACATAATACAACAAAAATTTTCAACTAAAGTTGTACTCGGTGCTAACATTAAAACATATGGTTTTTTTTTTTTCGTACACACAAAACTTGAATGGTTAGGTCACAGGTGTTTCGATTTTTATTTGCATTCTAAATTAATATTTTGTTCAATATTTGTACAATGACATTTCCAATAAAAAGTATATAACAAAAAACAATTTAACAGAAATTTAAATTCTTTTAACCATAACATTCAATAGTTGTACATTTATAATAATATAAATTCAAAAACTCAGATACAGTGTAATCGTAAGTTATTATTATTTATTAACATAAATAACTAACTAGGAAGGTATTGGGTAATGTTTAAAATTGAATAGTTAAAATTAACGCATAAATCTTGATTTTTTAACAAACGCGATTTATTCTTATTCCACGTTATATTGATGAACTATTGACATATGTTTCCTTTTATAACACTCTACATGATTATTTACTATATTTGTGTTCATTAATTAAACTATTTAAACTTTAAACAATCTCATCGAAGAATACAATTATTTTTTCTCCGCTTAATTAAAGTTGCATTCGAATGCTTCTAAAAAATAGTATAATTTCTCACACGATTTATAAATAAATTGAAAATAATTATTTATTTATTTATCATTCGTGAATTCCCGTATACGTCAATAATTTACCATCGGTGATCATAATATTAGATCTCAATGCACTACTATAATTCGTAAATAACACGCAAGAAGCGAAAAACAATATGAAATATTTCTACGATTGTAATACTTTAGGTCTTCTACGTTACTACACGTCCAATATGATAAAAACATGTAGTTTTATAAATGAAGACAAGAACCGATGACAATTCTTTCATACGTGACCTATGAGAGATTCTGTTTTTAATGATTTAATTCTAGTGGGATTTTCCGGTAGAACTTTCTAATATCGAGATACTTTATTAAAGTAATATACAAAGGTTAATTGAAAAATCTAGTACATCTAAAATGATAATAACCGAAATAGCCCGGTTTCGATGTATATACCTATCGGGTATTGGTAGCCTTTTTGATCAACAATCATAAACGAAATATATAGTTTTAAATTTAGAGATGCATTATCTCAAAGAGACGTTAATTCCGATGTATTTTTCATTTTAAAAAACCATAAGCACAAAGTCATAGATCGATGTTATTTGATTATGTACATATACATATATATTTATAAAAACACCCACGCTAACACATAGGTGCACGTTGCACATAATATAGTAATCGAGAGCCAAAAACGCACGAGGCAAAAAATGATTCACATTCAGACAAATGGACAGACGAACTGAAAAAAGAAATATATATTGGCAAATGGTCAAACTCATCCGTGCCAGATGTTGAAGTATATTAAAAACAAATATATATACCAAGATGAGCCTATAATGACGAAATTATTATTATCATGTGATATTTTTCAAGTGTTTATTCTAAAATGGGGTCAAAAATTTGGAAATATGTCGTCTGAACCTGGTGAAAGAATCAAAAAAAAAAAAAAAAATCAAAACATAAACGGAAGTTAAAGCAACGATGTATTATTGATGTATTATTTTTTGGCACTGGCCTTGTCTTTTGGTAACTGTATAAGAGTTTCCGTGGTTTTGTATATTTATGTAATTTATTCTTACAAAATTTGAAAGGCTGAGGTTTTGTGAATAACATCTGAAATAATTTTGCAACCGTATATAGCAATCTTAGAAATACAACCAATAATAGCTTCTATATAAATACATTTAAACATTATGATGTAGGAGCATGATTAATTATGCATACCTAATTAAAAACTATTATGATTGTATTGTTATAAAAATTAAAAACTAATAATAATAGTAATTATACACCGAATAATCACGAATAACAATTTTTATTAAATAAATGATGTATTAAATCAATGTTTATTTTTGTACGATTATAAATCATGTTGAAAATAAGTGCAACTAAAATGTTGATAACATTACGACACATGACACGAAAAATACTTTCGTTTTTAAAGAACTAAAAAAAAAACGTGATTTATTTTTCGAAAGGGACTCTGATTTGAAATTAGCAAAAATATATTTTCCACGAATTGATCTCTTCGATTACAATGTTTGATATAAAAGCTAAGACCATATTAAAAATATAATTTTGTATTTTGTACTCAATTATTTATGTGATAGGCATGTATGATTATTTTTAAAAACTAAAATACGTTAAACGGAAAATATTTCACACGACTTTATGTGTGCATTATAATTGCGTTTTATGATTTTAATTGTACTAGACTTCATAAACTTACGTAATATATTATAATATTTTTAATTTAAGTAGAAATAATAACAATTTACTAACACTACGTTTACGACATACGGGTAATTAACTGGTCGATTGTTGTACTTAATACATTTATTTAGTCAAACACATTTAAACTGGTGGTTGGCCTTTATTATAATTAATTGTAAACAGTATTATAGATTCGTATGTTTTTCTAGTAATGTCAAAAACACGAATAAAATAGTGAAAAGATACTAAAATACTTAAGCACGATTTGGCCACGGTCGAAAAAATATGACTCATTTAAACGTTTATAATAATAGTTAGAACAATTTCAATAGCTTTTATTTTTAAAAGAATAATAAAAGTGTTTATCGCATAAGTAGCATTAAAAAAAAAAAGTACTAAATAATTGTTAGAAACAAAACACGGGATTATAAGTAACGAGTACTAACTAATATTTTGTATAAATAGTTCAAATTAACTGCTTGAATAATAACTTTTTCAGTCAAACGGAAATATTAAACAACGATGATTAAACTAAAACGATTTAAAGGATCGAAGTTTTGATTTAATTTTAAATCTAAAATTTAGATTAGATTGCAGAGTGACAAAAAAGAGTTATGTAATGAAAAATATTATATATTTTAACGAATATTCGACTTTTAATGACAATAACTATAGACGTACCTGCTTTTTTAGTATCGGCTCTAAAACGTGGAATAATTTTACTCTTATCTCGCATCATATATTCATTAATTGAAATCTTTCGCCCAAAAATAAATATTCAACTGGAGTTGATGTGCAATAAATAACCGGAAACGAAACTTTTCGATGTGCAACGACTGTTTTAGTTTTCGCCACGCGCGCGCGCGATTCGGCGTCGGTTTGAATAATGTGCACGCACTACTGTTTTTTTTTTAAATACCGCGGGAAATCTCTCTAGACCACCATTGCCGGGTGGGGGAAAAAATGAACATAAAAATATACTGTATAAATAAAAATAATGAAAAAAAAAATATTGGCTAATGATCTCTAAAACTCGACTATGGCCGACTTTCTGGCGGCACCTGTTTTATTATTAGATTTACCGGCGGGTTTAACGAAAATTTTGTTTATAATTATTATGATACGGTATAAATACAACATTATTTGGGCAAAATTTAGTTGGATTAAAAATGCCGGTGCAATGGTAGTCAGAAAATTATTGATTTCGCATGGCATCCAGATATTATGATACAAATACAAAAAATATAAATAATACCAAATGTCTATAACTTACAACAAGTACATATTGAAATATTGTAAAATAAAATATTTTCAACAACCTAGATTTTCAAATGCAATTTTGTTAGTTTTTTATTATTAATTTTATAAGAATCAAGAACCATACCGATTAAATAATACCTATTAATACACCAAACATTATATATAATTAAAAAAAAAAATCTATAGCAAACGATGAATGATTTCATAAAATTTTAGTACCAATTAATCTAAACATGTAACTGTATAATCTATAAATTTTAAGTAATCATTTTAATTAGTTTGCATAAACTATGAATTACTAACAGTATGATAAAGATAGTACCTAAGTGTATTGTGAAATTATTATTTAAAATATATTTTTTACGGCTTTGTAGATTTTATAATATAGTTTCGACGATACTCGATAATTGAAATAATATTTATAAAATATATTTATATAAGTATTTAAAATCTATGCGAATGTTCAGTAAATGTTATTTACTATAGTGGATTAATAATAATTATGATTATTTGGACTTATCACAAGACGCCACGAACGCATGCGCACGGAATTGATACAAAACATTGTATTGCATGCATAAGCATATTATATCAACGAACCTATATTTTTCCTAGTCAAAAAACCGCCGAAAACTTGATCGATTTCGTCAAGTAGTGATAACCTTCGTTTTAATAATCTGTTATCTCTTCGAACTAAACGTAAAAATTCACGGTAACAATTATTATTAAAATAGTATCAAGATTATTTCGATTTGATATTGATTTGAGCTTAACCGATTCTTTAAATCTAATTATCAAATATGTAAATCTTATTCATTTAAAATGTTCATAGTAATAACAGTAATACCCATACAAATGGGCCCATTCTGTTATTCCGCCGTATGCAGAAAAATCGTGTTGGGTTTCGTCTCACCTCTCTACTCTGTTTTAATTATAGAATCAGAATTTGGTCTGTCCAGTCGTCCGACGTGTCGTATACCATTTATAAAAATAGTGCCACCGAGTTTTGTGTGTGTTCGTATGAATATATACATGTCTTGAACAAATTGTATCGGCATCAACTGTTCACACAGCTGACACTATGTCTATGAAAACAAAAATCACTCTAAGGTGTTCATAATGACGGACATTTGCAGCTTATTTTAGACACTTCTTCGGCTGATTCGTATCGAAATAACGTAATTAGACTTGGCCACACTGCAAAAACTATGTTAGTAAAACAAAATAAAACAAAAACGTACACACTCAATCCACTTGACTCACCATTCATTTGCACTTCCTCGATGCAAACTTCTTCTTCGGGTACAATATCCACCAAATGTTTTGGATAAAATTCATCTTTCACTTCTATGTGCACGTCTGGCTCAACGCCTAATTTTTCCAATCTTTCTCGTGCTTTACTTACGAATTCCGCATCGATGTCATTTAATATTTGTAAAGTTCCCGACGACAACGGTCTACTAGCCTTTGTGATTCTTATGACTTTATTGTGAAGTCTGTTTTCTCTTTCTTTCACTTTTTCCATGTACTCCGTGTACATAAGTTTTCTGGTTTGGTTGTCGGGGACCGACAATGTGTCAATGAACGTAGGCATTGATGACGGTCGATCGATGACTGATCGATTAAGTTGTTGCTCTTTTTGGATAACATCCAATAGCCTAGATCGAGTTTCTCGATACTTGCGCAAAGACACGAGACATTCGGCATCGGATAGTGGCTCGTCACTAGTACCGCACATTCGACACGCTTCATCGATGACTTCGGAACTATACGATTTCGAAGGCGACGTAGATTTACTATAACTCAAAATATCTATGGCCGTAGAATCTTGATGTGGAGATAAATTTGAACTAATCGTTCGGTTTGAAAATTTTTTATGGAGATCAATGATTTCAGATGTTTCGGATATAGTGGACGGCGCGTAACTCGATTTGAATTGACTAGGCGATAGACATAAAGACTTGGCTGATTCGCCATCAGATAGCGTATAACTTACCCAATCAGTGTCTGCTTCGGTATCGGAAGCTAACGAAATACATCTAGGAGTTGTTTGCGGCGATTGTATTTCTTCATAATCATCCGTATCGTCTTGAAGTAATCTTGCAATTTTTTTCAGCCTGTCGTAAACGGAAACTTTATTTTCACAGCGTTTTTTATAACTATGGTTGTATGTCTCGTATTGTTTTATGGTGCTATCGTCCGAAGACTCTTCGTGTTCCGCAATTTCTTGGCGGATTATTTCACTTGTTTTCACATTATTTTTATTTTTTGAAAATTCATTATAACTGTTGAAATTCGTGTTGTGAGTACATTCAGTAGAAGACGAATAATTAATTAATTGTGTTTTTATACTTAAAACTTCCGAGCTGTCGATTTGTTTATTTTTACTATGTACTTCAATAGGTTTTTTTTCATAAAATATATCTTCGTAAGAACTATCTTCATACGATTCTGTATCAATTAATCTATCTGTTGTTATTATTTCGTTTTGTTCACTAATAGAATTTGTAATCAAATTATCGATTGATATCTGATTTTTTATATTTTCATTTTGAATTGGATTATCGTTATTTATAATTATATCTTCCACAGTGTTATCATTATTTAAATTATCATTTGAACTATTAATTTCTTCTCGATCCGTACAAGCATTATTTTCTACATTTTTAACGTCTAAAGATAAATTGTTTAATGGTTCAAGTGTTTCTAGTTCAATTACGCATTCGTTTTCAGTAGTCACGATATCTGCAAATCTTAAAATCTCCGACTCTCTGACTAAAGATGGGGATTCTAATCTTGCGAGTTGACAATCTGTAATTATGGGTTCATTTAAATCAACTTCTGGAATACTGTCTAGTTCATAATTTTTTTCTTCGACCACATTTGAAATTTTCAAAGCATCAGATATTATATTGATGTTATTAACGAATTTCGTTTCTATTTTTTTCGGACATTTATAAATGTCTTTTTTTGGGTCTTCATCGCTTGCACTTGTTTCCTCTTTAATTATATCTAAATGGCAAAAATCTGGAACAATTTGACAATACTCTGGCATTGACGGTGTAATTTTTTCAACCCTTACTACTACTTGAATGGGTAAACCAGCTTGCCGACGCGTTTCTAATTCGGCTATTAATAAAGCTTCGTTTTGTTTGATCCATTCTAGTTCATTAATTCGTAAATTTGAGTTTGCTGGTATAATTTCTATTTTTGGATATTCTATTTGAATTTGTTCTTGACTCTGATCAATTATTTTATCTGGTAAATTTGTCGATTGCTGCTCAGTTAAATTTTTAGACGATTCTGCGGGTTTCTTTTTCCTTCTACGTTTTCGAATTCTTTTACCTAGGCAATTATATATTGTGGGCTATCTTTTACATACTACATAATATAGCTAAAAATTATTTCATACTTAGTATTTAATCAAATAATTATATTTAATATCGGATTTAAAACAATTAATACTGTTTAAAAATATATCGAACTAAACACTTAGATAAAAGAAAACATTACTATGGTATACTACTGTTTTTAAAGTTATTTATTTATGTTCTTCCTGTTACGTTAGTAAAATTATCATCAAATTCTAATCGATCTAATAAAAGTGCATTTAATTTGATTTGTACTGTTACGGAGAAAATTATTATATATAATTATAATTTATTTTTACTTACTCTTTTTATTTGTTGTTTCTGTTTCGGCTTGTTTTGGTCTTCCATTTATATCAACACACGCTTTAGCTTCTGCAACAAAGCACACAATTTATTTTACATTATTTTTATTATACAGTTAATGAGGAGAAAAAAAAAATGTTCGCATATAATAATATGAACATACAACGTAGGACTTTATCAAACTGTTAGTAAGCTATGTTTGTTCAATAGTGTTCAGCATCATCGACTGACTGTGGTAGATCCGCTACGTGAACACAGATTGGATAGGGCACACCCGAATAGAGGAAGTAACATATAACATCCAAAACCGGAGATGGGTTAACACACACGAACTCATTATTTACAAACTCACACGCGTACAATAGTCATTAATGTATGTATGTTTTTGTCCGTAACACATGCGCACAATGAAAATGATGACAGACGAATAGACACAGGTCAACGGAACTGTGCACATGGGGTGGTTATATAGGACCAAATTTCCTATTCTTACAGCTGTATATTAGTGTAATAGTGTTATTTAAACTATAGAAAAGAACAATATTTCTGTTATTAGATCGTATTGTAATTTAAAAACATTTAGTTTATTACGGATAATATGATAAAAATGATAATTTACTATGGGATATATTACTATAATAATATTGTAATAGTAAATATTACAAAAAATGTTTCCGTCGACATAACTAAAGCAAACATTTTATTGACGCTATAACCTATATATAATGTGAGTTTCGAAGTTATCAGCTAAAAATGTTATTATTAATTTAACAACAAGTACGAATAATATTGTTTTTAAATATTAAAATACAAGTATATACATTTACGTACCTATTTTAGATGTATAACGTGTATAAATATATAAATATATAGGTATATACTATTTGAGACTAATCATGCAATTATGGACAGGATGGGTGTAGTTCCTGTGGGTGGAGTGACGTGCCTACAAGGCCTATATTTATATTCAAGCTTATAAATGATATCGTGAATTTTTTAATTAAATGCAAAAATTAAATTTATATTTGATAATCCATAAGGTGAAAAATATATAAAATATTTACAATTTATGTAAAAAATTTAACTATTGAAACACTTAAATGTTTTTTTATATTACCTATGTAAAGTTTTCATTAAAGTATAATTTCTAGATAAAAATAAAAACTTTACATTATAAAGATAATAAAAGGAAATTATAAACAAATTTAATTTTTTTTTCTAACTTTATAAATTCCTAAAGTATCTACCTATTTATTTATTAATTTATTATTAATTAATTTACACTTATTTGCAACTAAAATTATATATTATGAGTCAACACATTTTCAAACATCTAATATAATTTAAAACCACTTTGGTTTATGTCAATAAAATATAAAATTAATTTAATCCGAATTTAAATATGAACACATAAATAAATATTAAATAAAATAATTTTTTGGTATGTTATATTTCAAAATATTTTAGTATCTGAAAATAGAATTTAAAATATATGAAGTATCGAAGTTTTTTGACTAATAATTATCATATTTAAATTAGTAACATGTAATATAATTTTGAGAATTAAAGTAGAAAAAAATATAAAACTAATTTTGTTTATTTTGTTTGTGTTTATTTTAAATAAGTCTTACCTCTTTTTGCTCTAAGCTTATTAGGTCTATGGTATTTATCTTTCAACCTTGATTTTGTACTTTTGAATTCTGGCATTGTAGTATTCATATTGGCAGGACAAAGCAAATACAAGTGATCAACACACCAATATCTAAATGCAAAGCGCATATTCGCGAGTGTTATTGTAGTATATAAACTAAAGTAAACTGTTCACTTTCATTGGTAAAGATTATCTGAAGGAACATGGTAGTGTTCACTTGAGACATACTATCTCCGGTGGGGTGTTACGGTCGACTGGACCGTCGATGATACAGTTAAAGACTTGTTGAAAATTCGGCCACACCAATATTAGACAAGGCTGATTTTTTCTGAAGTGCCTTAACTCGAAAGATATGTTTATATGGCCTATATGGCTATATATACGAGTATATATATATATGGGTCAACAGAAAATATAGTTATATTTTATGGTACCATTAAATAGAAAACAATGCTGAAGTAGAAAATACCTATTTAATGAAAAAATGTAAGAAAACAATTCAAATATCTTATCGAATTGTATAATTTGAAAATTTACTTGATTTATCTACTAAATTTCTATTCTACTTATTATAAATGTATACACTTTCAAATACAAGAATAAAACACATGTTATGATTTCAAAATAAGTATTATTTTTCGTTTAAAATAATTGTTTATGATTGAATATATTATAATGATTTATTTTATATTTACGAATTTAAAATGGATTAAATTAGTGAGAGGTAAACGTATAAATTTCCTTAATTCTATGAAGAGTTAAAATTAAAATATTCTATATTTTATATGATTTTTAAGTTTTTTTTATGAAGTAATAGTAAGGTTTATATTAAAATATCGTAACATTATTTTTCTCGAAGTGAAGGTATATGCATCATAATTTATTGTTGTTTATTTTTAATTAAAAAATATTTATAGAAAAATAACTTAATGAAGTAGATGAAATGTTCTATTTTTAAAAGTTTACTATAAAAACATACAAACTAAATAAAACGAGAACACAAATTATTATGTGAGGAGAGGCTTACTTTTTTTTAGTCTTAGAGACAGAACAATTAGTTGGAAATATGTTAAACATGATAAATTGACAATAATATTATATAAAGACATAAGTTAAAAAAACTTACCATCTTCATGCTCTTGTACGTTTTGTCCTGTATTATTAGATTTTGATTGCCTGTAAAATAATAAATAATATTGTTTAATTTGTATTGGTTTAATTAAAATTATTAATAATTAAATTATAGCTAGACAAATTAATCTCTAATAAAATCGGATTTAAATTTTTAATATGCATTATGTAAATATTACTTTTGCAATACTTAGTTCAATGTCAAATGCATTCGTTACATTTTAATATGTGTCATGGGGTTTTTTAAATTTTAACACGCATATATGTTTTCAATACGATAAAGAATGATGATATTTTAAATGAAAATAAGCCTAACGCGTGTATAAAAAAAGGTGACCACTGCACCGTATATCCTCGTTTCCAATCGGATTTCAATAAACTTCAATGTACAAATTACGTTTACTACAGGTGTGTATTTATATTAAAATATCTATATAAGTTTGTATAGTATGAAAATAATGACCAATTTATAGACGAATTTTTGCATTTATTATTGTTATTTGTAAACAAAATTAAATAATAATATATAAACTGTACGTACTATTTAAAATATATTTGACTATAAATATAAGTTTTCTTATTTATGAAATTAGCAAGGCTTAACGAATTTTATACATTTTATTTTTTTTTTATAGTGACCTAACTTAATCAGTTCATTTTTTTTTATGATAAATTAATCAATTAATTAAATTTATTGGTACGCTAAGTTCATTTTTCCTTATATAGTATTAACTACAAAAAATAAGTTCTTAAAAATACAATAAAATAATATAATTAATTTGCATGGATTTCATTATAAATTTTTTTTAAAATGTGAAAAAAAAGTACTATATTCATATCAATACTAACATTTAAAAAAAAAACTGTCCATGATAAATGGTGAATTCTTTTTTAATTATAAAAAAATGTAACTAATTTTTAACTAATTCGAGTTACTTATTTTCTTATTTGACTTGTAATTTAAACAAATTGGAAAAAAAAAGAAGTAATTATTAATATTAAACTTAACTTACATTTGTCCATGTTATTAATTTAACGAGTTAAAGTAAATTAAGCAACTTAGCCTTGGTAATTATTAGTAAGGTTCGGATTTGAAGGCAAATGCCTTTTTTTTTAGTAGAGAATAAATAACTATTATATAAAAATGTATTTCGTTTCATTTTTATGCTAACAGGTAAACATTATTAGTGCTTTTTTATCAATTGATCACAATTTTATTCGTATTTACAGTACAAATCGATAAGAGTTCACGAAGACGACACGTTGTCGATGTTCTATTTAAAATTAGTTCTAATGACTAGAAAGTATTCACAGTGGTATTTTTTATAATCACTTTTTATATAAAAATTTTTTTAACATAGATTAGATAGAAAAGTTAGTTAGAAACCTATTGCCTACATTTTATAGCGATTTTTATAAAATATATTATGTACATTTTGCCTTTTTTTAAATTTTAAGTGCTTTGTTTATAATTTATATTGCCTTTAAATCCGAACCCTAGTAATCTATATGGAGGCGAAAATGAAAAAATATTTTAAGTAACAACAATTATTAAATTTGTAGACGTATGGAAACGATATTTATAACAATCAATATTTTATGGATCTGTTTTAATTAGTTATCATTCTAATAAATCCAAGTTAAGGTTATTTAACTTTTACATAAAAATATTATTATTTTTCTAAATAAAATATCAAAGTAATAATCATACAAAATAAATATATGCATTTATGTTTCATGTAACATGTATAACACCAAGTTTATTTTCATATTAGAAGAATACGTTTGATATCATTTATTAAGATTAAATGCATTTTTAAATCATTTATTTGAATTGTTTAATATAAACATATATTTAAACATGGAACGAACCCAAATCAGTGGAATGCATAGTCAATATTATTCACTATACTAAGGGGGTCACCTATCGACGTTTATTTAATATTAAAAAACAGTTGAAAAATATCAGTTTTACGTATTTACGTATGCATGCCAGCACATTTAGAAAATATTATGTATGCATAGCCACAACAAATTCTAAGAAGTCGAAAGAAACTCTATTATGTTTCTTAAAAGTAAACATCTAAATATTTATTTTGAGATTCTTATAATAAGGTATAAGTGTATATAATCGTATATAATAAAATAAATAATAATATCACTATCGTTTATATGTACTTATTTAAGGCAACGAGTTATGAAAAATAGGTATGTATTGTTATGCAAAAACCCCCTTTTCAATGCAATTTTCAAATACTGAAAATTAAAAAAACTAAATTAAACATAGATTGTGATATAAACACATAAATATCTTATGAATTCCCAATTCAAAATTATCCCATTTTTTACTTGAGATACCAAACTTTTGTATATTGTGTCGTTGTGAAAACATAAGATTGAAATTTGTAATTTTAATTGTATTAGGCAGAGTGAATAGAAAAACATTATAATTGAAATAATAATATTTGTACTTTGTTTGTATGGGTCGACAGCATATTTAATGAGATTTGACTTAGGCAACGAAAATATAAGTCATGATAACAGTTAAATCCTTATTTTAATTAATTAATTCACAGGTAAAATGTCATTTTTTTATTAGATACTAATATTTAGTTTATCTTATAATGATATGTAAATTTCGATGGCTTTGAAAGTTGAGTGTCGTGTTTAGGGTCAAAAAGGCGTGTCTTACTGAAGCATAGAGATTTATCATGATTATAGTGATTTTATTGTAATACACAGGATGGGCGTGGGATTTAACCGTCCAGAACATACTTGGTTGACACCCAAAATAATTTTTTTTTTTTTGAATTTGAACTCGTTGAAGGTATTAAGAATCACTATAGCAAAATAATTTAACTATTGGTAAAATTTATAATGAAACAAAAATATCTAATGCGGAGTAAATATAGATCAAAAGTTTGAATTTTAAGTGAAACGAGGGAAGTATTGGTATTATGATGAAATTTTTATTTTCTATAGTCAAATTAAGTCAAGTAGAATATTTTTGAAAAAAAAATCACACAGCAAATGTTCAGATAGGAAATAGAATACAGATGTATAATACTTTTAAAGGGGTATTTTTATTTACTTAATAGATTTTTCCAAGCGAAGAAAAAACTAAAAATTATTTGGAAATAATGCAAAATTTCGTTATTAAAATGTGGATATATAATACATGGGTAGTAAGCATATATCATATATATATAAATAAAATTTAATTAGAATAGAATTTATTAATAGGATTAAAAATTTGGGAAAGTATCAATCTTAAAAATTGATTTCGCGACGCATTCAAATCTGTTTTCAATTTTAAGAATTAGTGTGACACGGATTATACATCGATCAGTACGTTAGAAATATTTATTTCGTCTAAATTACTATAGTGTGCGTCAGATAGACAGAAATAGCAAATTGTCGCTTTCAACTTTCTTAAAATACATCATTTTTACTAACAATCCATAAGTGAAATATATATTTATAAAAAAACTGTTATGATAAATATTTTAATTGATAATAATACTCAAAAAATGGTATTTTCAAAAAAATATCAATCTTAAAATTTAATTATCCTATTAAAAATTAAGTTATTATTTATTAAGCTATTAAGATAGAATTATTAGAGTATACTTAAAATTGGATATAAAATAAATACCTATACGTATTATATATACTATATATAATATATATAATCATAGATTAAATATACTATGTATACTTAATCTATGATATAATATACTATATATTTAATCTATGCCTATACCTACAATTGGATTCAAATACTAAACGTTTCAATTAAAAATTAATAGCAACAATATTTTTATTATTATTGTAAATAATTTTAATTTATATAAAGTGTTATATATTATTTTTAAGAGTATAATTGAAAAATAACTAAAAATGTAAATACTATGAATCTCTGAAATTAGTTACCTCACAACACTGGTAAAGTGATAATTATGTTCAAATGTAAAATGTGTTGTATTAATATATTTTTCAGGCGCAGAATGTTCTGATATATTCAGTTTTATTCATATTGTTTTCTTACTATTTAAAACCAGATTTACAATAATTTTGCTAAATATTTGTTAATAAAATGTAAAGTTTTTTTTCAATTTATTTAAATATTATTATGATTTTTACCAACACGTTTTTAAAACTGTAAGCGCAAGTTAGTAATTATTATTATTATTATTAAATATTTTAATAAAAATACTCACACACCAAAATAATTTAAACTTAGTTATTTAACTACCTACACATTTAATTAAAAATAATTTAAAGTTTAAAATAAAAAAAAACTATTTATTAGACATCCAAGTCTAATAAAATGTTGACTTTAATTTAACTATTGTAAGAAATTATTTTTTTATAATCACACTGATATCGATCAAATAGAATAAAACATTGGTGTAATCAAAATAGACATAACTTAGGATACACTTTGAGTAAATCACTATATTATTTTAAATAATAGGTACTATAAAAAATAAAAAAACATAAATATGTGTAGTTTGAATATTACTAACCGATAAACTCCAATGGTAAGCGTATCTCCAGAATTTCTAATCAACGCTTGGGCTTCATTGGATGTAAGGTGATCGACAGAAGCAGAATTTATTGTTTCGATTAAAAACCCTTCTCGAACACCAGCTTTTGCCGCTTTCCCTGCATTGTTGACCTTAAAATACAAAAAATTAATTATTTTTGAATCCATATTTATATACAATTATTGAACAATACCAAACTATATATTTTATTGTAATGGATAATCTTTAAATGTATGTATAATTTAAGAACAAATTATATTATTTGATAAGTACAAATTTATACCTTAATAAACAAGATATTGAATCCTTTCCGACAAGAACTTTTTTTTAATTTTTTAAGCAATGTACATTGTTTTAACACATGTTAAAATGTACTAGAATTACTACCTATACCAATAAATTTAAATATCTGTACACATTTAAAATGAATTCACATGTTCTATACAACCAACTAAGCACGTTTTTTAGAGCCGACAAAACGAATTATTTTAAGTATGAATTTTATAAGTATAAATAAATAAAATAGCATGAATCACAACGAAATGAAAATTGAATGATGTTTTGACAACAATAAAAAATAATAATAATAGGTATCAACTTATCTAACTTGTTCCTTTTTGTTGCAAAATTTGAGCATCATATATGTTTATTTTCTGCTTTAAAAATTTACAATAGTACGCCGTTATTCAATTTACAAGTGTATTTTATGGATGATATAATTCAATCAAACAACGATGAAAGAAAAAATACAGTTAATTCAAAACACGGATGATTATTTTTTTATAACTGGTCGACAGATAGAACGGAACTAAATGTATATTGTATTTTTCTATAACATGTAATAATAAACTCTTTCAATACAATAATCAGACGACGGATATCATGTCAATGTTATGACATTTGACAGATTTTAGGAAACGCCCTAATTTGACAGTTTCAGCAAAATAATTAAATTTAAGCATATTTTAAAACTCTCAAATAATTATGGATTATTTTTTTTAAATGAATTGAAGATAATGTGTTGTACATTGAATAATATTATGCTGAATGGTACTCAATACAAGTACTATATCTTTCAATAATTAAAATAATTTTTTACTGAACTATTACTGTTTTGTATTGTTGAAAAAAACGTTTCCACTCTATTAAAAGTTACAAATGGCATTTTTAGTACAAACAATATATCTGGTTATAGTAGTATTGATACTTGTTTTATTAATATTAAAAATGAAACCACCTAATAAAATTTTAAATATAAACAATAATACCTTTATTATGTTCCTCACAAAACATATTTTTAACAACCTTTACTTATGACCAATAATGATGTGGGAGAGATCTCGTGCTCCCCAGATTCCCCAAAAAGCATTTCTATCTTATTTTATAAGTAAGTACTGAAAATATTAATTAATTAATTAGGAATAAAAAGTCTTTTATCAATTGTTTTGATTTTGTTTTCCCTTCCTGTTAAATACTTTCGGGTCTGAATACTGCGCCTGCCGTAAGAAGAAAAATATGATTTAACTGGACACAAGTTCAAAAAAAATTGTGATTTAGAGGGTATATAAGTAGGAGGTATTTTAATGTCAATTGTTTAATCTAAAAATGTCTCAAAACATTTTATGTTTAATTTATATATAATTATAAACATACAATTATATTAAATTAAACATAAATATATAAATCTATTTGAAACACATACCTTTTAAATCTAATATGCGATTTTTTAGTAATAAATACTAGTGTATGTTAAATTTATAATTCGAGAAAACATAGAAATGAAACACATAAAACAGTACAAATATTTTTTAAGCAGTTTAAAATAGTTACACTAATACACTAATAGTAATACGTCATGTAATAATTTTGTTTTATTTCAGCAGTTGTTAAATGACCTGAATGAATGTAGAACGATATTAAAACATATATACTTTATACGAATATTTACTCACACTCAAAGGTGCCATTTAGAAAGGGGGGGGTACAATTTAGATTATTTATATGTTTTCATAGATATCTTAGGTGACATTTGTTTTACGATAGTTATACGTCCAATGTTTGTTTTTAAATACAATATTTTTCATACCAATAAGTGTTTAAAAGAATATTGATCAATTCATTGAATACTAAATAATTTTATTTAAACATACATTTTTAGAACCTATTAGACTTTATTTCTAGCAATATGATATGTTTTTCAAATGATTCTCGAAGAAGAAATTGATGTTCAAATATTTAAGCTTGAATTAAATTTAAATTAATGACGAAAAGTTATAAAATGAGGCAAAATGTTTAGCATACGCAATTTTGACAAAATCAAAATATTTTTTTCATAGTCGTTCAAAAAAAAATAATAATAATCGTAGGGATTTGAAATGTTCAAAGGTAACTTATATCATCAATCATTCACTAGAGATGGTATAATTTTTAAAAGATTTTGAAATGTATAGATATTTTTAATATTTATGGTTTCCTGTTTTATTTTTCATAAAATGTCGATAAAATAATTTTGATAGTTCAAAAAAATATTGAAAATTAAATAAAAGGTTCCTCGTATAATGTCTATATCAATAGTTTCATCCCCGGCGATCATATACAACGTGCACAAGGGGTATAATTGTAAGATTATTTTAATAGAAGACGATACCTCGGTTTTGTTTTGGCTAGCTAATATATTTGCTAGTAACACGTCCCTGAACCTTCTCGCCGAGTAATGGAAGTGCACGTGTGCATCGGACACCGTATCGACGAGCATTGGGAATACGATCGATAACAACGTTCAAAACGCGATCAACACACGACCACCCTCGACACAGGCACAATGCGTCGTATGTAATACAATATTGTATAATTTTATTGCCTATAGGGCCAAAACGCGTCAGTATGGATCGCAGATGATGGTGCTACGCGAGACAGGGAAACGACGGCGGCGGACACGAATCTCTGCTATACACACACATATATGCGTTTGCAAGACGGCGACGGAACGACGATGTACAATACACCGTATTTGAATATTGCGCTGACGGCAAACGATATATATTATTATAATATATCGCGGTGATCGCGAGAAAACCGAAAACAAAAATACACCGCAGCGTACCGCGACGGTATTTGTGAAGATACTGATATTATTTTTTACGGGTAAACGTGACGGCAGCGCGCACATTATCGTCGGTGTGGGTCGGGCTGGCAACGGTCGCGGCAGAAGGAAGGAAGGAAGGAAGGATGAACGAAGGAGAAAAAGAACAGCCGCAGCATCTGAGGTGTGTAATGACCGCGGCGTGGCGGCAGCGTCGTCGGTATAATACAAGAACGGATTATTTGGGCAAATGAACCGTAGTGGAATGCGACCGGCAGGCCTTGAACACCGTTGTCGCCTCCGCCGCCGCCGCCGCCTCCACCGCGAACATAATCATAGGGACCCGAACACCGCTTGCACTCGGGGGCAAGGACGAAGACGTTACCGGGGATTGTTTTTTTCGTCGCGTTTTGTTTTTGCTTTTGTTTTTTTCTCACAACGCGAATCTGTCGCGCGAGGTGCGACCGGAATACGTTACGTGTTGCATGGGGTCGTCCATCGGGTCACATAATATATTGTTGTGTGACCCGATTTTATATTCATATAAAATTCAGTATGCACACGCGATGCAATTATTACAAATGCACTGCACAATTAGTATGTACAGAGTTGATGCAATATTGCCATGATAACATTATACGTGTGCGCCGAAGAACGCGTCGGCAGTATTACAAAGAAAGCGGTATTTATAAGTACAGGAAATGATGAAAGAAGTGATAAAAAATTTATCTTTTTATAGATATTGGCATTTTGAAAATTATTTAAAGCTCAAAACTATAATTAAATAATTTATATTGTGAGTTGTATCATATAATAGTATATTTTTATGATTTTACATAAAACGGTTAGCGATTTAAATGTATATAACATTTTATATGTAACATTTTATACCTAAATCACACAGTAGGCATTTACCGGGAGTGGAAAACTAGTATTATAATAAAACAAGTATTTTATATGAATTGAATATGTTTTATCAAATTATATTTATATATGAATTTATTTATTTCTATCTCCTCCACTTCCTATTGACTTTATATTTATGTTTTTGTATAAATATTTAGTACATTTTTCAATAGAAATATTGTTTAAAATATGCTTGATTATTAAAATTCAACATATATCCAATAACAATTTTGAGCTATTTATTTAAATAAATCTATTATAACATCATAACATAAGGAACTTTTCATAAAACTTTATTAATTTGAATAATTTGATGAATATGGAATGCAAAATGAAATGTTGTGTCAGAAAATTTACAAAATATATACAAACTCATAAAAAGTTATTATATTTATGTTATATTAGTATACTCAAAAACACAACATATAAATGAATAAGAGTAATCATAATAATTCATAAAATCATAACATATGAAATATGTATTACATTTTTGAAATTATCAAATCCATCAATAAGTTTAATGTAATTAGGTCATTTTCTAGTTAAAAATTAAGAAAAATACTTATAGAAATAAAAATAGGGTTATTACTTTTATTTAAAAATTATTTTAAATATTTCTAATTAATGATCATTATTAATTCATCGGGTAAGTCGGTAAGTCATTATATCATTGTATAAAATGTAATTTACTATCATTTTATGGAAAATTTAAAGACATTAAAATGGTTATCATTTAATTCTATTTTAGTTTCATTAAATTAATAATGATATTTTTAATTTTAATTAAATATTCGCAATGTTTCTTTTATGGCATAATATACATTTTAAATGTATAAAATTACTAGGAGGAAAAATTTTAATTTGCGCACCTAAATAATTTATAAATTATTATACATTAGTTCACTCATTGCAAAAGTACAATTCTGTACTAACTTATTATGCTGCAATTTTACGTGACATACATATATTTTTTGCACCAATTTATTTTTAGCTAGTTTTAAAAACGAAGGCCTTCGCCCTAAAAGCATTAGCGTATTCTCAGTTTAGATCAAATAATATATACATTTTCAATAAGTACGATAAAAATCAATTAAAAATAAGAGGTTTTTAATCTAATTTTTAGTACCTCTGAGTAATCGTATATAATAATAAAAAGTATTGATTAAAATAAATATTATATATAAACATTAAAATAATGAAAAAACTAAATGGTCGAAATGGATAGTTTGAGAGCATTAAACTTTTCTAATTTTAATAAACAAAAAGTACGTTTCATTTAAATGTTTTCTTACTTAAACGAATACATTTGTTTGGAGTGAAGTATGATATAGGACGTACAAAACTATTACTGAGTTTATCGTTGTGCTGTAATAATGGTTTTACACAAATTACTTGTATTATACGGTTGATTATAGGTTTTGGCTGAATGGTTTCGAATTGCCCTGTGGTGGTTACGCATGATACACAATTACCTTTTTTTAAAGTTTTTTTTTATAAAATTTTAACCATTAATCTTTCACTAATAGGTTGGGAATATGAGTTGAATATTTTATGGGTTGAAGAAGAATTTTTTTCTGTTCTGCCTAACTGATACCATTTGAAAAAAATGTATGTTCATAATTTTGAGAATTATATTAATATGTCCCTGACATCCGATATACAATTTATCATATAAGTATAACTTAAATAGATGTCTAACTACCGAATAACGTTTAAGTCAATCAAACGTGAAAAATGATGCACCTACTGTATACCATTATTAACCATATTAATTAAAACGAAAATTAAGGCTTGGTTAATTCTTTAATTAGTCCTATATTTTCAATAGGTAAGCATTTAAAATTTATAAAAGTACAAAATAATTATAATAATAACGTGAACTCTAAACATTTTCAATCGCAAATATTTAATTAATATAAAATTACAAATTCATACCTACGCATCGAAATGTTTTTATTTTCAAGAGATTACAATACATAATTAGATTAACTAACACCCACGTAATGGTTTTTATTGTTCTTAATATGAGATTCTATATGTTTAATGATACATAAGACAAAACGTTCCAAAATACCTACTAATTATGCATCATTTTTATAACTTGCGATAAATAAAATAAAAACTTATCGATAGATTTACTTTTACATGCGATTATTTTTTATGTGTAGATTATGCGTCAAAAGTAGAATTGTGTAATGTTTACATAATATCGTGCAGGAGAAAAACTAATGTTAAAAACATACCAATATTTACGTTCGAATATGAGGAAAAGAGAGGAAATTCGGAATGGATCTATGATATTCAAAACGTTGTTTTTTTTTGCTCTCCTTTCACGACTGCAGGGCATAAAATACTGCGAATAATTTATTATGATCTAATGTATGGATGAGCGCGGTATAGCAGTGGAGAGGTCTGCAACTGTATCATATTATGCGAATGTACACGTCATAAACTGCGAGTTTTCGGAGGACGGCGTCGAATAATAATATACTAGTAGTAGGACGACGGTTGTGTGGTAGTACTGTACCAGGAGAGGGGCGGAAAAATGTGACCGAAAATCTCGAGTGGTCGAGAGGGGCCACGTGTTTATCATCAAAAATCCTGCACGATATGCACACACTAAATATCTATGATAGTATTATTGTAATTACGTATTGTTGTGCGGACTGAACTGGCCAGTAAAATTCATGGTCCGCGTGCGTTAAGTGATGGGCGATTCTTAAAAGTGAATCGATCTTTTGAAACGATTTAAATCGAAATGAAAAGATTGATCCAAAAAATATTGGCAGCAAAATATCGATATTTTATAGAGCATTAAATATTAATTTACCAGGATTTAGTTTTAATCGTTTAGCAAAAAAAAAAAAAATCAAGCAGTTTTCAATATTTCAATCTTGTTTGTAGTTATATTATGTTATGGATTAATAAATTTATACTGTAAAAGCCGAAAAATATATTATTATATTTATTAAACTATAACTATATGTTTCAATAAAATATAAATAATCTAGAAATCATATACAATTTCTTTAATATGATTTCATTAGAACCTATTTAAATTTTAAACCAATATTCTTCAGGTAAATCTGCTAAGAATATTCATAAAATATATTTAAAAGTTCGCATAAGAGATCGGTTCAAAAAATCGATTCAAATCGTCCATCACATAGGGTGCGTGGTATCGGCGATGATCGGTACGTGTGTGGGTGTGTGGTGTGTACTTTGTATTAATATCAGTAGTATTGTATACGAAACGTGGTTTTTACGGTCGCGACAATAAATTTTCTTTTGTCAGTAGGTACACGCGCGCGCGCGCGCACGCGTACGTTATGTTGTCCACCTATACCAATGTCAACCGTACGGCGGCGCGCGCTAGCGGAATAGTTTCCTCCTAAGTTCTAAAAATACGGAGCGCACACTGGCCTCTCTTTCCGCGTATAAATTAATACGATCCTAACCTATTGGCGGGGCGGACTCGGCCGGTCGTTCGAATGCCCGATAGATACACTGTAACAAACGCATCACGAAAACTGGGCCTGGAGCCAACGCGCGCGCGTCGCAATATAGATACCGAAGCGGTGCGACGCGGATGCATCAGCGCGATGACTTCAGACAACGAAAATCGTGTCTCGTTGATAGTCTTGTCGATCGAGCGACGCCGAGACCGCGTTATATATTACGCGATGTATACGACGGGGGCAATGGCGGAAGATAGTGTACGGGGGGGGGGTGTACTCTGGGCCGAGGCCCGCGTTCCTTCCAGAAATGTTACATTGTCAGAATTATCAACATAAAGTTTCATTATAAATAATAATATCGGTAACTTATGAATATTATGAGACATTTTGCTAACGTCGCGCAATAATAACGCAATAATAATGATATGAATAATGTATACAAAAAACAGACACTTACAAGATTTCCGCCATTTTTTTTTTCATCCGTTGAATTTGTTGTTCGGTACACCCATTGTTTAAGTACGACTTTATTTCCGGCACGTCTTATACACTTACACGCGACCCCGGTGGTGTCGAACTGATTGATTGAAAATATTCGTACCGATTGATTTATAAAAAAAAAGGTTGACTCGAACGGAAAACTCGGCGTTGTTGAGAAACTAAGAAACTGCCACCGAAGTGGCGTCATCGCGACCGCAGTGCAACGACGACGGTTCTGGAACCGTCTGGACGCGGTCGCGTATAGAAGATTCCCGGTCGTTCTTGGTAATATCGTACTATACCTAGGTAACGTACGTTATGTCGGGAATCAATATTTTTATACCAAGGTACATACGAATCACGAGTACCAATATACGTACGATTTTATTTCGAAATTATTACCATCAGGTGTACCGCCCACGTCAACGCAGAATTGATTGATTGAAATTATTCGTATATTGAAATTATTCACGGGCGGTCCCGTGATAACTAACGACTTGTTATGATGGCGTCAGATATATTTGATTGAGTATTTGAATGCAATGTTTAAACCAATAACGATGATGTATGAAATGTAGTCCGTATGAAAAAAAAACAATTTCGGTTGTAAAGAAAATTATTGAAAACAAAAACAAAACGCCACACGAAGAAATGTTTAAACGCCAGTCCCATATTTCAACAACTAATTATGAATAATATTTTTAAAACTCTAATTTATTTTTAGATTGATGAGTAGTCGTTTAAATTGGACAAAACGTTACGGTACTATATGAATCAAACGAAAAATTATAGTATTCCTTAATCATTTTCAGCGTTCTTAAAATATAATGACAGTTAAAGTTCTCATTTTTAACATTTTAGCAACATAAATATGTTTTTGAATAAAAAGTTTAATAGCAGCTGGCAGCAAATAAATTTAAATACAGTACACAATTTATATCTACACATTTGATTCGCCGCGAATGAACTTACAGTCAATGAACCAATAATATTATAGGTATTAAAATGTTTAAAGATATCCACAAAGAAATGCATTTTAATGCAATTTAGACTAGTAAAATAATAAAGATTAAAATATTACCCTTGATATTTTCAAAGGTGATCCTGTATTCTTTCCACCAGTCATTCTGAATCCCCACGGTGGTCCTTCTTTCAAAACGATTTCTTTATCTGGCATCCTATAACACATGATATCATTAGATTTTGTATAAATAATAATAATTAAACAATGATTTTTATGGTTTGAAATATTTGTGTACAATCAATTTATTAGACATTAGACAATTGGACTATAATACATTTGTGAAATATTCGTATAGGATGGATTATAATTCATAACATTATTTAGTCAATGCAATCGGTACAGGCAATAAAAAAAATTAATAATAAAAATAATAATACCACACAAAATGTGTTTATAAATAAGTTGTTGGTATGTTTTTGTCCACAAATTAAAAGGCAATGTATTTGATATATTTGATGGAAGTGACAGATATTATTTATTTTAAAAATTAAAATTGAAAAACTTATGTAATCTAAATAAATAATTTTACAAACAATTAAGTACCTAGCATTAATAAATAAAATCTATGCAATAAGGATATTATAGTCATTGGAAACTGATAACACTTAGATGTTTTAAATGTAAATACGATGTAATCTTATCTAAATTTATTAAGTATTTTTCTTAGTATTTGCTACAATATAAATGACAAAAAAATCGTATTCACCAATAAAGTACCTACTTGAATTTAGTTTAAAACTAAATAATTAATTTATGAGATTAATGAATCGAAGAATTACTATTATAGACTCCATTAACCCTTACATTAAAAATTAAAAAAACTTATTTAGTTAGTATAATAATATGTATCTTAATATTGTTTTACTTGAGCCCGATCACGTAGTTTTCTCGTTCTATTCTCAAAAACTCTTTATATGCAATTATATGCATTTTTATAAAAATATGTGAAGAAAAATGTATTCAAAATTATTCTTTTCAATTGAGAATAAGCCAAATTGTGGTCATCACTGACAACCAATTAATTTGATCTAAAGATAAAAAACATGCAAATGCACCGGAATCCTAGACATACACACAATACACATTCCTACACGGAACTATGTAGCTGTGTGCTAATATAATATAATTTTTAAAAATAAATATAATATTTTGTGCATAGAATTCTGATCATATTCCTGCAGTATCATAAAATGAATTTAAGTTTAATATTCAAAATAATGTGACCTTTTTAAATTGAATCGCTGACCTTTTTATGTTATGAAAGTCCCTAGACACAAAACATTTTAATTCCATGAAAATAATGAAGTAGTTGAGGTAAATTACAATGTTGTACAAAATAAACTCTTAATCCATTATAAATAAGAAATTATTAATTATAATTGTAATTATTTATCTGTGGGTTAGATACATTGGATTCGAATATTTTATAATATAATCAAATCAATATTCAAAATTCAAGGCTAGATTTCTGATAAGACTGTCTAGCCTCAAGTTTAAGGGCACCAGGTATTAAGGGGCACCCTATAAAAAGTCCATTTCTAGAATAAATATATGAAAAAACAAACATTACATTTTAGTTTTTGCATAAAAATAACAACTATTAATACAATCACAGATTTGTGAGAGTGATTAGTGAGAAAAATAGTTTAAAAATATTATAATTAACTTTGAATTGAAATAGGTAAAGAATGTATTAATTTTAGTCAATTTATTAGAGCTGAAATTAGAAAAATCAAAAGTAAAATCACCAACAAAAAGTTTTTAAATTTTAAAATAAAATAAAACGATTCCAACGTTTTCAAATTTAAACAAGGCACTAAAAATGTACTTAACAATCTCCCATAGAATGTAAGCAATGAAAAATCCTTCAATTGTATTTTAAAAAGAGTAAAAAATAATTTAAGCAATTTTATTACAAATAAAAAGGTGTCAAGTTTATCAAGTTTCAGCGAGAATTCACGATTACTCGATTCATGAAGGAGCTAACAGATATGTTTAATGATAGTAAATACTTTCTCTTTTTTGATATTGAAAGTTATAAATACTAAAATTTAATTGAATTTATGCTAATTTAATTTTTTCTTTAAATTGAAAAACTATATCTCATCATAAAGCTCTTTCTTTTAATAGTATATGAACGCTAATTAGTTAAGACCCTATTAAACATTTAGTATACACCATAGTATTTTATATTTACATAATATGTCAGTTATAAATAATATATATGTATTAAACATGATGTGTGTGTTATCAAAAATGATTTAAAGTTAAAAATATCTGTACAAAATTGTAATTTGTCTCGATATGTTTACAAATGGTACTTTAATCCAATTTATAACAACATTTATAACTATATAACTATATTATATATATATATATAATTATATTTTAAATATCAAAATGTTTAATCATTAATTAATTTTTTTCTAGCATCTAATTTATTGTAATGATTTCATGATAGCTTTACCCATAGACATAGAGAAAATATATCCAAAAAAAAAGTAATAAAACACTGATCAGCTAATTGCTTGCTCAAAATTAGCCCAAGTATTAAAATCTATGAATAAGTTTCTTCTAAAAAATGTAATTTTAGTAAAAATATTACTGCTTAATACAACAAAAATGAAAATTTTCAATAAAGTATTTCTTTTTTCTTTACAATATTTGTATTTTACATTTATAATATTAAAATTATAATTATATTCATAAACAAATTACACTTAAGCGCTATGAGGTTAGGTTAATTTTGGTTAATTAAGCAAAATATAAAAATGATTTTCATAAAATCAGCCAATAAGTTTTTTCGAGAATTAAGACTATATAAAAATAGTTGCTTATAAAATATAAAGATATGAACATTATTCCGTTTGATAATTAAGCTAATTGATTTTGTTAACCTACCAAGTACTAATTATTTATTTTTTTTGAAACAACTCAAGGATTTGATTTAAATTATAAAAAAATTTAAACTGTACAACATCATACAATACAATTCAACGCTTTGTGTTATGTTGTTGTCTGTTCTGTTTATATATTTAACCCAAATGTTATAACGTGGGTCGCATTTCATAAAAATTCACAATAAACTGTATTGTTTATTGTTTTTATTTTATTTTAATTGTATATTATTAATTCTTTAAGACTGTAATAATAGAATATTTTCATTAATATTATTATAAAGATTGACTGTTTGTACATTTTAGACATACGAGTAAACTATAAATATAAACTGCCTTGACTTAATAGTTAATATTATAACTTTATATACATACGCATATTTGAAGGAAATTTTTAACTCCTGTGGATTCACCGAGTTCAACAAATACTTGATTCAATTAAATCTTAAATGTTTTCGAGAAATGCATTAGTTTTGCTTTTAGTCGACCGAGAAATAAACAAAAACCTTAAAAATAATGAGTGTACATTTTAATTTTATCTGTGTGAGATTGAGATGATGTAATATTCAATGTACATATAAATATAGAGTTAAAATTAAATTGCCAACACCTGAACCGTTTCTAGACTTGGGTTTTGATATTATTGTTCCAGTATAAGAGATTATAGTAATTGAAAAATACTATAAATAAGTAGTCTTGATTAATAATTTTAATTCAATAACCTTTGTGTGGATTTTTTCTAGTTTAATTTTACCTATTAATGACGTAAATAATCAAAATTATCAATTTACTCCCGTTTTCATGTGATAAAAGTAGTTTTCTGCGATTATAATAATCATAGTAACTATGAATTAAAATAAAAACTACAAGAGATGAGGTGCGTGCATCGTATGTATATTCGTGTAATTTAATACCTAATATTTTAATACTCGACCAGCGGATGAGACGACCTATAGTATACGATAACAAATCTATTTAAACGCACACTTTCTTCGAAATATTATCACATGTTCGTTCGCCATATGAACTTCGTGCTCGAAACGCAATCAATTATAAGTGGACTTTTAATTTATTTTTTAATTTGTAATTAGTTTGGACGTCGTTTTACAGTCTGGGTGTATAACACTAAAATATAATACGATGTATTCGATGAAATGAACAATTAAGACGCCGTACTGCACGCTGCACCCAAGTATACTTTAAACCAAAACGCCTTCTGCCACTATTCGCATGTATAATAAAAAACACATACTTCACCAATTCACTATGTTTCGTCATGTTCGTGTTTAATTATTTTGAAAAAACGTTAACAATATCTGCAATTCAGGGACGTCATTTAAAATGTAATAATCCCGGGCGTGCAAACTTTTCGACAGACCCATTATAACAATACCGGATAATTTAAAAAAAATAGATAAATTACAAATATACAATATGTTTTGCTTAAATGGTAAAACATTATTTCAGTCGAATTTACAAAATGATACGTTTTATAGAAATCAGAGTGCTGAAATACACATGTTGAGCCAATTTTTTTAAATTTTAACCCTTTCAGTGAACACGTGCATAATAAAATTTACATTTTTTAAAATAGCAATACCTATTTTTAACACCAGTTTCATATAAAGTGATTTTTTCAAGCAACTTTGATACTGCAACTTTTTTCTACCTTAAAAATTGGCCGACTTACAGCATTTCTAAACAAAACAATTTATTCTCAAATTAAAAAAAAACGCACAAGTATGTAATTTGTTATTTTCGAAAAAACATGTTTACGTTCTTATCATTGAAATTACCTTTTTAACTGTTAACAAGCTATTAAAATGAAACGTATTATATATATATGTGTGTGTATGTATGTATGTTTGTAAGTATATACCGGTCTAAACCGCGGTGTCGTGGTAATCACCACACCGCGTCCCCCCCCCCACCAACCGAATGACGCCCCTGAATTCTGCTCGATCCAACTATCAAATCGTTGCGCGGTTTTTGAGAACGGAGAAAAAAAACAAGTACCCATTTACACCCAACTGGTCGAAATCTATCTACCAGTAAACGACGGTTAGGGCCCCTCACCCCCGGCCGGCGGACGGAAGCGGTGATATAAAAACAAGACGAGCCGAAACATCTCTCTCGGAGCGGAACGAGGGTAATTTTTTCCGAGCAAAAACTCGGAACCTAATAATTTTCTCGTGTTTACGGTAATAAATAAGTACGAGACTGCTCCAATAATTGTTCGAACAATACGATTATGTAATGATTTGATTGACGCGCGGGGCCCACCAAAACGGTGCGACATACGAAAGTGCGAGGCCCGTGACCGGGGGGGGGGGGGGGGGCGAGTGTTACGCGAGAGAGCGAAATATTAAAAATATAAGACGACGCGCGTCTGACGAGAATGTCGTATAATAACATTGTACATGGTGTACTACTTACCCTGCGGAGTTATCCGAAAGACGTCGCGAGCTGGTCGTCGCGGAAACGGCCGGACGGACGGACGGACGGACGCGGAAGAAAACTACCACCCGGCAAACGGTTGCGGACCGACTGTGATAAAACGGGTGCGCGCGCGCGCGCGTCGGCCGACGACGACGTCCCGGTTTACTGCGGTCGTGGTATTACAACACACGGTCGTGTGACAACGGTATATTATCGTACGCAGCTAACCGCTTGGCGGGGCCCCCGTTTGGCGCACGAAAAAAGTCACGCGAGCGCGCGCGCGCGAGCGAGCGAGCGTCCGTCGTATTTTCTATGCAATGCGGACGTCCCGCGTTTCTCCGGACCCGGTGCCAGAAAGCTGTGGCGACGACACGACGGCGGCGGCGGCGGCGACGACGCGACGCGACGCGCAGCTGATTCGACGGCGCCTTCAATCGTCCCCCTCCACGCGGGCGGCGGCAGCGGACGCGTCGGATTTTAAGGGCTGACCGGCCGCCGCCGCCGCCGCCGCCTTTACCTCCCTCCTCCGAGGGGTCCGATCGCCCCGGGTGGAGAGCACGTGGTCGCGTCACGCGCGTTTGCTCGTGGCCACGCGTTTTTTACGTAACGACGAAAACCCGTAAATCGTGACGCGAGTTACGAATTTATGAGATGTTTTGTAACCGATCGTAACTCTATAATTATTATTATTGTGCGCCGCCGCCGCCGCCGCCCGCGGTACCCGAGAATACGAGTGATCGAGTCGTCGAGATAAAAACCGCACACACTCGTGTTTATATAGGTTTTATCTATCTACTCACTCTGTGCGGGTACTTATTTCATTATTATTATTAGATTCACAATGATCGGGCGCGCGCGTGCGATTATTGCCCGCAGGTTGTCATAATTAATCATAACACATTACCTACGTTTGTTTATAAATATAATATAATATGACGATATTATGGGTATTTCGAAACGCGTTCCAATGGGTTTCACCCTCATTGTCGATATTTCATTTATACCGTGTCAGATATTCTTCGGAACCGCATTATAGTCAGAAACCCCTCCTGAAAGTTAAAACGAGAATTGTCAAACTATTAAATAAATATATGTATATAGTTATTTATGAATTTATCACACACTGTCGTCACTCGTCACAAACTTAATACAAAACATGGAAACATTCTTTACTCGATTCTTTTCTTAATCGGGTAAACAACTGAAATACGTATGTTATGGGATGTTAAACTGCGCATATTTTTAATATCAGAACTAAGTACACATTTTACGTAAAGAAATATGAAAATGTGCCAGAACACACGGTATAATAATCTTCACATCTCCGTATAATACTCCAAGTCATAGTAAAAAACTATGTATACTAACAACCAAGATAAGCGTTATGCTTATATAATCAACAAATTATATTCTTGTTTTTTTTTCAATAATAATATTTAAAAAAATTATCTTTTATCATTGATTTTATAATAAACTTTATTATAAAATCAATGCTTGTATCAATAAACTAAAAATTAATTAACCAAATACCAGACACTATTTTTTTTTCAATTGCACCATCGTTTTTTCAACGTGAAATACCTAAACGTTGAAAAGAAAAAGAAAATATACGAGCATACTCGAGTATACCTAAACTAAAATCAAATTATTTCGCCAAATTGTAATTTTATTTGGACACATCTTCAAAAAAATGTTATACTTGTTATAAATAATCATACTTTATGGATAATATCGATGAATGTAAACCAATTTAACTGACTTTGACTTTTTCTAACTTTTAGATTAATGTAAGAAAAAAAATAATAAATGTAAACACAATTAATATTGATGGCTATTAATTTTCCATTAAATTATATCAATTATCTAGTTTTGCCTTTAATTTTTAGTAAATAATTTATAATTATACTGTTTACATCATTAATCATTAATCACATTAATCAACATAAAGCGTCAATTACATCTAATATCTTTGTATAATGAACATGCTTCCATTATTTATAAAAAAAAATATAATGTACATTAACAGTTAAAGTTCGTGTCTAACAGTATTCAGCTCGTTCGATCAATATCAATAGAGTGTATATTGTAAGACCACTCTCCCTTTCGGTGGGTCAAATGGCCTTGACCATCGTAAATTTTAAATCCGTTTGTTTACAACTTAAATTAAACCTTTTAACATACCGAATTGCCGACATCCTTTTATCGATCTATAATGGAACTACAGTTTTGACACGTTTTTAACACGTGTTTATAAATATAATAAACATCAATTAGATATATAATATATGTGTGTGTGTGTATATTCTATATACTATATAGTATATTATAGTATGTATATGAATATGAATCAAATACAAATAGCGAGGGAAAATGTCATTTATAATCAAGACACTTTCTATTTTGAATTAATATTAAAATAAATTGTCATTAAAATTACTTTTGAGGAGAAAAATATCCCCTTTAGTCCCTTTGAGAGATTTTTATTTTTAATTAGTTCATACTGAAACTATGTTCTTAATACTCCAATGCCAATGCCTATGCTTACAGTAGTAATATACAGATTGATTTTTAGCTTTAACTTTAAACGCTAGTTTACTCGATTAATTAAAAAAAAAATTAAAAAACTCTAATTTATCTATAGTTTTCAGTCATTACACGACATCTTTACAAAAAATAAATAAATATTTCTACGATTGTTATCGAGATATTTTTTAATTTTTTAAATGGCAACATAAGAAAATTATTGTTCAACATTAAAAATTCACAGTATGTAAATTATGTTGAATATAAAGAATAGGTTCCAACTTGAAGACTATAAAAACTTCATTACAGCTAAACATTTAAAAAATCATTGAAGCTCGTTACATTTTTAGTATAAGAGTATTAATAAAGTACATAAGGCCCTATTAAAAATATATTTTTATACTCTGAAATTGTGTTATAGGTCTGGTAGTAATTAAGTAAATTGTATACGACTACCTATATAAAAGACTAAAATTAATACTCTAAATATAAATATAATTATTTTTTAACGTCTTGGTCTGCTTTTAACTTATTGCGCCGTTGTCTATTGAACACAATTTAGTTTTAAAATAATATGTTTTATGTTATGAATTGCAAAATATTGTTTACATTAAAATATAATTTAAATCAAAAATTTTTGTAAAATAAATTAGGGTTAAACCGAATAGTAGTTGTTCGAGATGTATTCAAATTAATCTATTACATATTAAATGTATACAAAAAGTATTTTCGGTATGAGCCACTATAAAAAAAAAAAATTGGATTTAGAATAAGAAATTCAGTCTTGGTCTTACGGTGAACACAGAACAGGGTGTTGTATTTACACGCAAGTATTATTTGGTCAAAACGAACCGTATGTGGGTAGTGCAGGGGACATTAATAATATTAATCATATTATGATTAGTTAATTTTAGATTCTGAGTGAAACGAGAAATCTATTTTAATTAATTAATTGGGTATTAGATACCTTTGATACCTGTGAAAATATTGATTCAATTACCGAAAAACATGCTAAGTTGATAGTATTTAAGTTGTCATTTCGTTTTCATAATTTTGGTAAGCCACCGGTAATACGACTTTCAATTTCACATTCATTTCTTCCTCTTCGTATTTTAAAAAATCCTTTCATGCCCCAAGAAGTACCCCATGTATTAGCACACAGCCAGTAGTCTATTCCATCATCTTTACCCCATCCTAGCAATTGGATGGCATGGTCACCTTGTAATTGACCTGTTGTGTACTGATATATTCCTAAAAATTGCAGTTCATTAAATTATCATACAAAATGTGTGCAAGAGTGCTCATGTGTCCATGTAATTTGAAATGTATGTCCATTATCAAAATACTTACCAGCCTTATAATATAAAAAATCTTCATAAACTTTCATCGCTCCAACAACTGGTCCATTTGTAAGTATTTCATTCATAATTGTTTCCATTTTTGGTTTAACAGAATATGCTTTAGTAACTACCGAAAAATCCATTTAAATTAATTAAGTTAAAGTACAAGTAAAATGGCGCCAAACGTTATTTCTTCTTATCAAATCTAATAGTTACCATAGTAAAGATCTGATGGTAATTCCGAATCATAATTTTGATTTGTACATTGATCTTTATAACACTGCGGAGTCGCTTCATTATCCTTCCTACAAAATTTCTTTTTAGAACAAGGCGCTATACTATATGGCTGGCACCCCTAAATAAAATTTTATACAAATTTAAAAGCATTTTCAAGTAAAAAGTTAACATATTCTAAAGTAGCATATTATTATAAAATAATGTTATTATTTTTAACAAGAACCTTTATAAGAAATTATATGTTAGAAGGTACTAATAAATTATTATTATTAATTAAACTACTGATTTTTTTTTTATTACCTATTATTAAATTAAAATTTATTTGAGATTGAATAGTTTAATGTAATTACCTATTGGTTTAATGTGGAACAAATCATTGTTAATGTGATTCTGTGAATAATCTCCGTAACGGAAACTAATTTATAACGATTTGATATTGAAATGGAGCAAATTTTTAGTAATAATTATATTGTATACATAAAATAATATTGAAAAGCGTGGAAAATATCATGTCTTACAGAAAGGTTTCAATTCAAGACTAAATATTAAATTTGAAGTAATGTCAATAAAATAATCATAATGTATAATGTTAAATATGTTTATTAATTTTATTAGAATATTATATAATATTATGTATAATTTAAACTGAAATATTATTTATTTATACGCATTTAAAATATTTACAACATTATAGTATGTTGAAACATTAAATAAAATAAAAAAACAAACCGTTAAAAGAATACTAAAACTCGATATTTATTATAGTTAAAATACTGTAATAAAATGTTGATCGCACATCGATGTAGCAATAATTCAGTGACGTGATTAAAGGAGATCTCCCTCCATGAATTTTTTTTTCATGATTTTCACAATAAGGAAAATCGTTAATATAATCTGAAGTAAAACATGTGAAAATACTTAAACGTGTTTGAAAGAATTTTAGGTATTACTGTTTTATTTTCGTCTTTTTAAAAACATAAAATAGACGTGTAAGACATTAAAACAAGCGAGATATTATGACACAAGAGTTATTTTAATTCATAATTAGATACTTTCACGATATAATATATTCTATTTATTCTGTTAAAAATCATAAATATATATCAATTACATGAACGTACTAGAGTTTTTATTTTCAGATATCATTGTAAATAAATGAAAATCTTGATTTCTATAAATATTGATGCGAAATTTAAAAATAAATATGTCTATGAAAATGATTTTGTAATAAATAATCTAACCTAACCTAACCTAACCTATAAAAAATATGTGTATATTGTATATATATTAATTATATATGTATATTTCGAACACATTAAACTAACCTCGTTAGAATCGTATTCACTTCCTGTGCATAATCCATTTTTCTTTATGTATTTCCACGCTTTTTCTGGATAGCCACCGTTACATCCGTCACCACATTTACCACGACAACACGAATTTATGTACTCTCCGGATAAGATTTTATTTATAGTAGTGTTCGAGGCGATACACAAACGATCACCGAATACAGAAGCAGTTGACAGAGCCTATGTATTTGTACGAATACTCATAATAAATGTGATAGTCAATTATTGATAGATAATAATAAATTTAAAAGGTATTAGAGAAGTACGATCAATACTATAAAATATATACTGTACCCAACAAGATCCACAGTTCGATTGATCTCTAATTGAAAAAATTGATTTGCATTCAGACCATTTTAATCTGACGTCATAACTCTCTGGAAGAGGTCCTTGATTGATGGGCAACTCATATGTAGAGAGAATGTCATTTTACTTAGTTCATTCAAAGGTAGAACTCCCATAAGTCGAGAAACATTCTTCATAAAATTTGGATACAAGTTTAATTTCGCCTAGACAAATGTAAAATAATATAATTTATATTGAATATTAATGTATTCAAATAGTGTACAATTGTAATTGTTATAAACGCATAAGTAAAATACGAGTGCATCAATCAAATAAGTATGATTTAATGTATGTCTGGTACCTAAATATACAATTCAAAGAGTCCACACAAATTAATTTAATATTTTAGTAGTTTTAGTATAACTCATAATAATTGGAAAATTAAGTTACTTTGGTTCAAACTTAAAATTTGCTCAAAAGCAGGTATTAAGTACACTTTGCTGTTTTTGAGATATTTGATTACAGTAAGTAAATAAACATCTACTATTCCACAAGCTTGTGATATTAAATTTAAAAATAGAATAAGCAAAAAAAAAAAAAAAATGATGAAAATATGAAAACTATTATTTTAATTAGCTGTATACATTAGGAATTTAAACGCAAGTAAAATTCGTTATTATAAACTTACAAGATGTTAATTTACTTATGGAAAACATTTTTAAGTCGAAGTAAAGTTTCTCATTATCTTACCTTCCATGAGTTTTTTGGAATACTATTCACTAGCTGTGCAATTGTATTAACCTTATTTTCAAACGAAAATGTACACCCAATACAATTAATAATTAAAAAAAGACCCAAAATAATGCGATTGAAATCAGTGAACGTCACCATTGTCGAAAAATATATATGTTTTTAATTAATATTTCGAAACGTAAGTGAAATAATAACTATAAAGTGATCGTTTGTCAAGTATGAGAGCGCAATATATTACATATAGATAAGAAATCACCTGTCTACATTATGTCGTTCATAAAGATAATGTTCACACTTATATTTTCGTATCAACTATAAAAAATAAATAAATAGTTTGTCGTTTTGATTAACTGCAGTATTTTCATGCCGTATTCAATTGTTCTTACCCGCCAAGTTCAAACATGTAACTCAAATAAATACTCAAATGAACTGTGACTGCCACGAGCACACATTTATCAGATAAAAATGTTTATAACTTACAAAATAATATTTATTTTAATAGGTGCGCCAACAATTATTATATTGAACGGCAATGAGTCATCTGTATAAAAATAAAAATTATTCAGTTTTAAGTACCTACTTCTCTCGTGGCAGCACTTTCTTGATGTTATAGGAATGTTAGGATTGCCTTCGAACAGTGGCACCGAAGTCCATGTTGAAGTCGGGCCACGGCCCGATCACTTTTTTGAAAAATGTGACCTCGAGGCCTCACGATGACATAAGTCATAAATTATAAAATATAAATATTTCCCGAAAATAGTTTTCTATCAATATCTCTAGGAGTCCTGAGATGTCTACAAGGTCAATACTCCGTCGCGCATTTTATTTTGTACATAAAATACTAAATTTTGCGCCTCTTAAAATGCTTTTGGCCCTACTACTTAAAACTTCGGCGCCACTGCCTTCAAATAACGTAAAAGCCGTATTATACTATAGACATACGTACACATAATGAGCGTGTATGACATAACGAATGTTTCTTTCAAAAATTAAAATAATTACCTTTTACCTATTCCTAAGGTTTTCCTTCGTAAATCTGATCGTGAGTCGATATAACCTTTGTTTAGAGGTTTTTTCAGATTTGAAATGTTAAGAGCACTTAATAATCTTTGACTAGACTCTGTTTGACCTGTCCGTTTGTCAATGACTTTATTGATTTTCAAAGCAATGAAAACAAATCGTAAGGGCATCTAAATGTACACAATATTTAACGGGATCTGTCTTTTTTAATGGAAAAAAATTGCCCGGTTCGATTAAAACGCCACTACATGTTGCAACTGTGATTCTATTGATATTATTCTCATCGAGGATATTTATTATAACATCCGAATTAAATAGCACATTTCAGATTCTGTACGACAGTAGGAACGGTTTGTAACACGATGGTGTTTTTGTTTTTTTCATGATAAATTCAGCTGAACCGCTACAGTTAATTATTATGAAGGCGGTTAGGTAGTCGATGATTATTATTTATTACATTACATTTGCTTTCGAATGTGTACGACGGTTGAAAATGTGACGCGAAAGCTATTCGATGTCGATCATGATTTTAAGTGTGATTTAAGATTCGATTTTAGTGTGTCAAATAATAAATAAAGAATATAAGATGAAACTACCGTAAATTGTAGTAATTAGTATTGTAATAAAATGCTTATCGAACATATGAATACGGAATAATTATTGGTTAGTTTTCACTCGATCAGTATATTTTATAACAAAAAAAATACCAATAAAAAACAATCATTATTTCTACTACTTTGTGCACTTACACATGTAGATGGCGACGTGGCATGGCAAACAGTGCGCAGAACACTGGTCCAAGGCGCATTGGATAGGCAATACAGTTTTAGCTTTCGCGATTGATAAACATTATCATTTGGAAAATATATATTTTTTTATCGCGATCAATAAGCAATTACCCAGAGTGTATCACTGTTTACTATTCAGTCAACGATTGAAGTCGTTGAATATTGTATAATAATTGTCGTGACCTTGTTTCGGAGGGCACTTCAAGTTCATAATAATATTATTATTGTTGAAATTCATAACAATCGTTCGATCTCATTACTATTAGTACCAATTTTCAGTGTTGACAAACGTCTTTTTAAATCATGGCGTCTGCAATTTACAAAACGGTCATTTCTGTAGCTGACAAAGTTGTACCGCGGGGTTTGAGACCGCTCTGGGAACATCCAGCTGGTAAAACACAATATTTATCTTATTTTCTCTTTACCTCATGATTGTTGGCCAATAGTCGTCTCACACTTGTACGATTTTGATTTCACAGGTCCGAAAACCATTTTCTTCTGGGCACCCGCTATGAAATGGGTAATATTCACCGTGCATTTATTTTCATTTATCCGTTTAATTATGACCGAACTGTGTTGTCTTTAGGGTTTGGTCATTGCGGGTATCGGAGACATTAGTCGTCCAGCAGACAAAATAAGCGTATCCCAATGTTCAGCATTAGCTGCTACCGGTGTTGTATGGTCACGATACTCATTAGTCATTATTCCAAAAAACTGGAGTTTATTCAGTGTTAATGTTTTTGTGGGCGCTACCAACATCTATCACTTAGTGAGAGCTATTGTGTAAGTCAAAAACATGAATTATTACATTTTAAGAAGTATTAAGTATAATATAATATACAATTTATCAAATGTTGGTAATTTATTTAATGAATGATAAAATTCTGTTAATGTGTTGGGTACCTTTATTTTATCATCAGATAAGTAATTATTGAGAAACCATTGTTATTTGCTAATATTGATTGTAATTTCCCTAGGCTTCCACATGAGTTTTCTCTCAGTAACCCAGTAATCCTTTCGATATCAAAATTAATTAAAATTTTTTTTCATTTTTGAGATCCATTTGTTGGCATTGTGTATTTAATTTATTCGGTTATAGCAGTTATAGTAAATAATATAAATTTACAAAATGTTGAACCTTTTAATTGTATGCATTATGCATTAACATTTGTTATCATGTTTAACACTCAAGTAAAATCTATACATAAATATAATGTAGATTAAGTTATTTTTATGGAGTTATATATATGGTGAAAACCAATGGTTATACCATTTACATATTTATCACGAAAACGACGATGGCGTTACCATAATTTTCCGATCAATTTGATGGTGAGGCCAGCCCAATAACATACAAAGCATAGTCGTGCGCATGTGTTAACTGGTGTACATTTAGGCTTTTTTCACATGGTGATACTCAAAAGAAACTTGAATACTAAGAGACCGAGTGACTAGGTAACTCGAGTTGTTCATTATTTTCAAAAACACGATTTATCAAACTAATATTACGAATACTTTATTTATATATTTTTGACTAGATTGACAAATCTAAAAAAGATAAAAGTTAATTAGTTGAGTAAGATTAAGAGTATTTACATACATTTCTCCTATGACTACTCTGGCGAAAACTTCACATACAGTTTTTTTGTTTAATATTTGATTTTAAAACTATTACATTTGTCAGTTATAGTTGTACATAGTTATATATGTATTATATAACTATTAATTATATAATCGTATTATAGTAATAATTAACAAATTTTAATCAAATTTGATTAGTGTATAAAATTTAATTATAAACGTTTACAAACTATTTACAAATGTTTTTTTTTTTTTAATATTACAGATACCAACAAGAACAAAAAAAAGCATTGGAAAATAGCAGCCAAAATCTAGACAAAAAATAATTAAATTATATTATATTATGTTGTATTTCAATGAATCTAATTTTAAATGTTATTGTAAACTTATGAAGATTGTTCAATTATATAAATTAGTTTTCATTATGATAAAGGTTGATTATTTCTAATAAAAAAATGTAATACCATTAATTTAATTATTTGTTTTAATTTTAATAAATTACTGGTGAAAAATGTTAATTTAAAGTGAAAGTTATTTTAATTCACAATTGTTTTTACTTTAATATCCTCTGCTAAAAGCCATTGCCTCTATAAAAGCCTCTGTTACCGGTGTAACTGCCATTTCCTCTGAATCCTTGTCCTTAAAAATAGGTTCGTATGTTAATAAAATTCAAAAATGTATTACATAAAAATTATAATCACACAATGTGAGAATTCATATTTATATATAGTACATTTATACATGTAATGATGACATAAAATAAATAAATTTCCTAATTTATACGAATTGTATATTACATTTACAAATAACCTTTTGGAAACTTGAAATAAAATAAATGATTTCACTTTAAATCATTATTTTCCAACAGTCCGTGCTTAGTTTAACGTGTTTCTAATATAATTGGTGTTTCATAGAAAATTATAATTTAAATATCTCAAATTAACTAGTGAAATTGTCATTGATTATGGACTATTTATAATAATATAAAAAGAAAAGGTGATAAAAACATACAATTTTTTTTTTAGATAAGTTTTATATTAAAATGTAATAGTATATTTATACTTAATTAACATATATTTATATATATATATTGTATACATATAATGTATTAGGCATAATAATTTAATAAAAATTATATGAATAGAATATATTTTTTCAATTATTTATAGTATAAATAATTATTATTTACGAGTACATATTATGTAAGACAACTACATAATATGTCCCTCAATATATCCAGTAATGGAATTTTATAGAAAATGTAAGTTTATAGCAGAGGGTAAAGTCTACCAGGTAGTTATAGTGGTTAATGTAATAAATTAGATAACATTATTTATATGACAGTTATACAAAATATTAGTTAAGTAGTGTTGTATTTTCACAGTAATGAATGACGCTTGTAAAGTAACTGTAATTTAAAAGGTCATGTAATTTATACTAATTTGTTACAATAGCCATCACAATTACTGGTTAGTGGGTATGCCTACCCTTCCCTATAAACTTATATTGGTTATAATTATGAAACCTATTATTCAATTACTATACTTTAATATTGAAAGTAAGAGAAAGTATGAATAGAGAAAAATGTTAAATTTTTGATTGTGAAAGATTTGTTTTCAAACACTTGATAATCTATACAATTTTAAATTTGTAGAATGTATGTTACATCAATGATTAAACTTTATGAAATTAAATAACTGTTGTCTGTTAATTTTCATAATTTTTGGGAGTGTTGGAGTTTCAAAATTTGCTTTTTTTTATTTTTACACTTAAGTATTGGGTATTTTTAATTAGTTTACTGTCAAGGGTCTCAAAACAAAAATTTGTCCAAAGTCTCTATAAGCCTAAAATTGGCCCTGCAACCACTGCTAATTAGTAAATATAAAATTATATAGATAGTTTATAGCAAAAAAACAACTACACATTTTACATACCTATTCCAGTTTGATCTCTACTATAATGGCCTCTTTGGCCATATCCACCACCAAATGACGAACTTCCACGATAGCCACTTCTCCCTCTACCATAACTATTTCCTCTTTGAAAACTATGATTACTGGAGAAATCATTAAATCTTGAATCAGAATTTGGAGCACTTCTACTTTCATTAAAGGATTCATCAAACTTCCTTTTGAAATTAGGTCTAACACCACTAAATACACAAAAAAATTATATTTTTACATGAACTAATCAATAAATTCTTTAAGACTTACTCTTGACCAAATGATATTGGAGAAAGATTGTATCTACCAGAATTGAAGTTACACAATTCTTTTAAAACATTTATAAGTTTAAGATTAGTTTTATTTAATATAGAAATTGATTCTGGATCTTCAGATCCGAGAATGATTAATCTTTCAATAGCGGGTCTTAACGCTACAATAGCAGAAGCGATTTTAGCATCCATTTTCAGATTTATCCTATACAAAAAAATAGCAAATACATTTAGACGTAGAACTTATTCTTAATAAAATTGAAAACAATAATAGTTACAGATTATAAGAAACGAATAAATTCTTATATCACTTAAACTGCTTAACAATACTATATAAAGGTTCTTTTATAACTATCTTCAACAACATACCAATTATCTAATTGAACAAAACCTTTGGTGTATTCAATTTTGCGGGCACCAAACAACAAGAGATGAATTGGAGTTACCATTGTCATTTGTTTACAAGCCACAGCTCTGGTACGTACCTAAATAAGTAAATGTTTCCAATATATTATCATTAAATTGAATAAATTTACATAAATTGGTCTCGACTTACCTTCTCAGTGAATACAAAGAATGGAGATGGAAAAGAGCTTGCCATAGTATTATTACAATTGACAGATGTCTTATGGATAAGGGCAGCTTTTCCTTCAGTTGTATATACCTGTATACAAAATAAATTTTCAAAATTGAAATGTTTTTTTGATTAGATATGTTATTAAAAAGAAATAAATTTTTATTTCGGCTAAAATAAAAAATATTTTACACGAGTATAAGATAACAATATAATAAATTTATAAGTTTCCAAATACAGATACAATCAAGAAATCACAATCAATGTTAAAAGTATACTTAACTAAAATATTTGATATTACATATGTCAATCTAGATTTCAACAGCATTAATATTTAAAAAATGTCTAAAAATAATTATTACTTCAAATTATAAAAGAAAAATTAAATGCATATTACCTTTCGTTTTTCTTTATGATAACACACATTAGGATAAAATCCCCAGGTTAAAAATGCAGATACTACATCCAATAAAGGTTCATCATACAATCCAGATTTTCCAAAATCAAAATGTTGCTTTTCAAAACACATCTCAGGAAATCCAAATTTGATAAATAAATCTTTAAGTTGTTCCTAATACATTAATGAAAATTAAAAAATTAAATGTACACAAATTGTTTTAGATAATCTAATGGATAAAAATGAATTATTGTTCGTTAGTCTTGCTAAAACTCAAAAACGGCTGAACCAAATTTTAAGTGTTTTTTTTTGCAAAATGATCGGGATTGTCCAGACAAGGTTTACAGCTATTTAATTCCTTCGATTTCCCCACTAACATCACCCCCCAAAAAACGGGGTTTCCAGTATTTTTGGTATGAAAATAAAATTTTTTTGTTGATTTGTGAGTTACCTTGGTAACGTGGTATGATGGACATTTAATTGAATTAATTTAATCTTCATAATTTTCTCCCCAATAAATTTTCATACTGTATATATCTATTTAAATAAAACAACATGTCCTGACTGATTCATCATCACCCAGCCAAAACCGCCGGACGGATCGGGCTGAAATTTAGCATACAGATAGCTATTATAGACATCCGCTAAGAAATTATTGTTGAAAATACAGTCCCTATAAGGGGGTGTAAAGGGGTAAAATGGAAAAAAACCACTGAAACTTTGAGTATATAACTTGGTCAATAGTTTCGTTTTATATAGTTGAGACCCTCTAAAAAAGGATTTTCCAAAATTCAACTCCTAAGGAGGTTAAAATGGGTAAAAATAAAAAAATTTCCAAGTCTGAACTGCTGGACAGGTGGGGCTTTACTGTCAACTATAATTTAAAAAACAAATAAAACTACACACGGGCGAATACTGGTAATTAAGCCAATAGATAATAATTATGATACCGTAACATCTGCTGTTGTAGTCAATGATGGTTGAGACATCATTTTACGTTGACAAAAATCTGTTGTATCAATATTACGACGAAATAAAGATTCCCATTGATGAAATGCATTTAGTACAGTTAAATGGTCGGAACAACGGTTACCAGAAAATGCACGCTGTGCTGGTGTCATTCTATAATCTACAAACATATAATATAATATAATTTATGTTTAAAAGCAAATTTTACTAACTTACCAAATACAAATATGTCTGTCATATTTGAACAAATAGCTGCTATTATAGAAAAAGCATCACCAAGCATTAAAATGTTACCTAATATCATCATGCGACCAATCTGTGGTTCAATTGGTAACTTTGCTAAAATTCGACCAAGCGGAGTCAGCTCATCACTTTGATCAAGACATTTCATTTCTAAAATCATTACGTGTACACAAATAATTTAGAACATTTATCATTGTAAAAGGCATTTAGACATTATATTTTCAATAAATACAACTTGATAAAATCAAAATTAAAATATCTAGTTACATTTTAAGTTTTTACCTATATTTTTAACATATTCTATACAAATAAGACAGTTTGTAATGATTAAAAATAAATAATATATGTTCAATATTATTTTATTAAATTATCAAAATAATCTTTAAATAAATTCACTACTCTACAATTTGGTTCTAGTTATAATACATTTTAAATAATTTGAAATGCTGCTTACTTTGATATTCAAATATATTTCATTTTTCAGTATTATTGGTTGAGTTTGTAAACCAATTTAAAGAAATACATTATTTAACTTAATGTAAATCTTCATTTTTAAATATATTTTACAAACACAACCAACCAAAAAACATTATTTGTTTATTTGATTATTTTAGTTTGTATACCGAAAATAATCATTTTCTTTTTACTTATTTGAAAATCAGAGTAACAGCGTTTTACCTTTGAGCATCACTTGAGCTTCAATTACAGCATCTATAGGAGGTGGTTCAATAGCCTTGCTAAGAAACTGTCCAATATCTCCAAGTCGTAACAATTTAATAGATAAAGCAATTTCATGCAAAGGCGTACGAAAAATTTCGGGTGTTATATGATCATCCATGTTATCATAACGTGCCTTTAAAATTTAGTATTTAAAAAATAAAGGTATTAGAGAAGAAACCAAAATTTAAAATATTTGATTATACATATATTTTTTCAGAAAATTCAAAACTCTCCACATAGAATTTTTAACATCTTTATACATCTAAGTAATTTTTATTCGTCAGATTATAATTTATATCTATTTTTTCTCCTAAATAATATTAGTATTATGATTTAAATGAGTTTAATTTAAACAATCTTTGATTACCTTGGTGCATAAGTGAAAACAAAAACCTTCTCTAACACGACCAGCTCGACCTTTCCGTTGTAGCATATTGGTCTTAGATGCCCAAACAGTGGCATAATGAGTCATATTGTTATGTGTGGTAAATAGTTTTATTTTCGCTTTACCATAGTTAATAACAAATACTACATCATTTATAGTTATTGATGTTTCTGCTATATTTGTAGACAAAATTACCTAAAATATTTATAATAAGAGATGTTAACTTAATTGAAATTTTTACACGGAAATGAGTAAAATAAAATAAAAATTATTCATAAAATAATTTACTTATTTTGTCTTGTTAGTAACAAGGAGTACAAAATCTTAATGATACAAAACCAAAAAATTATGTTTACAGAAATATTATTAATAATTTTCTAAAAATTCTTGTATTATTCAATTTAAAAATGAACACTTATATTAATATACTATATCGAATATATTTGATTAACAAATTATTTACCTTTCTAACTCCCAAAGGAACAGGATCAAAAACTTTCCGTTGGTCTATACTAGGAAGTTGTGAATGAAGTGGCAATATACAAAACTTTGAAGATGCTGAAAAAATAAAGCAAAAGATAAATTATTAAATTAATATATATTTCGAGTAAATTGATGTACAAACCGAAAAATTGTTTTTGAGTTAAATATTTTTGCAACTCAAAAATTAAATTCCATCCTGGTAAAAATATTAGAACAGCACCAGGCGTATTCATCTCTACTTCAATATGCATTAATAATGCCTAAAACGAATATTTTAAATTTTTAAATGAAAGAAAAACTATACATGCACATGCAATAAAAAAAAATACTTGCTTCAATAAGTTCAAAATCAACATCTTTTTCACTAATCATAGCCACTTTGTTTTTTACTTCAAGAGGATAATCATTAGATACAACTAAATTAAAATTTTCTTCGCGCTCTTGTCCTGCAATCACAGATTCTTCATCTTTATCTCTATTTTTACGTTTTCTATTTTGTGGATTAGGTTGATAATTTAACACTTGAACTATGTCTTCTAGAAAATATTCTGCAAATAAAATAAGTTAAACGATATTATTCTCCATCAGTAAGCATTTCACACGAATCTGTTTACCCTTCACAGCAAAGCACCTTCCTTCAACATTAATAACCGGACAGCAATTAAAATATTTGGAGAACATTTCAGTATTAATGGTTGCTGACATAAATATCACTCGAATATCAGGATAGTTGTAAACCATATCTTTTAGTACAACCATAAGGAAATCACTGTTTACATCACGTTCATGTATTTCGTCAACAATTATATGTGATATACCACGCATACCATTTTCTAATTTACGCAACAATACACCTTAACATTTTTAAATTTAATTTTAGTATATATTATAAATACAAATATCTACTATGCACAAAATATTTACCAACTGTACAAAACAAAATTGCTCCATAAGGCCGTGGAAATACGCTATCAAATCTAACGCTAAACCCAACACTAAGTCCTACATCTTCATTTCTTTCAAATGCAACTCTATCAGCAACAGAAATGGCTGATATTTTTCTTGGTTGAGTACAAATTATATTGCAATATGCTCCATGGTCATTTCTTAAGTATTCATCAAGTATAAATTGACAAACCTATAACATTGAACTATTTATATCATAATCATATAAAATGTTAAATAGAAAATAAATATAGAAGAATAATAAAATTGTAATCAATATCAATTATACTGACCTGAGTAGTTTTACCACAACCAGTACTTCCTTGAATTATAACTATTGAGTTATTTTTTATTACTTCTAGAATTTCAATCTTTTTACCAAATACAGGAAGTTCACTACGTTTTTCAATACTTAGTTTTAAATCTTCTGATGAATTTAATTTCACATTATAATCAAATGTTAATTCTTCACTTATTTGATCTAAAGTAGCCTATGAATATATATTTAAAGAATGTTAAAAATTGTTTTAAAATTTTATTAGTTATAATTATATTATAAATGTACTGTATGTATAAAAAAAAGTATGATTTGATATGTAATATCATTTATATGTGAAATAATAAAATATTTTTCAGACTGTAGAATTTAATATTAACTTTTAAGAAGTAAAAATTAATAATTAAACTAAATATTTCTATAATCTGTATGTAATATTAAATAAAATGCAATAAAATAATAATGCAATGCAAATAATAAGAAGTACTGCACACTTTAGGAACCGCTGTTCTGATTTAAAATTACGTTTTAGTGTAAAACAATTAGAAACTTACAGTGGATATAGGACCTTCATCAATGTTTATTGACAACCAAGGGTTCCAATTTGGTTGAGGTGGTGACCAAGGAATAACTCCTGTTGGCCTTATATACCTTGATTCATTAAATTCTGCAAGTACTTGATTAGAAATTAATGATAAAGTTATTTCCGGATCAACAGTAGTATCATTCTTAAAAACAAAAATTTAAAACACATAAGTATTCAATGATTATCTTTAACTTAGTCATTTACTTTAATCACAGGTTGAATATTTAATTCTTTTAATATATCATAGACTTTATTAATTAATACAGGATCGACATTAACTTCATATGGTTCCACTACATTTAAAATTGTTTTCTTTAGAGAGCCTGTGAATACTTCAATAACACCTAAATGGTAAAGTTGACGAATCAGAGAGAGAGCACAACTTTTTGATGCTGATTGTTTGTTTGAACCAGTTTCACGAGCAGTTACACCTGAATCAAATAATGCAATTATACAATGCAACAAAATTAATTATGAAAGGTATTTATTAATGAAAAATTTACTTCTTCCAAGTGTAGCAACGAATATTGTCATTTCTGCAACAAAACTCCTGAAAAATAATTATAAATATTTAGTTTATTCAAAAATGATATTACTTTAAGTTGTTCATTTAGTTATCAATGATTATTGGTACACAGATGAAAATGCTATAGTATATATTAGACAGTACAATAACAACTTACTTTCCCATGAAACTATACTTGTAATCAATATTTTTTAACTTATTAGATTGAATAAATTGATTTAAACGTGATTTAGCATTATCAATAGTCCAATTTCCATGAACAGCAGCGTTCACATCTAAATTTTCAGCCTGCAATACAAATTCATGTATATAGTGTTTATTAAATAGTTTATAAGTAAATTATACTGTTAGTGTTATAACACTAATTTAATCACTTTACCTCTTCTACTTTAATTTCTTCGATTAAAAAATCTTTAAACTGAAACTCTGTTTTACCAATTGGTAGGTATGCTTCACCTAGCATATTAGGAGTTTGACCATGTTGATACACAGATTTTTGTGGCACAATATTCATTAATCTTTGAGGTCCTTTGAATGATGAATCATTTGAAGCAGGGCCATTCATAAAATTCTGTTAACATCCATATTTATGGTTAGTTTCCATTGTTAACAATAAATACAAATAGTTTGAAAATAAATAACTTACAGATGGTAATGAATCAGCAGATACCAATCCTTGGCGTGTCAAATATGAGAGGAAATCTTTTGATGCATTTCCTTGAGCATCTTTTTTATTAGTTGAATTTCCTACACCTACATAATTGTGTCCAGCTACAGAAACTTCACATATAAAACGTTGGCTGAACTTGGTACCTGAAATAAAAAATATTCGATAAATATATTTAATATAAGTGTTTAATTTTTATTTTTCGACAATTAATATTTACAAATTTACAATACTATTTGTTAATATTATATCATATTTGATAAACAAAAAAACACTATAAAAATTCTTTTACAAATATTATGTTTTGTGGAATTGATAATTAACTAAATAGGTAGAAATTTAAAATTTAAAATTGTTTACACAATCAAAATGGAGAAAAATAAAGCAAACATTATTATTACCAGCTAGTTTGGTTTCAAATTGTGGTTCCAAGCTGTTTTTTGCACACCATTCGTGTATAAAAGCTTTCGGATTAGCCATTATAACTTTATGAGAACCAACAAAAAGAGCAACTTTATACTGTCTTCTTTAGTCAATCATAAATCAGCGAGAATCCAAAACGTTGATGCTTTCAACAAATAATATTCATTATACGACAAAAAATATTTGTAATACATTACATAATACGAGTATTAGACGAGAACACGAGAACGAACAAATCAGTATATCACAATTGTTAAAACGATAACCAAGAACCAGGAACGATTACAATTTTTAATTTTGTATTGAATTCATACACAGATTTCTAAAATAGTACAGAAATGATGGAAATTCATAACATAAGCCCGCAAATGATACCAGTAGTTATGGTACCGCGGTTATCTAATAGATAGCCGTATTTTTATTTATTCCATGATAGTACCAATGATACCATTCAAATTATGGTATCATCAATGTAATCTACTCTATGGTACCGATATCAATGTTATCATTTTGCCGCCAAATTTAAAATTATTATGATAAAACAGGCGACCGTGCGGCTAAAAGTTGAATACAATTTTCATTAATTATAATTGATGAGCATGTACAACTTTCATAATAATATTATTTAATTATACTAAACTGTTTGGTTGTTTTGGTAATGGGTAAAAATCATAAGATACCGTTTGGTAAATCGTTTCGTTCAGTAAATCAGGAAAAAGAAATTTACATGATAAAAATTTCAACTTTTATTACCTAATACCACTTTTCGCTACAGATTTAATACCTAGGTATAATAAATGCCGATGCCGCGGTATCACAGTATACTGTGGTACATACACCGAATAAATTAAATAATATATATAGATTCAGTGGTAACCGGAAGTTAACGAATTATATTATTTAAATCGATATTATTAATTTTTCTTTTATGAATTTATTAAATTAATTCTTAATGTTTATACACACATAATTATATGAGAATACTTGCGGTTTTTCATTATTTAAATGTTGACATATATTGACTATTCTATCCATTTACGTTGATAGTAAAGTTGGTAATGATTTCAATTATCGATTATTTTGATTCTAAATGTTTCTCAATATTGTTTCATAAAAATAATATTAACGCGCCTGTTTTATTCAAAATGGAGGAGACTTTTCATTCGTAAGTATAATTTTATTTGAAAACATTACAATTTTGTATTACTATTCGTTAAGAAAAACGATGAATTATAATTTTTTTGTTTTTTTGTGAAAAAAAAATTAAATTTTTCATAAAACTTATTGGTTAATTATTCATTTTCATTTCACTTATCTGTATAAATTCATTTGGTGACATTAATTATGAAGAATATTATGTATTGGTATTATTGGTATACCAACCAATGTATGACAATGTATACTTCAAAGATTCGCCATTAGAACTATTATACAAATTTAGAAACATGTATGCATTGTTTTTATATCTTTACTATTAGTGATTAGAATAAGCATTTATACTAATTAAATAATAATTTAAACCCCTTCAGAGTAAGTTGTAGTCTTCTTTCTATGTTAATCAATGATATTAGAATACTTGAAGCATTGATTATGAGTTTATGACTTATGAGCTATTGTAAAATATAAAAGAACCACTAGATAGCGCCTTATTTAACTTGAAATTTATCGAAAAATTAAATATTGTATCAAACAAATATTTAAAATAGTTACTTACATAATCTATAAGTTTAGTATAGGTACATTTTTGTATTTTACTTATTTACAACACATTTTTTTGGATATTTACCTAAAGACGGATTGTTGATAAAGATATGCATGTATTATTTCTTTATATACTCATATTATTTGATCAATTGGTCTGTTTTCGTTAATATAAAATAGGTACTTACAGGCGTGGGTTGGCTGAGATGCTGGGAGGCTACAACATCCCTTGACCTTAAGTATAATTGCCCACGATCGGTATGAATTTGCATTAATCAACAGAATTACAACTTGAAATTAATATACATTTTTAATAAGAAAACATAAGTACCTAATAATTTTCTACTGTAATCGTAGACCAATTATTTGACATTGATTTAAATAATTAATATAAGAACATATATACTGGTATATTAAATTAAAATATATATACTGCAATGTAGTGAATGTACAGTTATCCAACTTGCTTATTAATTTATCATATTTGAACTATTATTTAAAATTATTTTATTAAAATAAAATATAAAATATTGTTCTTAATATTTAATAAATTATACTTTTTTTAATTTACCTCAAATATTTTAGTATTTGCCTTAAAATTAAGTAGCATTTCGTGCTCTTTCTACCAGTCCACGCCTAGGTACTTTTCTATTTATAAGTATTAAAAGTATCTAATTCACAACGATTTATTTAGAAAAATATGATATAAATTAATTTATTTAAGCGTATACTTTTTTATAGTAGTAATTTTTTAATGCATTTTAACCTGCTACCTGCACCTTAGTTATTGCATTATAAATTATAATCTTTTGAATAAAATTGAACTACTCTAACAAAATACTTTTGAATTATTTCTTTTTATCTTTTCTATACCATTCATTTGTTTCTTAATTCACATATATGAATCACAAATGCCCTCTTAAATGTTCATAGGATAATCCAATCTCCTTTTCTCAGACCTCACCCAAGTTTACGCTTATATATAAATGGTCAAATCAAATAGATAATTGATAATAAGTTAAATTTATGACTTAAATATCAGTGTGCTCCATATTGACTATACTATACAATACGAATAATAATAATAATATGTGTGTGTGTGTGTGTGTGTGTATGACATATAGTATTTGTCACATCAATTTTATTAATTTGCATAAAAGTTTCTTAATAGATTAAATAAGTAAAGACATTTTTACTATAATATATGTAAAAACACAATAGATTTAAATCTATATGTGTAATTATTATAATATGTGATTGTATTATAGGTATATTTTTTTTAAACATAAATTATGAGTTTAATTTTTTTCAAGATATATTTATTATTATGAAATTATAATAGGCCTCGTTACCAAGTCTATAATTACATAAGAATAATAATATATTTATTAATAATTGATTTACATTTACTATAATAAATTTTAATAACGACGTGATTCACAAAATAAAGGTTGTTTAAAATTGATAATTTAAATTTATAATTAACTACGTATATCTACGTTTATTGATTTATCCATATCAATTTCAAGAATTGAAATAAACGGTTTTTTTTTCATTTGAAATACTCATGTAAAAAATGTGAATCAGAAGGTATAATTTATGCATTAAAAATATCAAGGAAGAAATGTTTTTTTATATTTTGTTATCTACGTATAAAAGTTTAATAGCTTCATCGGTCATCAGTAAATATCAGTTTTTAATAATAATATAATAATAAATTGCTGTTATCTGATTTATTTTGGATCATTTTATAAACGAATTTATTGACTATTGTAGTTTGTTATAGTAGTTCTTAGGATAGTTTTATAACCATTAACCACAAGTCTTGTACTGGGTGTAGGCATCTAAAATCTAATTTAGTAATATCAATACATATTATATTATTATATATAAAAAGAAAAAAGTTTCAAACAAACACATTAATAATTACAAATTGTTTACACTTTTTATTTTAAGTTAAATAAACCTATTGCCCCATATTATAGGAATATGGAATTAGGACCAAAGAAATAACAAGTTTCATAAATATCTAACGGTCTTACAAAAAGGAAGACAATGTAGTCACATTTTGTAATAATATTTTTAGTGGTTGGTCAATAAAATAAACATTTTGACATGGTATATATATTATATATTGGTATTCGAATTATATAAATATGTAATACAAGTAATTATCGCTCAAATGATTTCTAATTATTGAATTTTAGTAATTCACACTAATCAAAACCATCACTATACTATAATATCTATTGTGAATCGACGGATAAAGTTTGCAATGTTTACATTTGTTTACATTTAGTGGGGTATTTTGTATATTATCGTGACTTATGAATTATGGTTTATAACTCAATGCATTTAGATGAAATAAAATAAATTATTATTATTTCAAAGTGGATAGTTATTCGATAATTATGAAGAAAAGCCCAGGTTTAAAATTGAATTAAAAAATACCATGTACCAAAGAACCCACCGATAAAAATTATAGATAATGTATTATAGTTAAAAGGAGTGTCCAGGGTTGAAGATTCATATAAGGAACTTTCACTTGACTCCTCTTAACCTTGATATAATAATATTTTACATATTATATTTATCAACATATAGAAAGGGAATATTGTTCTTGATCAAAAAGTCACTACCCCTCTCCCTGGAAATTCCTGATCACACCTCCATATTCATTACAGGATTATCAGTACTAAATATATAATTTTTGGAATAGAGATCATGTTAGGCTTTGTCAAGATACACAGTGCAGTGTGTTTATCACTTTATCAGTCTCATTCTGCATCACTTGTCCGCAAATTATGACAATTTATTGTCAATCGTAATACGCCAAATATGTATGTGTAATGCGTGTGTGTAAATATTCTGATAGTCATAATATTATTGGTACGCCAAACGATAATATTATGACTAAAACGATTACTATAACATATAAACATGCATATTTTCAGTGAATGATATCGAGGCGACAACATGTACGGAGGGAAAAATACAAGATATTATTTTTCCAAATAATAATGTGTTGTTCATCGGTTCATCGTATATAATTTATTTTATAATTTTTTTTTTTTTTTACTTTTTCCTCTCGCAATACCCGCGTCGCGTACAGTGTGGCGTGTAGGCATGTACACTTTTACCGCGTTTGAATAATTAGGTTTTGTATACGTATTATGTACGCGACGCGGCGATGTGCTCGGTTTAATATAATGAAAGTTATATACGTGTGTGTGTGTGTGTGTAGGTAGGTGTTTATTATATACGCATTACCCATAAGTCCCCGCCACCAGCCGCTCAGAGACGTGTGGTGGTATAGTTCGGTCGCGTATAAACGACGACGTGCCGTATACATAATATTATGCGTATAGTATACTATACTATACACCCCGCATATTATTATAGATGTATTATAACACGTCTGCGTCGCGGTAGAGATACAGAAGAAAATTCAAACCATATATATGTATATGTGTGTATGTGTATGTGTGTGTATTATTAAAACAACATAGTACACCACACACCCGCGAGTGCGACGGCGGCCATCATCCCGACCGCGTCACGACGGCGGATTCGCCGACCAGATATAGAGGTTCTCGTCGGGACTCTGCGCGCGCGCTTAAACTCGTAAGTCGCCCGCCCGCCGCCGCCGCCGCCGCCGCCCCTTGTATACAGGCCGATTTGGTGGGATTCGAGTTTTTTTCCTCCCCTTAAATCTGTAATCCTCCGGGGGTTACCTACATCCCGAAAGCTCTGTTTATACGATACTCTTTTTCCAACTGCATCGCGTGTGGGTCTTGTATAAACTCGACGGAATCTCTCGAAAACGCTCAGCGGATGAGCTCGTTTTTAAATCCGATCATCGGGACATATTTAAAAGGAAAAAAAAAATTCCGAGTAGACGTAAAATCAAGTGAACGTAGATGAACACGGTGAATATAACAGTTATATAGTAATATAGTTACTATATTTTTTTTTGATAATTAATACAAAATAACATTTCATCGAGTAAAAGTAGATAAGAGGCGTGTAAACACTATAGGTGTAGAAATGATCTATTTTCGCCGATCTATACATTTAATAAAAATCGGCATGTTTTCAAAACTAATTTGAATCCGGGACGTTTGAACGTCCCGAGACTTCGGGACACCGGGGGTCCGGGACACAAGTCATGAGATCGTTAGGGACATGTGGGGCAACCCTACCCTACACAAACGTAGGTTCCGATGCATGATTCGAGACGGTGACGGGGTGTTTAAGGAGTTGCGTGTATTTATATAGGGTAACAAAGACAGGTAACTATTGTACCTATTGTAGCGCGCGGCGCAATTATAATATAATCGCTATTTTTATTTTATTTTTTTTGATAAACGATAAAAATATGGTAGACTCCCTCCGGAGAAGAATCAAACGGTAGCCGGGGAAACGGTGTACGGTCGACAGCGGCGCTGTGCGGTTTAACATTCCAGCGTTGTACACGACCCCGAGTGCGACGTGGCCGCCCAATACGTGACGTCTTCGCCTTATTTTTACCTGCAGACGACATGGATTACCGCACGTCATTATAACCATTATTATTATTAATATAAATATAACAGATATTAGAAATGTCACGCCGCGCGTTAACAACCCGTGAAATGTTATCCGGAGCGTATTTAACAGTATACGGATATGAGTGTGCGTATGACGTGCGCGCGCGCGTGTGTGTAATCGCACCGTATATGAATAATGTCGTGTGCACACGCACTCGTTAGCCTTTTAGCCGGCAGCACCTTGTTACTATACGACCGCGGCGGACGGGCGCGTGTGAGTTTCATTATCTTTTATTAGTAGTATTATTACTATTATAACGCCGTCGCGTCGTCGTGTGTACAATATTTTATTATTATATATTGAATTATTATTTTTAAATATACTTACCATATCACGTGTACTTGTGGGGTACGCTGTGAACACTCGGATTTATAACGTGCAAAACCGGAACATGGGCGCATTATAGAAATTTGAAGTTCACAATTTTTCATCGTGTAGAAGGTATTGGTCCAACGGATTCGTGTGGTAACTTTTCACTCGTTAATCATCGATTTGACACCGATTTCAAAGATGACTTTCAATTACATTTGTTTTCTTTTCCTTGTTTATTTTTTTATCCAAAATGTATTTTCTCATCCCCCGCGACCGACCACCAGACGCGGTTCTTCAAAACCAATCGAAGAACATTTAATTAAGAACGAACGAAGATGCCAAACACCTCTAGGCTATAGATTAAACAATTTAAAACGTAATTAATTTCAGTTGCATTCGATGTGGTCTTTCGAACCCGAATAATCATCACAGCTAAGCGCGTGGTGCGCCCATGTCTGGTTGGGTTCGTATTTATCAATTCGTACACCCTGGGGTATCTAAACATATCCGTTGTAATAATACGAGTATACGTATATCTTGTGGGGTAGGTTTACCGTATTTTATACGTATGTGCCCTCTTTGGTGGCGTTTAAATGATTTTATCGTTAGGGGAGGGGCTGAAGTGTAACTACAATTGAGTATATAAAAACGTCATTTCGAAACTTGAAATCATAAATTGGTTTTTTTTTAAATTAATAAATAACCAATGGTGTTTGTCTGTAATGTCCTAAATTGTTTAATACGTTTGTCGAAAAATTATATCTACGGGAGAATATATACCTATTATTCCCCCATTTCATTGCATTTCTTGTACGCATATTTCATGTGCATTTCGTGTCGTACTCGCACGGTTACGCCTACACGGACAACGTATGTACTTTATATACATGTAGATGTATAAATAGGTGCGTATTTCATACATATATATATATATATAAATATTATAAATAGGTGCGTATTTTTATACATAGATTTCAGTTGTAGGTATGTGTATACGTCGTTGTATAACTGTAACGAGCCACGAGGGGTATTAGGTATATATCGTATAAACGGTTCTTTTTTTTCTAACACATCAATTATGTATATCTATACTCGCGTGTGCGTGCGGTCATCACTTAAGTGTTTGTCGTTCAGTAGGACGGAAAAAAAAAAAAAACGATATACCGACTACTGGGTCAATTAATGTATTATGTATAACTGCAGTATATTATATGACGCGTGTATAACGTACGGCAGTACAGTAAACCGTCGTCGTCGACGATCAATTTTCAAATCCATATTTTTATTATATACATCGATGTATATAATAATATGATGTATATCATTATGGTATTCAATATTAAATGTACACTTGCCGTACACGCCACCACCGCGGGCACCACGCAGCACCTTTATTGAGCAAGAGTTCCAAATAGTGTTTTTGATCGCTATTCCCCGAGGGAAAATTCGGATTGGTGGGGGCATAGGTGTGTAGATGATACGATGGAAACTAATGTTTCATATATTTTATATTAAATTGAAAAAAATGAGGGATAAAAGCTTAAAGTTCAGTGATGGGTGATTAAATTTAATATAATTTGTCTGTAATCTAAAAAACGGCCAGTACACCAGTGGTGACTACATCACCACGAGTAGGAACACAATTATTATTGAGGACAGTGGCATATTTTTAGGAGTTGATTACGCGGATAGATTTATGTCCTTTTTTTAAGTCCTAAACCCTACTTCTAGTTATTGTTTAATTCAATATGATAACTATATGCTGTGTTTTTCTTGAGTCGTAGGCCATAGTCGAATTATAATAGTCAGAGATTATGTGTCCTGTGAGAGTACAGACGTTATTCAATGATGATTTTTATATTTTTACTTTATAAGTTGGATAAATTAATATTATTACCTATTTAAATTTGTTATTTTTGAAAATATGGATTGTCCACCAATGTATTTTCATGTACATGTGGATTACAATAACGTACAAACGTATATAAAAACTAATTTTAGTATAAGCCAATTAAAACAAAAATTAAAGGCGTAATATAATAGGTATATGCGTTTACTTTATACGAATTCACGCGTGTACGTGAAATTTTATATTGATCCAAATTCTTGGAATTTTAAGCTGACCGTGTCGATAATAATGATAAAATATTACGTATGAGTACACCTACCTACCTACCGTGTATTATATTATATACATAACGTATTATAAATAAATATAAAAAGATAAATATTAGTATTAGATAAAAAAAAGTATATAGGTTATAATAGGTATAATAATAATAATATACTCGTATATCAGATAAAAATTAAAAATTTTGATTATTTTGGATTTAATTTCTTCATTTTTGTTTTTTTTTTTATAAATAAACGATACACAAATATATTTTTATTATGTGTGTATATTAAATATTAAATTTTATATTGATATAAATCAAGCTGTCTACCGTGCAAAATGTTTGCATGGGTCGGTCGTGGTATATTATTATTACAAAGTACATACCGTAGGCCATTCGTATTGCCGTTGATTTCGTTGATAATGCCAACTGTCTTTTTTCGTTTTTATCCAATAAGTTGAAACATTTTATAACAACGCATCAACTGTAAAAAATAATTCTAGTTAATTTGTTAGACGCGATTCTTTATGGTTTTTATATACCCATGTTTTATGGTAATGGTTATTAATTTATTATATTTATTTGATTAATTAACGCTATTAATTTGAAAAGGATTAAAGTAATATGTATGTATATAATACTTATTCAATTTGTATTTTGTACATGTTTTCAATTTTGTGTGGGGTAAGTTCAGAACAAAGCATTTTAAGTATGTACGTATATTGGAGTGCCTCGTTAAAGTTAAATTGTGAAGTTTTAATCATGTTGGGCAGTACTAATAATACATTATCAAACATACATATAATTAAATATTTTTAGTAAATTTTAAACATTTTTTAAATCAAATTTAAGTACTGATAAAATGATTTCAACAATAATTAAACTTGCTAATCACTTTGGCCCTTTAACTCGGCCAAGTAAATTTATACAAATAGAAAAAAATTTAAATTGGTATAAGTAAAAACTAAAAATAATACTTGAGTAGAAAAACTCTTGCTTAGTTTAATAAAAACAATCAACAACTCTTACATTTTTACTACATTATATCATTACATTTTATTTGTACATTTTTATGGGTTGGTATAGTTATAGTATAAATATAATATAGTACAGTAATAGCATTGATTATAGAATAGATATATTATTTTATAATCAATGGTAATAGTAAATATAAATTATAGTATAAATGCCTAGAATAATCGGATGAATAATATTGATAACTATGACAAAATAAAATTGTGAAAATTATGGAATTTATAATTGTATCAATATAAATAAATAACGTTATTCAGTGCAGCACTTTTTTACAGTTCACTTTTTCCTTTTTTGACTTGGAAAATCACAATATGTTCGCGCACCAAATTATATGTCTACATACTAATTAACACGCAGGTAAATAACAGTAAATAATATATTAATTACAATAAATTGTAATAAAAAATTCATAATTTTATTTTCAAATTTACAGGGTTAGGATTGAATACAGTTGATCATTGTTGGCTTGTTAATTATTTATTTTTATGTAGTATTAGTATTCGTATAAAAGTATCAATATATATTAATTTTATTTATAATTTATAACATATAATATTACAAAAAACAAAATAATTTTAGAAAAAAATTAAGTTAATATAACAATGCCAGAAAATATATTTACATTTTAATTTTATAATGATTTATAAATTATAATATCTATAATCTATATAGTACATTAAATATACATACGTATTAAATATTAATGTACATATAATCGTGTTGTGATTTTTCATGTCAAAAAGAAAAAGGTACGCGATCGTGTTGACGTGTTGTACTCGTCGATCATCATAATTATTGGAAATAAATATTGCCAACACTTGAATGGAAAGATAAATTAGTATTTATTTATCTACTTGATATAGCTCATTTTAATTACAATAGACTACTTGGCGACAGTACAATTTTAAATTTTAGTTTTTTTTGCTAAAACGTTTAATCAATTCTCTAAAATAAATATAAATTGAATAGTCAATATTTTAATAATTACAGTAATTACACTATAGGCATTATTTCTTATAAATAATGTGTGTATTGTAATTATTGTAATTATTGCTGTAATATTATATATGTAATTATCGAAAAATTAAAACTAAGTAAATAAAATACAATTTTAAATGACATGTAATTAATTAATGAAAAAAATAAATATTATGCGATAATATATAGATTTGTTGTAAAAGAATTTCTTGTATTTAAATCAATTGTTTTCTTATAAATAACTAGCGGGCGTTACCCAGACCAAAGCCTCGGGTTGTATGTTAAATACTCAAATAATAGTTATCAATTTATCATCATTCGTATTCTAAAAGAAAAAAGTGATCCAGAAAAGCCATCCAGGGTGATTTTCATAAGTTAATACTCACTTTATAATACCATAAAAAGGCCCCAATTCAAAAAACCACGAAGATGATCCAAAAATCAAACTATTCAGACCTCTTGGCCATCCACGAAGGCATTTGGAGCGATTTCAAAGTTTCAACGAACTCGAATTCGTGTTCCCAGTATTCGGACGAGACCTATCGATTGTAGTAAAACCATTATGAAGTTCACACGTAAAAGTAATAATAATTTATCTTGCTCTAATAGTCTAATACACGTCGCAATAAGAAATTCACTAAAATTCATTATCAATATATTACGCTATGCGGGTATATAAAGGCCATTCGCCCAAATGCACGACGTTCCCGCCATCACTTCTGTCACGGTCTTTGTTCTCGGTATCTGAAATAATAATATACCGAACGTCATGGAAAAAAAAAATATATATACTCGTATAAACGAAAAGCGTTATAAACCGCGTTTTCGAGCTCGTGGGACTATGTGGTATTCGATTACTCGTCGTCTGTCGCATTGCACATGGTGCGTACTTACCTCGGTATACGCACTGGTACTCGGTTACCTGAGTATCGAACTGCCATTACCGGTTGCAACCACGACCAATGACTACGATTATTTTTTTTCGGCGACCGTTGCCCGTAGTAGGCCGTTTAGTCTCTCGCCGTTGTCGCCGCCGTCGTCGTGTAGTGGTGCCGTATTTTTCGCGAATTTTTCGTCGTCAGTTAATCGTTTAAACTTTAAACAGTTTAAACGATCGTAAGTGCGCAAACATTTTTCTTTCGATCTCGATTGTCGCCGATTGCCACCGCCGCGCCGCGGTGTGACGGAAATCAAATCGTACGCGGGCGAAGTGTCAAAAACAGCGGCGTAGATCAAACGTGAAACAGGGGCGAGAAAAACAAAATGGCGGACGTCCCGTGAGTACCTATACATCATTTTTATATACATCTTATTATCGTTTACGTCTCTCGTATCGTCCGGGCCGTCATTATAGTTTGTCGTCGAATAAAAATCCCACAAAGCCGGAATGATTGTTAACGTTCTGTGTAAATATATTTAATTATATAACATAAATATATCGCATATAGCTGCCGTTACCCGGGCTTCGCCCCCCCCCCAACCCGATTTGATGTTAAATTTGCAAATAAGTAATATTATTCGGTTTTTTTTTTAAAGTCTACTACGACAATGTTGGTTTGACAGACTTATATAAGCTTGTATACATTGGAAAGGGATCGTTGTGCAGTGGTTTTCCGTTGCCTTCTCTACAGGGTATATAGTGGTATCTCTCTCTCTTTCTAGAGTCTAGACAGTTGCCTGTACACAGAGAGAGGCCGTCGTGGCCGAGCTCAACCGCCGTGGCCGAGCTCGGCCGCCTTGACCGGGTTCAACCGCCGTGGTACCCGGGCTGGGACCACGGTTAAGGCTACGATTATTTTTCTTTGGCTGCCGTTGCCCGTAGGCCGTTTAGTCTCTCGCCGTTGTCGTCGTCGTCGTGTAATGGTGCCGTGTTTTCCGCGAATTTTTCGTTTCAACGATCGTCGGTGCGCGAACATTTTTCTTTCGATCGGTTGTCGCCGATTGCCACCGCGGCTTGAGGTCGACACGACGGAAATAAAATCGAACGCGGGTAAAGTGCTCGAAATGTCGAAAACAGCGGCGTAGTTCAAACGTGAAATCGGGCCGAGAAAAACAAAATGGCGGACGTCCCGTGAGTACCTATACATTTGATTATCGTGTAAATCTCCCGTTACTGTCATACTATGCGTTTTATAAACGCGTCGCACTGTTAGTAAACAGTTGTTACAATATTTTACCGCAAATTTGATCAAAACTCTCTTTTTTATCAACACACTCATTTTAAACAATGTGTTTAGTCAGGTTGACGAAAACGCATACAAGTGCGTATACGCGTATCGACGCGCGACGCAGCTTGTTCCGTCGAATGCGGCTACAGCACTGTCGCAACGCATAGTATGACCGGTGCCATTTAAACGCGTGGTTCTGTTTGATGCGGTAATATAACCGCATGCGTTAAAAACGATAAAAACGCTACGGCAGAAAACGCTTAGCATAACCTCGGGCTGAATATGTAAATAGTGAAAAAAATCAGCCAAATTGGTCGAGCCGTTCTCGAGTGATAAGACATCATACATGCGGCAATTAATTTATATATATATATAAATATGTATGTGTGTGTATAATGTAATATATATATATATACAATATAAGTAACTTGTTTAAGTTATTTAGTTAAAAGTAACTAAACATTAACTTCTTAACTCGTTAAAGCCCAGCCTTGTTATTTGCTGTCTCTTACCCTTACTGTTTTTGTGTTGTCTTCTTATGTTATCTTTAGAAATTACGAGTAGGTAAGCAATAAATAAAAATTCGAACGCGTACGCGATAAAAATGTTACGATTCAGATAGTTTTTAAAAAACTAGACTTCTTTGTGCTTCTTAGAAACGACACTGCGGCAATGCATATTAATTATTGAGACGCAATCAGAAGTGGGTGTTTATGTTATTATGTCTTTATACTGTACTGAATTTTTACTGAATTTTTACTAACTTCGCCCGTGAACAGTTTTTCCGGGTATGAGGGAGGGACGGGATTAAGGCGTCAAGTATCGGGGGATTCAAGCTCAGTGGGGATCTCTACTATACAAAACGAAACTATCGATCAAATTTTATACTCAAAGCTCCAGCGGTTCCGGCTAGGCAATTTTTTCGATTTTTACCCCTTTTACCCCTTTTAACCCCTTTAAGGGCTGAATTTTCTAAAATGCTTCCTTATTGCTCATGTAGAGTATTAGATAAATCACCATTCCAAATTTCAAGTTCGTATGTTGTGTAGTTTTTGAGAAGTAACGATCAGTGAGTGAGTGGTATTTGGATTATATATATATATATATATAGATTAATTAGAGTCAGGAAAGTTGTGAGCATATTCTTTATATATTTTTAAAACGAAATAAAAATAAATAAATAAAATAAAAGATAAAATTCACTAGTTAATCCTAGGTGATTTTTATAGTTTGCCGATTTCAATCTATTCGTATTTTTATTGTCAATGTAATAACGATAGTAAGTAAACTCAATAACCAAGGAAATAAAATTAATCACATCATTGATATAATTGTATATAGGTACCTACTTATATGACAAAGAGCAGTTAAATATTTTTCATTAAGAATTTAGGTACAGTGACATTCGGCATTCGTTTCCTTTTCAAATAAAAGATAATTTCTTAATTATTAAATATGTGAAATAATAAAAATGTTTTTCCACCACTATAAAATCGATATTTTACATCATTTTATTTCCTCTTAACTTTAAATAATACTTAATTTAGTGAAGCAAATTAATTAAATTCACCATTATATAAGTATAATATTCATATTTTGACATTTGTAATAAATTATTACTTAAATCAATTGTCTTAAGTAACGTAGATAGTTTATTTCTATATTTGTTAAATAATAATTGAAGTTTAAATATGTAATAATTGATACTTTGTAGATAAGGTACATTGATGTACATTTTTATTAAACTTATACACGAATGCAGTAAAACCGTTTTATTTCATAACAACTACAAATTAAAATATAGTTAATTATTAGTTATTACCGCTATTACCATGTTTGATAGTAGGTATACTATTATTATTTGTTATTATAAATTATATAAATACACGGGAGAGTAACTTGTAAGTATTCAAACGTTTCAAATCTTACTGATTAATTTAAATACTCTCTCTGTTCCATATACATAGTATAGTATAGTTCTAGCTGCTGCCGCTGTGATTTATATAATTTCCCATTGTGACACTCGTAACTTTTTTCACTTACACTGCACTCTTATTCTCGGATAAGCAAATTAACTCGAATAATGTTCCGCGTTAAATTTTTCTCCTCGTTAGTGTTTTACGTTTAGACGTTATAGCGATTCATTGATTTATATTTTTTTATTTTTACACGTTAATAATGATTTGTTTTTTTTCATTGTGCGTGTCAATTTGACGAGCCGACGAGAGCACTGCCACTAATATAATATACGTGTAGGTATAATGCGCTGCGTAACGTACGACGACGACGGGAACAAACGTTTCAGAAAATGTCAGCGCGTATTATATTTTTATTATCAACGCGGCGGCCCGATGGTCACACTTTCGGAGAAGGGGGTCGTCGGTCTCCTATCAAAGCACATCGTGAACTACTCTATGCGCGGTGACTTTGGGCGGTAAACGTAAAACTGACCACTGGAGTATACGCACGACGGTCGTTGAGCGAATCTCCAAACCGTATACAACAACAACAATAACAACAAAATATTATAACACCCATACTTACATATAATATACATACACACATACATATATATATAATATATATATATACAAACACACACACACTTATTTATTATGTTTTATATAAATATAATATTGAGAATCCCTGTGTGTGTGTGTGTGTGTGTGTTAACGCGTTTGTGTTTGAACTCGCGAGCGCGCGCGCGCGCGCACTACGTATGTGTAGTGTGTGTACCCGGTCCGTGCATGTGTGCGTATACGAACACAAGTGTGTGCGCGCGAGTGTGCGTACACGAACACGAGTGTGTGCGTGCGCGTGTGCGCGGCGCACGCCGGGCGTCGCGGGGACCTGCGGGGGAGGTTATCCGCGTGTCGATTGGTCGGCTCCCTGCTCTGCCCCGTGGTATGCGGCCGACCGGACGAGTCGAGAAGTCCGCCGCGCGTGTTCGCGTCGACATTAGTGTACCGTCCGGTTCAAAAACACGTCCGTCGGCACACGCACGCCAGTCCGCCGCCGCCGCCGCCGCCGTCGCACACAATACTCAGTCGCGCGCGCCAGACAATAATATTATAATACACACACACACACGACGCACACACAAATAAACACACGCAACACATCGACACCGACTTACACACATACACGGGCGCGCGAGTATAATATACACAACACCACCACCACCACCACATATGCAACTACCCGATACGAGTGCAGCAAGTACAACACACACCCACATAATATATTATATAACGCGAGTAATAAGCGTCAACAAGTGTCGAGTGTATTATAATAATCGTTTTTAATCGTAATTAAATGTAATCGTCGGATCGCGCGCGCCGCGACAAGCGTCTCTACTCTATATACTACGCGAATATTATAACCGTGCGTGTGTGTTTGTTTTCGCTCTCGCCGTAATCTCCGCGACCGCCGCGGAATTGTGTTCGTATTTTTTTTTTAATTTTTTTTTCATAATTTTCGTTCTGTGCCGCCCGAGTTTTCGATTTTCTTTCCGCGCGTCCTCTCGTGTCATGGTGCGTTATCGGCTCGCGATCAAAGGTAGCGTTCCGGCTACCCCGTACGCCGGCCGCCGCGATAGGTGCGCCGATCCCCAGTGATGTGCCGCCGCCGGTAAAGTCGTCGCCAAAAATATTAATAATAATATTAAATTAATAATAATCGTGCGTCGCCCCGTGGTTGCTGCCGCCGTCGAGTGCGCAGTTTGTCTCGACGATCCACCTGAAGAACGAGCGCGTAGCGGTTACCGCCGCGCGAGCCGCCGAGGTGATGCCCCATGCGAGCGAAGACGGGGGAGGCGCGGCCGGCGAGGACGCGTGCAGCTCTGACGAGCTGATCGTGTTCAAGGACGAGGTCGGCGGCGAAGACGTGGTCAAACGGTCTTCGGATAAAGTCACCGAGGAGAAGTCCGACCTCATAGACTTGTCAGAGACTGAGGTAAATGTCGGTTTTCTATTTATAGTTTCGTGCATCATATTTATTTTGTCGGCCAGCGTCGACCGTTGTTTCCGTATCGGCGACGTGATGATTATTATTGCTGCGATTATTATTACGGTCCATTATTATATACCTGCAGTGGGTCTTGTTTGTTTTAATTCTGTGTAATTTGAGATGCCACGGCGAATCCTCACAACCGAATACCTTTAACCGCGATGTAACCCGTACCGGTACTCGGTTGACGATCGCCAAAATCCCAGATTATTATTTATCTTATCCGTGGCAAGTCCAATTATAATCCCGAGGGGGGTTGTTTCACGTTGAACAGGTGAAAACAGGTGTAACACCATTGTTAAGCCCCTCTCGCCTCCGTCCCGTAACCCGTGATTATAATAATGGCCCTCTGTTGAATACACACACATATACTCACACGTACTGCATACACACACGTACGTTAACTAGGCGTAAAAAAATTCATATTCGATAATTTCGTGTTGCTTTTAGTCCTTCATGCCCCTCCCCCGCCTTTCTTTCCCGTCGCCGTCTTTCTTTTCTTTCTCTTTCGCTTCTCTCTCTCTCTCTTTCTCGTCGCCTGCGTGTGGATTTATTTGTTTCCGAGACGTTTTGCGCACCAGACCGAGACGTTGTTAATTACGGGGCCTGCGGGTATCGCGTTACCCATCGGCTCCGTAATGAATTCAATTAACTGTACGGAATAATATACATGCATAGTTATACGCACTCAAACACACATTCACACCAACACACATACACACCAACACCTAGACGCCCCGTCAATCATAAACACTTAATCAGGCGACAACTACCGACAAGGTCATTATTAAAAATGTATTTTTAATAACTGGGCTCTCTCTGCGAACAAGGAAGGCACGTGCAACTGCACACATAATTATTATGTGACGATACATATTTGAATATCCACGGTTGTAATTAATTCTTACCTGTTGTATTTACCTAGATACTTTTTCTCGATTAATTTAAACGTTATATTTATGCTTGACACGCGATTCGAATTATTGCTCGTGTGCGTCAGTAAAAACTCTAACGTATTCCACTACAGCAGTTTTTCTACCAGGTATATCTCTTCGCGTTCAGAGAACGATGCGGGTAAGATTAAAAATCATGTAATAAGCAAATTTTGTTGGGAACGCGGTTGTTATATTTTCCGAGTATGTTAAACCACCCACGGCGGTACACGTAACTTGTATAAAAATAAAAGAAGATATATTCTCTAAATACATCGTATATTACTGCATTATATACATCTTATTATTGGGCTACCACCTACTGCCCCTATAGCCCTTCCCCACAACCTCGAAGCCTGTTATGCCAAAATGTATTTGTTATTTATATTTTTTCTCTGAAATTTCGATTTACTTTTGTGTTCCCGTTTTTATCACCCGGACTCTTTGACACAATAGTAAACACAATAAAATGCGCACCTTCTGGGATTGAGAGATTCCGAGGGGCCTTGGTCCTTGTTTAATAATATTTTGTGCGGTCACAAAAAAAAAAAAAAAAAAGGACGGGAAAGAAGAAACGTATTGATAGAACACATAAAGAATGCCGAGGATATATCAACCCTACAAGTGTTCAAACCTGTTCCATTTGTTGTGTGCACAGGGATTACGACGAAAACGAACTCACAGTGGGTTTTGGGTATTGTGTCCCGCTGTCATGGAATTACGATAAATTATTATCGCGGACGATCGTTTTTGGAATTGCACCACCCATACAAAAATGTGGTAGGAAAACACGTACGGCAATATAATAAAAGGTTATTTTCAAATACAACGAAAACAAAAAATAAAAATGATTAATAAATCAACAATAGCTCTCTAATAAAACTAATATTTCGCACCCGCGCTCTCGCTATTCGTTTACGATATAGTTTTATTATTGTTACCCGTGAATGCTGTAAGATCTATTTAACCATCATATGTATATATTAGGTAGATATGTATTGTGCGTTGTGTACCTAAGTAATAATAACCGGTACCATTAGAAGTATTTGATGATTGATAGTAATCATGAGCACTTGCAGATGATTGGCGCGAGCTACTTTAATTGACTCAGTAATGGCGTAATCTGGTTACATTGCGTAATTCCGAGAAAATACTAGTCCGCAAGATGATGGACTATTATAATAGTTTTTTACCTCCTATCCGATCATGTAAAAAAGAATTAAATTCCTTTTTTGGAAATAAAACAACGGGATAATGACCCTAGTACCGCTCATACTAGCGCCTCCTCGCCTCCGTATGATAGATAATGCACAGATTAGATTAATAATAATTAAATTTGTTCTGATATGGATAAAATGTAATTTTATAACACCTGATTTTCAGTTATTCTTAAATAGTATTTAATATTTATAAGATAAAATCGACAAACTTTTGTATGTTGTATTATATTACATCCTGAGGCGTGTTGGCATTTTCACAACGTCTACATGGGAAAAGTTTGCTCAAAAAAATCAGTTTAGGACAACCGGTTTAATTGGCGTCCAGGTATAAAATTGGATAACAATTGGCGGTGGCGCTCCCCAGGGGCGCCACGGCCTATTGAATCTAAGCGTTATTAGGCGCCATCCCAGCAGGAGAATAAGCGTGAGTCCTCCGGTCGTTCTCCGTATTTAAATACATATTTTCTAAACTTTGGCGTATCATCGTCGGTCCGTTATATTATAGACTCACATTAGCGTATAAATCATCGGCATGGTATTTTTTATACACACTGCTGGCTAACATTAATCCTGCCGCAGTAGAGACGACGCGCGTATAGTTATTTTTAATCCCGAGAGCGCAATTAAAATTCTCTAGGGTTGTAAATTTCATAGATTGTCATCGTTCGGCTAACAATAATCATCTCATGTGTTTTTTTTTTTTATTATTCCAGAAAGTCAGTTCGAACCATCGATGTTCTCCTGTAAAAACCAGCAGTTCTACTCCTGATCTCAACCGAAGTAAGTACCAAATTATAGTTTTTTTTTCTCGCACGTTGTCGCGTACAATACGAATATGCGACGTATACGTTTAGTTGTTTAGGTCATAGATTCCAGAAAAAAATATTAAAAAGTAATCCCTTGGATTTCCATTTATCTTAATGTTTCATATGGATTCCGTTTAAAAAAAACAAACTTTCGCGTATAGTAATAATTAGTGATCTGCTGCCACCACCGAAGTTGCGTCGACTCAAGCCTGTAATTAGGAGCCCGGACAGCCGCGAGCGACAACAACACAACGGGCCTGGCACCTTATTTCACCTCTTTCGTCCCACTCGTTCCGATCGGGCGCGCGCGCGCTCGCGCGCGCCTTCAGTCTCACCGGATAACCGGTGTAAATTTACATTATTTTCCTATATTTAAAGACCGTGCGTAATTTATCGCGGTACATTAACGAGACCGGTGCGTATATAACAAACAATAAATTTAATAAACAAAGCGACGCGTCATTCATAAGAAAAAAAAAACAGAAAAATACAATACTGGGCCCCGTTTGAAAACCAAACAGCTTATTCCATGGTGTGGGGATTGTATATTAGACAAAAAGTACACCACGTGGTGTGGTCGTTATTGTGTGTGTATTTAATTTCGAGTGAGAAAAAATACCCAAATCCTTCTCGCACAGGTATACGCACACCGAACATGTGTTGAACACACTCGACGGGTGGCGGTTCTCGGAATCTGACCGAAAGAATGTCATTCCTGGGTGGTGGTAGCGGCAATGGTGGTTGTGATGGTGGGGGTCGGTGACGCAAAAAAATATAAAAACTACTCAAACCTCTCTCACTGTTTCGTGTTTCCTCTATAATATATATATATATATATATATATATTATAAGTATATTGTATATAACATACGCACGTCTGTATAGCTTCTTATATATATACGTATATACGACTCTCATTTGTACTCCACATAAGTATGACCTTGAACGTTATTGTCCATCGAGAAGCGCGCATAATGACAGAAGAGCTAATAATAATAATAATAATAATAATAATAATGAAAGAAAAAGAGGTGGTCGAACCGAGCGTGTATGATAATAACCCGGAGAGACGTTGTGCCTGTAATAATTCTGGCGCGCGTGTGTGCGTACTGCGTACGTGTGTGTACACACATACACACACACACACGTACATCTTAAATATACATGCGCGCATAATACACACACGTACATAATAATATAACATATAAACAACGTGCCCGTTGTGTACAGCCGTAGTCTCTCCGGGCAGGGTAGGGCTGCGCGCGTACGGTCTCTCGGGGCGGGGTTCCACAAGGCTTCCTAAACGAGGCTCGTTTTGTTTTTTGACACCGGACCTCCGCACTCGCCGCACCGTCGCCGTCGTCGTCGCCGTCGTCGTCGTCGTCATCGTCGTCGTCGTCGTCGTCGTCGACACCACGGCGCAGCCACCACAGTAGGTTTTACGCTTTCTTCGCACCCCCTTCCCGCGCCCGCACACCGTTGTAAACCTGGCGGCGGCGGCGGCGGCGGCGACGGCGACGGCGACGACGACGACGACGACGGATCTTTGTTAGCCGAGGAGCGCGCGCGCGTGCGCGTGTGAGCGCGTACGCTCCGTGCGCGGGCTCACTGCCTGTGGTGTGCTATCTCTCAAGCGGTGCTCGTTAACCAAAACTATACACGACTACTGCACACGAGAGAGGAGAACCATCGCCGCCGCCGCCGCCGTCGTCGTCGTCGTTGCGACGTTGCCGAGCCGAACCACGCGTATTATACGGCCCGCGTTCGTGTGTGCGTGTATGCGTTTGTGTACGTGTGTGTTGGCCAGGGCACGCCGTGGAGTGTTTGAGACCGAGAGAGAGAGAGTGAGAGAGGAGGAGAATCTTCGGAGATTTATTATAATATTGTGCCGCAGCCGCACGCACGGTGGGTGACGCGCCGCCGTGTATATCACATGGTCTCTCCCGACGACGACGACGACGACGGCGACGTCACACGCGCTGCCGCAGCAGCCGGCTCATCATTATGCATATTATTATTATTATTATTATCATTATTATTTTTACTATTACATGCGAGCAGATTGTGTGTGTGCGCGCGCAGTGTGTGTTTGCCGAGTTTCGGCAAAAACCGTCTGTATCACGTATCATTATAATAATATGATTATGTTTAGAAAATTCCCGCGAGCGGCCATCATAAAAGGGTTTTTTTTTCTTTCCCCTCGCAAATCTAGTAGACGGTCGTAAAACCGTAAGACTATGTCGTACGAGTATAATATGATATGTGTGTGCCGCGCGCGTTGTCGTGGGTCTCTGCGGTCGATCGGTATCGCTGCGCTAACACGAGCAACAATAATAATCCACGACATCATGCATGGCCGTTGGCCTTAATATCGTATGAAAATGCTGCGACTTTCTTAAATTAGTTCTTTGTTTTTTTTTAAATCGTCACTCGTCTAGACGTTCCGAGTTGATAGTTCCCATATTTGCACTCGTCGTACGTCCGTATATCGTAACCCCTTAGTGTACACTGCAGCATTCAGGTATATAATGTCCTACAGCATTCAATTAACTGCGAATAATTAACAACACTCACATATTATTCTACGTGTTCGTTTTAAATCGAACTTGATGTCATTTTAATTTAAAATACAAAGAAAACCTCCAACGGTTCAAACGTGTTAATAACTATTTTAATTAACATTTACGCGCTCTGCATTACGACGGGGAGTTTGGTGCTTTCAAAAACTTTATTTTACACAATTCCAACTTCCAAAGTCGTTATTCAAAACATGTTTACCGACAAAAAAGGTTAATTTTTTTATCATTTTTAATTTTACATTCTATTGCAGAATATTTTTTTAATAGCGTCAATAATAGTTCAATACCGACTTAAACATTGGATATCGTACACTTCGTATTTAATGTTCAGACGATTAGTGATGCAATGGGGATATCTCATAAAATGTTAGTGTTTAATCCAATTATTTAAATACTTCTACTTAAAATTAAAAAATGTTTTTCTGTCTGTCAGTATTCAATTATTATACATTGACGTTTTCAGAAAAATATTTCGTCCAGAGTATGAAATTTTGAATCATTGTTATCAAATTTCCAAAATAAAAACGTTTAAAATGAACATGATAGAACTATTATTTTGCGCAAATATTGTGTTGTACGATTTTTAATTTAATTAAAACTAATTTTCTCAAAATGGACAAAAAAAATTAGTATTGATCGTTTAAAAGTCACCGTATTACTTTATATATATATATATATATATTGGTCGAATAATTTTATATTATGTACTGGTTTAATATTCAAGTGTTCTCAGTTTCCTTTTAGATAAGATTTAAATTTTTAACTACTGAACAGCGTTACTTTTAAACATTAATTTTTATTATGTTTAAATTGCTGCGTAAAATGTGTTTCTTGGAAAAAGGTTGTCTTGAACGTTTAAACTTGCAATAAATGATAGCCAGTCCGTGCCGTAGCATGACGCATTCAAATCGTATCAATAACTAAAGAAATTTGGCCATAAAATCTTTCTTAGGCTTCACACAAATGGGAATGTATCATCCACGAATGGGAGTTTTGCTTAAAAACACCTTGGCTATCTGAGTTTACTACTAACGATTCCTTTTTTACTATTCATACAAAGTCCTATAATTTCAATTTATCATTTAACACTGCAGCAAAGGTGAATCTGTGGGCCGTTATCACTTATCACTTATCAGTCAATTACACCAATTAAAACTTCTATAGCATCCAATGCTGATCATCATATTATTATTTTCTGATTCAATCTTATTATTTTTCTTATATATAAATATTAAATAACATACTTATGTGGTGATTATTTAGCAATACTACGCTTAATGATTTTAAAATAATTTTTAATCGTCTACATATATCCATTATTATTTGGTAATATATCGAGTACCTTGAGATGTTGTTACATTTCGTTTGAAACGAATAGCCTAGAACAAAAATGTATATTGTAAATATATGTATTATGTGCCTTTATTCTAATTTTGTTTTGTTAACTTGAGCATGAAATCGCATTCTCTTGATGTCAGCACGTTCATTATTTTTTCCACTAATTTTCATCTTTCATAGAATGTTGAATTTACCTTAAGATCGTTAAAAAATAACCCCCGGGTCTTACTTTGTACATTATTTCTAGTTTTTTATATACTCGAGGTATTGATTTATGTTGTTACTCGATCTTTGAGCATTTTTATTTCGAGAAATAAATACTAACGCTTATACGTATCTTAATTTAATTACGAATTGCCAATAAATATTTTAGGAATTTATGAAACCATATAAAACGTATTCTGCAAATATAGGTATATCGTTCGTTTTTATACACGAGTAATGCAAATTGTTATGATAAATCATTTACTCCTATAGTTAATCATTGAATATATTGTATTATTTTATTTGCCAAGGATTACTCTTGGACCCTATATTAAAGTATTAATCATAGTGTAAGTGTTCTTCATTAAATTTAAGCTCATTATAACACGAAACTCATGTAATAAGTCACCCACCCATCCAAGTCAAATAGTTAACGGCTATTGTTAGCATTTCTTGTTTTCAGTGTTGACAGTCTCTTCCAACTATACCACATTGTAATTTCTCGGGTTTTTAGAAAAAATAATTAACTCACTATATTCGTGTAAAATGCATAATCAACGTGCTGTTCAAACACAGTAAATGAGTGTGTGCTCTCATTGTAGACTCTTAACGATAATTTGGTTCATAACTTGGCCAACACTTCACATTTATATCTCTATACACATTTAACTGATATTTTTCTTCTTTTTTTTTTACTTTGCTGTAAATGTGTACAACTTACTTTTGATATATTTTTGTTTAAATTCTTATTATGAAATAATACAAAATAAAATAATAAATATGTGTATAATAAAAGAATACTTCTTTATTTTGTACTATATTTTTTTGATATTTTAAAGGATAAAATGGGTCAAACTACAATCTGTAATAACAATAAAAAAAATAGGAGCGGTATGCTTCTCGATGTTAGTTTAGTATTTATTATAACTATACAATAAAATTGAGTCTTTTGATGCCAAAAATATTGGCAGTGAGTAGCAGATTTCTCGAATCCTTCAATTTATCAGTATTTCTGTCTTTCGTTTTGTACTGGGTTGAAATGTATCGAAATTTACTAAGGATAATATTTGTTTGTTTCAGGTAAACCCGGGCCAACTCCTCACCCACCTGCTTTCAACATGGGTTATCTCGTTGCACCTTACCCATCGCCCTACACGAACGGCACTACGTCTGTGTCAATGGTAAGTTTTTACTTGTAATTTATTAATAAACATAATTAGACACGTTAATTTTTCACTAAGTAGTTGATCTATGAATAATATGATAGTAAACTAAAATAATAATCGACAAAATTTAGGAATAACTGACGACTTATAGTTTTTCTTTTTTTCCAATTTGACCTGTAATTTAAAGTATTGCATATACTTGGGTTTATGTGTTAGACATGATGCTGGATTTCCAGTAAATCTTGATGTATTATACGAGTATGTATTTATTTTATACAAACTGTTATAATTTTATAAATAATGTATTGTTGTGGTAGACAATTATTGAAGAATTTCGATAAAAACGTCACATCAAGACATGATAATAATAACATAATATAGACTCTTTGTAAAAATTCACAGAACTGTATAAAACGTTAACCAAACGAGAGACCAATAAAATTAGTTCGAATTAAAGATATTCCCCATTTTATGTTTGTCACAATTCAGAAGAGAACGATACGTTTCGTTGAAGTAACGTTTTACTTAACTGGATTGTCTAAAGAATTTTCAAATTGGTTTCTGGCGTTGAAATAAAATTAGGCTACAATAAAGGAGGGGTGTGGGGTAAACGTTTTAATTAGAAATGTTTTATAAAAATTATGATTGACAAAACTTTCAACTAGACAATACTTCTAGAGTCCCATAAAATGCGTCCAAGGAAGTGTTGTGTGACAATAATAATTAGAAATAACACAAAAGCATATCATTGTTATAGCGAGTTTAGTAGGCGAAAATATTAAAACGGGCGCGCGTTATTCGTACACCGCATGACCGACCGATTTAAAATCGTATTAAACGCATGAATACCGCGATGTACCGTGATAACTAATCGTCCGAGTACAAAAAACTCTAATGTCTGTCTGCGATAAAGTTTTCCAAACTTCGCGCAAGTCGAGTTCGGGCGTAATAACGACATCGACGACGAGTCGCGGTCATACTTTATTTTCCAACAATACGCGCGTCGCATTAATGGCGTGCCGCCGCGCGCTATCGGAGGAATTTTTCACACTTGTCCCAATGACGTGTGAACGTGCGCGTGCACGGTTAGCGACAAAACATCACTACCGCGAGACTGTAAAAATATAATACACCTACTATAGTTTTGTCACACTGTGATTGTACAACACAGTTCGTACCACTATCGCTCTACACAACGACGCTAACCAACAACTGCACACGGCGCGCGTACGTTGCACAGCGGCCGCCGCCGTACGCAGACGACAGTTATCTCGCCGCGTCAAACGTCAAACGCGGCGGTCTCTTTCTCTCTCTCTCTCTCCATTCGCGCGTTCTTCGTTAAAATTACAATATTTCATACGTATATAATTATATTTAACGAGAACGGCGATAATTTTATTAAAACCGGCGGCGGCGGCGGCGGTAACTGCAGCAGTGCCGCGACGACAGTAGGAACAACAACAACAACAACAACAAGCACGTCTTTGGCATGTGTGTGTGAGCGAGCGAGCGCGCGCGCGCGCGCGAGCCCGTAGTCTGGTTAATGCGGTTAGGACGGACGACGCGTTCGGTATCGCGGGCTACAAACAAGGCGGGTAATTTGCCGATGACAAGGGGCCACCGGTGACGGGCGGGGCGGCGGTTTCGGCGGCGCTTGACTCGGACGCGCGAGAGCGCGCGCGGGCGCGTCGCCGCCGCAAGCGCTCCCACCACGATCGCCGCCGTATAGATCGAAAACTGGTTTGCCCGTCGTCGTCGTCGTCGCCGCCGCCGCCGTCGCCGTCGACGTCCGTTCTCATGTGTGTGTGTGTGGTGGTGCCGGGGTGGACGACACTGGTTTTTCGGATCGGACAGACTGGACGCGCGCGAGGTGTGGCATACCTGTTGAGAGAGAACGCGCGCGCGCGCGCGCCGTATATTATATACGACGCGCGCGGTACTGCAGCGGCGGCGGTGTATAGCCTTGAAGAAGAACAACCGCCGCGCCGGCCACTTATTATACGGCTATTGTGTGCGCGTGTGTGTATCGGACGGTGTTGCCGGACTTCCGACAACCGAAGCCTCGACTCTTAACTATGTTACTCGCGCGCGCGCGCGCGATCACGCGATCTCTTTCTCTCTCTCTCCGCGTTTGATTCTCTCTCGCGTACTCCGCACCTCGTTGCCGTCATCGTTGCCCGTAATCGGACGTGATTGACCCGAACTTGGGATCTCTTCTCTCTCTCTCTCTCTCTCTTTGCCGCGTACGCTATTATAATATTAACAACCGAGTAAATCGCCCGACGCCGCCGCCGCCGTTACTCGTTCCCCCCTTACTCCCCCCCGCACGCACTGCGGTGTCTGGTCGTTATGAAACGCACGCGGCGTGAGAACGATTATATATATTATATTATTATTATATACGCACACACACACACATATCGCGTAGTATTATTATTATTACGCGCGTACGTACCGAGTCAGCGGAATAACGATAATAATAATAAATTACGGACGGTTGAGTTTCGTGTGGTTTTTTTTCTCACTCATTTAGTTTTTTTGTTTCCGCACTAAACGTGCGCTGTTTACACGCTACGACAGTTTTTCTCTCTCTCCGCGTGCGCGCTCGCGCGCGGGCACTAGGCAGTAGAGTGGCAGTACACACCTAGTAGTTTTACCGTCTCTCACGTGGTCGAAATCGCGCGCAAAATATCATCATCCCCGTCGCGACACGAGTCCCCCCCCGCGCGCGTCGCGAATCACGACGGCGACGGGTACGTGCATTTCGGCCGCGCAACGTGCGCGCGCACGCCGTACCGTCACGTTAATTCCGTCTGCCGTCCGCGCGCGCGTCGAGTTTGAACGAAAAATAACAACGGTCATTCTCTTCTTCCGTTCGAAACGTCTGCTGCGCGCGTACACGATGACTGTTCGGTTTTAGATTTATAATATATTACGAGAGTAGGTACCGGTAAAATATTATTATTATTTTTGTATGCTTTGGAATTCGATAGGCATATTCACGTCGTATTATATTTTATATAATATACTCGCACACAACAACACCACCGTGCGCGCGCGGAATGAAATAAAATGTTATTAATGGTCTCTTCTCTGAAACCATTTGGTTTTTTGTCATTCGACCGGTTTTATTCGACTATACAATATAAACAATATTTTTCGAATTATGAGGGAAACAATTGATTTGAAAATAAATAGGCAATCCAGTATTTTTCAAGTCGTACTGTTCGTAAATACTTTATTGTCTACTTACGTATGTACGTTTTGTTCGTAAGACCCCACACACGTATTGTTGTTACGATATTATAATCAAACAATACCTAGATTATGCGGAATTAGTGAGTGCGGGTACTTACCATTACCTACACATTTTCGAAATAAAGACGAACGGCTACATCGTTCTCGAAAATTAATTTACATCATTCATAAGTCCGTAATCTTTTTTAATTATAAATTATCGTCGTCGAATATGATAAATTGTATCCAGTTTATTAGATCTATTTAGTGATGGTTCGCTTCAAAGTAGCTTTTACGGACGGTACTATACTGTGTTTATATAATAATATTTCTGATCTAAAAGAAAACAATTTTTTCCATTTTTAATTTTGAAAATGTGGTTGCATTTACTATACATCATCTCTTAGTTACTAATTTAAATATTAAATTCAACCGTTATCAAGTTGTATACATTATGGTTAGGTAAATGTAACTAATAAATTAGTCAGAACCTTTTAATTTATTTACCAAAGTAACTGCAAAGGTACTGATGAATTGTTTTTTATAAATCATGTCGTTTTCAAATTTATAATGTCCTTTAAATATCGAAAAAAAATGTTAATTTACTAGGTACATGAACATTATATATAAGCATGATGAATAAATTATGCAGTTATTTTTGATCTATCTTAAACTGTAATCTTGTGAGCACATCGAGTAGGACGGAGTAGATTCAAGTATGTTGAATATGAACAAATATGATTTTTGGTAGTTAGGTATGCCTGTTACTTTACTATATCCTACTCAACTATAACAGATATTTTTATTTAAACCGTAACCAAAGCAGTGTTCTGATGAACCACAAAATATTGTGGTATAATAATGCGCGCTATATGTATTACTATTTTAATCAGCTTGCATAAAAATGAATTTTATACAAGTAATTATTTTTTAAATGTAAACGCCAACGCTTTTTTAACGAAGTTGTATTCAGCATAACAACTTCGGTGAAATGTTACATAAATCAAATTTATGTGAATAGTGTGTAGTTAATAAGCCTTAAAATAAAATACCAACTTAGGTTGTTATCAATGTCAGATACTATTATTATTTATTAATTTCCTAATATTATGATTATTTTACTTACAACTAAATAAAATGTTGCACGTTACTTATTAGTTGCTGGTCATTATTATAATTTTTTTCAATTTAATTTCTTTGAAGCTTTAAGGGAATCCTCTGGGGAATCCATAGTAGTCCGTATAGTTTGTTTTACAAGGAGTCAATGGAGTATGTTTTTTTCAAGTTGTTGAGTTGATCAAAAAATATCGTTTTAGGTTGCTAGCCGAGTATAGAAACGTGTGGCGTTTGTTTGTTGGTTAGATATATATTAAAAATACACATATTTTAAGGGTGGCATAATCTCTCGACCACCCTGTAGTTGTACCTCTGAAGAATGATGATTTATTAGGGATTGTTTAATATTTTTCTGAACATTTTTAAAACATATCTGAAACCTCTAAAAACTCGGTTGCGATCAAAATCATTTGTCACTGTCAATGACAATGATTTTCATAAAATCTTCCCCGTTTTTATTTATTTCTTACCTATTTTTGGTACGTTTATCATCTTGTTTCTTTAAAAAGGTTTTTTCTTCTTTCATTTATATATCAAAACGAGCAAGTGTAGTGTATACCTACCTGAAACAGAACTAAAAAAATTTGTTTTTAAAATAATTAAAAATTGTTAGACGGCTATAAAAAAAAAATAAATACATTTCTTAGCTATAAATCGCTATCCTAATCATATTGATAGTAGGTACTCTATAATTATTTTATCCACCCAATATTGGAGTACCTAATGTGTTTGCTTTGAAACGCTTATTATATGGCGCTCCAAGCTAAAAAAATTCTTATACTTTTTTTTCCTATACACTGTTAGATGAATGGGAGACCACCAATTTTTTTTTAACCACAGTGCGAAAATAACACTGCTTCCCAAGAAGTTTTTACAGTAAAAAAAAAAAAAGTAATAATAATAATAATAATAATACCAACCTATTGAATGACCATCGACATCACGCGAATACTACTACTACACGCCCGGCGGCCATACACCGCCTATATGCTTTTTATAATTATTATTATACTTGTTGAAGATTGGTCCGGACCTATAACCAGTTTCGTCACAGCTGTCAATGTTGTTCAAACACTATTATAAATATAAAATTCGCGGCGGCCGTTTAAAATGTTGTTTAGTCATTTCGGAGATATTTATGACGTTGACCTTCGCCGTACCGTACCCACCCCTTGAAAATATCCTTTTTCAAACGATATGTACCACATTTTGCTTCTCAGATGTCAACAACACGTCATAGTAAATTGTTAGAAAAATAGTACGTGTACGAACAATAATTATTAAATACTTTTTAATTTTGATTCGGCTGAACGATGGAGATTCATAACTATTAAGTACCTATTACAAATCATATTTTGGATAATTTAATCTATTTTAAACAGTGAATTTCTTCAATATGTTTTACGTTACTTCGTTGATTATTCAAAATAAATAAATCAATTCGACCGAGAAAGTTTGAAAGTTTAATTTAAATTCGTTTATGTGAAAACTGCATTTTTCGAGTAATCCTCTCGAAAGTGTTGTGCCCGGATTTGTCTCGATGTAACTGAAAAACTCTCCATATACCATACTTATTTTGAATTTTGACTTAGAATCTGGAAAATATCCGTGTATCTGTGAAAAAATATAGGCCGGTAGACGTATATGAGACGCAGTGATGCCCGGAATAGGAAAACTATTATAGATTTTTAAATTTTAACTTAATCGTGATAACAATTATGATTAAATATTGTGGATCTACCGAATATATATTGAAAATTTTTAAAATCTAATTGGCTTTCAGTATGTTAAATCGAATTTCCATTTTGTAATAATTATTAGATTAATAAATTATCATACGTAGTGAGTGCGTGAGTCAGGAAGTTATCCATTGGTAAAACCTCGTGACACGAGTTTCCTATTCTACGTTATCGTTTTTAAACATGATACATACGACGCACACATATTTAAATTTCTTTAATTATTCAGTTATAGCTTTAATATCACGATACTAACGTCGCTTCAGTCGTCTCGAGAGGGTCAGGTCACTTGATATGTTAGTAGTGGCTAGTTCTTGTGAATTTTGGTGGGCGGTAAATTTTTGCCACTGGGAATGAGGGAAATATTGAGTTATTTGTGAAGGACATGGTTGGGATGACCGGATACGCAGAAAGAAGCTTTCAAGAGATATGAACCTTTTGCTTGAAAGTTTCTGACTGGGACCGTGATCCATAGAGTCCATACTCCTCCGTTTCAAATTATTAAAACTCAGAAATCAGTTCTCATTAATCGAGAAACATTTTAAATAACTATAAAAAAAAAAAAACTATTTATTTTGAATTTAAACATTAAATGTTCATAAAAAAATATATTTATAAATTCTTTTGAACTTATAATGTGTATTTTGTATAAAAGGAAATTTTTAGAATCGCAATTATATTAAATAAAGAAATGTTATAATTTTCTATTCTTTCAAAAATGATTACTATCCTATTTATTTTTTATTAGATTAAATCCGCCACCGTTTTACTGATAAATTATTTTAATATACATGAAAGCAAAATAAATATAACTATTAGGTTTATTTGTTTTAAATCTGTATTCTGTAATATTACTTATCCGCTGTTACAATAGTAGTGGTATGTATGCGAATGACGATCAAACAAAACGAATAAAATAAAATAAAAATTTGGAAAATATAGACGATTTGAGTTTAAAAAAAATACTTCTCATACTTGACCATTTTTTTGAGTTATTGTAAATCTAAATTTTTTTTTAAATTTAAAGAATTTAATTCGTAGTGAGGTCATTCTCATCTAAAGACATTGTTTCTAAACCAAACGATAAGCTGGCTCAGCACACAGTGCTTCCTGTGTATGACAACAAAGAGTTTCGTTTATTGCGCGCAAAACGATAACACGCTGGTAAACGAGAACAAATACAATTTTTTTGAAAGCATGTGGAGAACAATTCGAATCTCGTTAAAAAATAGCGCGCAAAAAAGGGGTGTAAAAAGATGAAAAGTGTCTTATTACCGATTTTTCTAGGGCTGTACTCAGATGCTGAACAAAAGCCTTAAGATTTGCTCTAGGCAGTTTTAATTATTATTCACAGAAAATAGAATGGAAACTCTTCTTTGGCTCGATGAATTCCATAGTATTGTTGTTTTCATTTCCCATCGTCTTCGCCATCCCTGGGGGTCTGTTCCTATACAGGATACTGCTTTCCAGTCGTCCATTGGCCGTTGGGGCTGTTTTTGAAATAAAACATCCCCTTGTCCTGTCTAGCTATTATATACCACATTTTAATGGAATTTCAATGGTTTCCAAACTGCCCCTTCTCTTTTCAGCGCTGTTTTGCACTACATTCATAAATTTTTTTTTCCCTTTATCGTTTTTGTTCATTTCACGGATCAATAACGTCGATTTTTCTCTTTAATTTTTGTCTTCACACTTATCGGCTCTGTCACAATATTGATAAGCACCTGCAACGCTCTCGGATTACAGAGGTCGGGGGATCCGGTTTTATGTTCCAATAAATATATTTATTTTATTGTTGTCAGTACGGGAGTACTTTTTACCATGGATCAATTCTCATTGTTTAGTATGTTCATAACATCATATTGTGGTTTTTTTCGCACTCGTGACATACATTTAATATTAACAAAATTTCGCTATATTACGACCATTCTATATTTCACAGATCGTGTCCACAATTTTTACGACTTTATAGAGGGTCATAGAGTTAAAATATTTTCGATTCACGTATCCTAGTTGAAAATTGTACTCACGTATTATCGGGTCGTTTGTCGGCTATCCATGTCCGTGGTATCGTAATCAACGTCATAAAAACAGCAATTATTTTTGACAAAATTTCCTGACCATAATTCGAATTAAACATTAGAAGGACAACTTAACTGTCTTATTTGTTTCAATTTTTTTACTTATTTACAACTTCGCATTCCATTTTCTAAATTTGTATAGGTTTGTGATCTCTTACTGATAGTTTTAAACATAGAAACATTAAAAACTAAAACTAAATAATAAATACCTACAAATCATTATATAAATTAATTTTTAAAATAAGTTTATGTAAATTAATTTATAAAACTGCAAGTGTCGTTGTTTTCTTTTAGGATTAATGCGTGTATATTTTTTTTCAAAAATATAATTTAAATATAATGCTACAAACGGCGTATCAATTAATCAGTAAAAGGGTTCATTAAAATTAATTTGTTTGTTATAATTATAAATGAAATAATGTGTATTAATATCATGTTACACGTGACAGCTTCTGTACGAATTCCCTTTTTAAACGTTTGAAATGTAAACCCCATAATAATCATATACAGTGTATGGTTGTAAAATGTAACATTGTTATATTTTGATTGTATGTTTGTTCCTAACTTGTATTTCGGTTTACACTGTGTATATTTATTGTGTGTTTTGGAGTGGTCGGCTTGGTCAATATATCTTCTATAGGTTGTTTTTCCATTTAGGGGTGTACCCGATCTCTTTTCCATGGGAGTTTTGTATTTGTTCTTCGGTCCTTTGCATTCTACAAGGCTCTTGGTGGTATTATTTTTTTCAATACTTACATTTTTTAAATTTTTATTTAAAATTCAAAGAAAATTGTTATTAAATCAATCCACAATGTGGTATTGTATTCAAAATGTTGGTAACGTTTGACTGAAATATGAATTGATAATTTATAAAAATAGTAGTTCTTAAAGTAATATTATTTAAAGTCCATATTATGAAGTTGGTTGAAGTATAGTATGAAATACGCCAGAAATATATATGAATTACTTATGAAACGTTGGTTTTTTCTTATTCCAACCGTTTTTTGTTTACTTTAATTATTAATATATTTATTTATTACTATTAAAATACTTATTTCTTTAAGTTAGTATAGTTTTGCTGTTTCACTTACATACGAGTACGTGACATATTTTTTATGTTAATTAATTAACTATTATTTTTGCTAATTATAAAGGACAATTCCTTTTACTTTCGCCACATCATATGTAGTCCTAAGACCAAATTAGTTTATATGGCCATGACATCACTTAGGTAAAGTAACTATTGATGTCAACAAAGGTCCATGACAAATAAACAGTAAATTTTTGATAACTGATAATGATTTGTTATTTTATTGAATATTAAAATTGGCGCAATTAATAAATTGATAATAAATAAATATATAAATGCTATATAAAATGTTCTATATATTTATTGGTAATAAAAAAAGTATTCATCTTACATTTTTATTTAATTCAATAGAAATTATTATTGTTTAAAAGTATTATTTTTCAAATTATCAATTCGCATAATGAGACCCTTGAGTTTTTTACTAATTATGTTACTTCCAATTTGATATTTTAGTATTTTACTGCAATATAACATATTTACACAGATCTACTGAAACTAAATTATTTTTTTAACGTGTTTTGCTAGTACAATTCTATCCGCAGTAGACATTTTTTCTCTCTGGGCATTAATTAAATTATTAGGTATTAAAATTATTACCGAATAAAACGTTATACACGAAAAAAAAAAAATACACGTGCATTAGAAAAAGAACATTTACCGATTATTATTTTCCGTATCCTGGAGTCTTAACATTTGTGTGACTCACGACGCCCACTATCAACGAGTCAGTCATGTTTTTTCAAGCTCTGTTTAAGCTCCATTTAAATTCCGTCGGGTCCGCAGTCAAAATAAGTGAAGGAAAAAAGAAAGAAACCAGTATAAACACGACCATAAACAACCCGGCGTTTATAATGGTAAGCGGACCGGTCGTTAAAAATGTGAATAAAAAAAGTGAAATAAAATACTTAGAACGCACCCAGTAGCAGTTACACAAAAAAACTATAAAAAAAAAAAACATAGAAACCAGTTTGAAAGGAAATTATTAGGATATTTGTTTTTGTTTCCTTTTCTCGTAACCCTTCCTTTAAATTAAACGAAATTGAAAAATCTGAATTTCTGAACTGCTAAGCATAAAATTATCGACCACCATTCGTGTCACTTTTACTAACGTATAATTGTCTTTAAAAATGTATGTGGATATTTTTTTTAGTAGGTTAAGTGGTCGGTCACGCAAACCTTCGCCCTTACGTTATTTTTTTTTTTATATAAAAATAATATACAATGAGTGTATGTTCTAACATGCAATCGAATTCAGCTTGTTTAGTTTATAATTTATCCAGATTACTATACATAATTGATGTCATTATTTTTAAGTCGCGTCGTCGTACAAATCTTCTTTTCAAATTTATAATAATCCATAAACTATTGTTCAAATAACCGTCTATTGGTTGGCAAATTTGAATCGTTATTTAATCGTTAAAAGTTTATGCCATTAAACGCTGTATAAAAATCATGTATCAAACGAATCTCATATGTATTATAGTAGAAGTTCTTTTCGGGGTGTTATCTATGAAATTTATTTCACAATTAATTGAATAGCATAATACAATATCAATAAAGTTATTCTTCAGTGTTTGAATTTTTAAAGTTGGAATAGATTAAAATAACCCCATGTGTTAAAATATAATATTGATAAATCTCTTCGGCTCGTTTTTATGGTCTGGTTTGTCTTGTAAACATAAGCCAGCATATATTGATCGTCATATATTTTTATGACACGGTATTTGGTAGTTTGGTATTATATTACTATCTGTCTCATTCAGTGGATTGTTTTCCTAGTGAAGAGACGGGTAGAACTCGACGTAGTTCATTTATTATATGTCTTTGGGTAAAACACCCAAGGTGTGGCAATCTGAGAACGTATACACTTTATTTATGTATATCATATTTGAAATATTGTGTAACGTAAGATGAAAATGTTTAGAAAATAATTTTAAATTATAAGCCGTAAAATTTTTTACACAAGTACATGTATTAAAATCATGTTAAAAACGCTTTTAAAAATCTATTGCTAGGATACGTATATTTTTTTGATTTAGAAAAATTTTAAATGACAACATATTAAAGAAATATATAATTTAACATGGGCTGTTTTGAGAGTAAACTCAACGTATAACTTAAATCGGTAACAATTATGAATTGATTATTGATTACCGTCCTATCTGTATAAAATGTATATGGTTAACTACCTACTAATCTTTATGACTAACATTTGATAAACATTAAAAAGTTCCATTTTAATTTTTGCTTAGCTAAAACAGCGAAAAAAACATTATATCTGTAACAAATTTGTATTTTTACTAAAATTCCTGAAATATTATTACTATCCGCTCGACGCGCGATCACACGCTGTATAATTTTGATCGGTATAAGTTCGTACTGTGCACGTCTACTTTATGTTTAGACGTTTAGTGGGGAAAAAAATACTAAAAAGAGGGGGTTTGCATTATTTATTCGCTTCCCCATCGGGCGTTTTCTCCACATCAAATATTCCGTTTGCACAACCCGCGTATAGCAGCTGCGGTGTGACCGCCGCCTCTACACGTCACACATGGTAAGTGGCATGCTAAACAGGGTACTTCACCACGAACGGCTACGGAAAACAGACCGTAGGCGTCGCTCTCTCGAAATTGGATGCGATGCGTGTGTATATTTTTATGCACGAAAATATTGTTATTATACCATTTTGATTTTTTTTTTTTTTTTCATTTTTTAAAACCGGTACCGTATATAAAATATTGGATGGTATTGTGTCCGTTTTTATTAACCGTGAAATATTCTCACGTCTTAAAGAAAGAAAGAAAAAAATGACAGATACAATATATCGTAGTTTTTTCGATGTCTCGTCTCTTTAAATCGTACGTATACGCGCGTGATGTAGACGAGATAATGTGTCCAATCTTCAAGGATTTTTTTCTCAATCGTTAATTAATCAATTTGAATAGTTACGTATCTATATCACGATGATCATAATACGTTTTATTATATAATTTATTTCATATTGCACACCAGTTGTATAGAGTTAGGGTATATTTCAATTTATTTATACACAAAACGATTGTAATTTACCGTAGGGGAAAATACTGTATCAGACAGTATTGTATTTATTCACACCCTGTCACTGTGTCAAGTGTCAAAACAATTAGGGAATACGAATTACAAAAGGAAATTGATATATAGTTTGTTGTAGACATGTAAACACACGGTTTAAAATGTATCTATGTAAATTTATATACTGCACTATATCCATTATAATAATAATAATATACTATGCTACCACTAATAACGAATAACATGTTAATCAAACCGAAATATTGTAAATCCATCACGATAAATCGAAGTCCGATATAAAATTATATTCGTATAGAAAAAAAAACTACTATTGGGAAATTTGTGAATTATACTCAACGAAATATTAATTAACGTTTTTATAATTAATGGTGTTTTTCATGAATGATTAATATTAATAGATTTCCATATTGCGTATATTAAATAGTATTATTGTATTATACATCAGATGAATGGATAATTAATTTTCTATTTCGCCATTTCCACAAAACTTTAATCCCGTGATAAAAAAAATAAAATAATCGCAATGTATTAATAATAAAATATTGATATTTATTATTAAATCTAACGGAGTTTATAAATTCGCGCAGTATTTGTGTTTAATGGAATTTTATTTTCCATGCAAGAGTTATTATAATAATCCTTACCTTAAATCTGTCCAAGGAGTCTTAACTATAAAAAAACAGCATCCTTTTCCGTTGTATACGAACATGTGGTCGTCGTACCAGACTTTATAAAAGTATAAATTTAGATTTTGAAAACATTCCAAATCGACAAACTGGCCAGATATACAACTTTTGAAAATATTAATATTAAAAAACTTATAGTTATTTTCGCATCATCGTTTCCGTTGACCTATGTGAATGTAAACGAGTTCTCGTTGGACATCGATGCAAAAATTAATTTTATCATTTTTTTTTTATCACGGTTTAAACGAACATACTAATCTGTCGACTACATTTTTACTTACTAGAGAAAAACTACTTATTTGTAGTGAAAACGTTTACATAAAATTGTCATGAATCATTTTTTAAATTTATTGAAGATAATTTCTGTTTGTCATTGTTTTTTTTTTTTTGTATAATATAAATTGATATTTCTTCAAATAACATAAATATAATATTTTGATTATGATTATAAAAAACTGTATTTTTTTAATTTATATGAACTTTTATTTTAAATAAAATTAAATCATCTCGATAACTCATAATTTATAAAAAAAATATGGGTATTAAAGTAAAAAAATAAACAAATACTTACAAATACAAGATACTCGTATATACAATTTCATAATACTTAGTTTAATCTGTATCAGAGTTAGTGTAGTCTGTTGAATTATCATTATCTTCATCCAGATCAAATATATCGGAAGGTTTTACCATACGAAAAGCCATCTCGAAATCTTTTTTTTGCCAAGGAGTCATTGAGTCGGCCAACGGGTCCATAAACAATAACATTTCATACCGACTTAAATAATCTATAATAAGTGAGATCAGATAACACAAAACATAATTTAAAAATATATTTCTTATTATTAATAATTTCAAAAAGCTTATAACAATTATTTAGAAAGTGTTTTGTTAATTTATATGAAATAAAAATAATCCTTATCTGCCCTCATAAGCGAAATATTGTTAATCCAAACAATTAGTGAAATTAAAATATAGCTTCACAAATTTGATTCTTATAAATGATTTGACCAATATAAAAATATAGACATTTAAAATGGCGACAATAAGTAAAAAGTTGTATAATTTACGGCGTTTTGGTCTAGTTAAAAATATTGTATAATGAGATGTAATAAGATAATGATTAAATTAAGATTAAGTATAATAATTGTGATACCTACGAATTATTGTGATCTTAAATTTCTTTATATTTCATCGATAATTCAGACAAGTATCTACCGACTTGAGTTAAAGGGCATAATATTTTAAAGGCAATGATCGTATATAATTTAATTAAATTATTAAAATATTCGTTGCAGAAATATTATAAATTGTTTAAATTACTAACATGTTATATTAAAATACCACATTTATCCTTTATACGACATTCTTAATAGGTATGTAACTCATAACAGTGCCGAGTAAAATATATTTTATATTGAAAAACGAATTTTAATATATTTATATTTCGATGAGAACGTTTTATTACAACTCGCAGAATTTTATTTTTTACGAGGACAGACGATCTAGTGAAATGTTTTGGTTTTGCCTTTAAAAAACTAACCTTTGCGTATCACTGCTGTACCTCTTGTATCGATACACGATAACGGTGGATCTAAATGTTTCCGTTTTTTTATTGATGGTTTCTGAGTCTTTGTTTTTTTCCGGTAATTACGTTTAGGTTTTTCTCCCGCCACACATCTTTTAGATTTGAAGCACTGATAAAGACATTTGTCCCAAAATGATTTTAACGTTTCATTTTCGCCCAAATACATGCATTTGTATTCAGTCTCTTTTGTATCTTCAGATGCGTCCGATGACGAGTTATCCATATAATGTCGACAAGATTTATCGAATTCCAATGGTAAAGGTTTACGGTCTTTTCGGGAACTTCCTTTCTCTTCTGATGAATTTTCACTGTCGTCAGTGTTTACTATTCGAGGCTTTTGATCTTTAATCTTTCTTTTATCTTTTTCATTCGATGAAGTTTGGTTGATGGCAAGTTTTTTTAAATGGTTAATTAGTGTAGTCGATTTATCAACATTATCGACTGCGAGTTTATTTGAATTTTGACTTTCTAATAAATTGTCTTCTGCATTATGTGTTCCGGGAAGATTCGATTTTGAAATATCAATGCATGACGTTTTTTTCCTTTTTAGTATTTTCAGTCGGTCTTCTAAAAATATTTATATATTAATAATCAATTATAAACTGTTTTTTTAAAACTAATTTTACGAAAAAAATAAACCGAAACTATTTGTACACATTATGATAATGATTCATACCGAAAATTATTATGAAAAAGGTATATTATATTAAATAAGTAAAGTAATGCATAATATATGAAATTGTTATCTACAGATAGTGCAGTGCAATTAAAAAGTAAGATTTTCAGTGATTCAAATTTTAAAATTTCGTATTAGAATATTAATTTCATAAACGAATACTTAATTAATAATTATGATATTGTTATAAATTTATAATGAATCCTTTTTTTTTAGGGCTATATATTTATATTTCTTAATCGTAAGGTTAATAAACACTTAAATATATTTTATATACTATTTTTTCTAATGATATATTTCTTTTATATCGTAGGTATCTTAGGTCTTATGAGTTATATTTTAAGAAATTATCTTTTAATAAATGTATTCTAGAACTCTTAGTATTTTTAGTTAGTCATATTTTTTGTTAAAAATTTGCTCTGATCTTTTGAAATATAATGTAATATCAATTACGTTTTACCTTTTTCAGCTGTTTCTTTCATTTGACGTTTATTTCTTGTGTTTTTCATAATTTTATGTTGACTGCTTTTATCCATTTTTATTTTAAATGAAATCGATAAGATAAATTCAACGTAATATTTAAAAAATAAGTTGTGCTTGGTTTTATTTCTATCTATTATAACAACACAGTGAAAAAAAAAATGACTTGCTTTTATTCGTATACCTAATGATCTTTAATCATTAATTTTATTCTGTCAGATAACCACAGATATATAAAATAATTATTTTACATATCTGTGCAAATAGTGAATTAAAATGTTTTTACTTTATTTATTCTATGGATAAAATGACAATACATTTTTTTAATAAATCTATTTCAAAGAGTTTATTGATATCGATGGAATTGTGTTTAGTGAAATGCGCGCGCTTATTTAAATGCAAACTGGTATATTATGTTGTATATTCATAAAATATGAATTATTTTTCATAATATATTCGACTATTGTTCGTTGATTTTAACATTGATTTAAAAATATGTTCAATGTTTTTCTTTTAGTGATATTATTACCCGTGTGAAATAATTTTCATGGTGTAATATTATATTATATATTTTTTTTTAATAAAATATATTTTTATAACATTTTTATGAGATAAATGTTTTGATGTCTGTAAAATATCCTCTTAATCTGCTCTATTCATAGTTATTTAAGATAATAATAATAATAATAATAATAATTTTTTTTTTCAGATGAGTTCCTATCTCGAATCTCAAAGGGATCCTTTAACCGTAAGTCCACATTTTTTATATTGCTTATTTAAAAACGGATATTTTCTCGTGCAAACGATTTTAATCTCGGTGTTTGTTTTCGCCTGTATCCCTTGTGCAATCATAAGAGAGCATGGTCGGTGGGGTTGTAGGGGAGCGGCTCGTCGTCGCCCATCTTGAAATCGATGGTATAAGCACAGTCGAGAGGAGGGCGAAAGGGGTTTTCCATTTTCGCGCACGCGCCCTACCCAATGAAAATCCCAAAACCTAATCATCATTCATACTGCCAGATATTTCACTGCGATCATGTTGTGTAGTCGTAGTTATACTTTTCAAAGATTAATAATACTTATTATATATTCGCATGTATGTGTTGGTAATCGAAATGTTCCTGGAATTACTTGCAATATATTAAGAAAAATACCTTTTGGAATGAAAATTGAGTTTTAAAATTCTCTGTGGTTTCCTTTCCGGTGATTATATAGTAAAGTTCACGAATGATAAGTTATAGAGTGCGACAAAAGCAAACAAAAAGGGCGTTATTTTAAGGTAATTTCTGGGTACAAAACAAAGGAATGATGGAAGTTAAAGGAGGTGGATTGGGAGGGGGGAAGATACGTGGTGTGGTGTTGACGCAATTTCGCCACGAGATCAAAGGCCTCTACGTACTTTTTGCAGAAAAGGTCCCGGTGTTTCCAAGGGTGCAAATCAAATTTTCGCTTCAATTCCCTTGCGACCAGTCTCTTGATAAAATTCCAGTGCCATTCCTCAGTTCCTTTTTTTTCTACAAAAAATAAAAATAAAAATAAAAATAAATAAATAATAAAAGAAAAAGAATTTATGAAATATGGGGACCATTGAAGTCGAGCTTCAAATATTCGTCGATTTATGTTTAATGTTTCATGCAATTTAAATAATGCGGTATTGTTGTTATGTTCATAATTTAAATTTTAATCGAATATATTATCATAGTTGTCAAACTAAACGTTTTTCTTCTTGAAGTTTTCTATAGATTAATGCACAAAATATAGATTTATGTTACCATTAAAAATAAAAATACATATTTTTCAATTATTAAACAGTTGGGTGTTTCGATGAAAATATAATTAACAGTCCTTAAATAATATTTATCAATGTTCTATTAATTAAAGAAATGGTATGAATACGATTGTTTTATTTGGTATTAATATCTTTTAACTTATGGTTTTATTAATTTTATTCATTATTTATTTATTTATTTTTTATAAACAAATGTTTATCATTTTTATACGTAATATATCATTTAAATAATATATATTTCATAAATAGTTTCTATTTAAAATTATGTTTAAATTTAATACGAGCATTAGGAAACGTTTTGTATTTCATTAACACACTTAATAAATAAATCTAAGTAATTTTATTTATTATTATATTATTTATAATGATACTGAAACTAAAATAATTTTAATTTTTCGCACTCTTTATACTTTACATGCATATACAATATACATACATATACTCGTATATTATAACCACTTCTTATTTATTATTTTATTTATTCGAGTATAATGTCTATAACATATTATAGAATTATTAATTTATATTTTAACTGATGAAACGAATTGATAAAAATCTAACTTTTTTAAATCAAATTTCTTTAACAGCGTTCAATTTAATTTTAAACAAAGTTTATTTAAAATCACATGTTTTAAATCAATTTTATTTTTATGTTTAATTAGAACTTTTCAGTTTTGTTTATTTGATATCTTTTTCCTTTTTTTTTTAATTAATTATAACCTGCATATGAGAACATGATGAAGTCCAGTTGCAAATGTCACGTACCTAAAATTTCAAAGAGACCTTTGTTCAAAAGCCATGGGGTGAAAGGGGGGTGACAGCACGGACAAATTGCCGTTGTCAACCCTTTATGTATGTTACAGTCCTCCCTACATACCTCCCTCGGACACCACGCGTTATTTAAACCAAACAATCGGTCCCCATCAGATTAAAATCTATTAATACACAGAGAGGACATTCTAGTGTAATCTAATGATTTTTTTTTCTTTTTTAACATGTATACGATGAAGTACCAATGACAATAAAGGGTAGTCGATGAGCAAATATTGGTACTAAATTCCGTGTACATCGTAGTTTCGATTACTACCACCGGTCTCGAATTAGTTACGGACGAGATAAGGTGAATGGGAACCGAGGGATGAGAATAAATATAAAAAGCAAATATGAATTTGCGATTAGGGTAGACATGCGATGAGTTTATCTGGGGCCAGCATTTTAGTTCTGGGATAAACAAACTGAAAATCGGTTTTAACTGTCAATTTTATGAAAGTAACTGTAGCGAAATGAAGTATATTTTTCAAGTTAATGATAAAAAATAAAACTATATTGTTCATCTTACTGTTATTCGGTAACTAAAAATTCAAGTTAACGCTATTGTTAATAATTATTATGTAGGTGCATCGACACTGTCGGAAAATATATTTACTGCGTAATTATTGTGTTTATAATATACGTAAAACAATATATTTATTTTTTGAAAGATTAAGTGTAAGAATTATTGATACACGGTAGTATTTGCACTGTTTAATATTTGCATTGCCAAATTTTTAATTAACTATTATAATAACTCAACGTCACCTATACATTTCGATTCGTTTTTATTTATTTTTAGGTGGTTTCTTGTATTATTGATTGATATATTTCATAAAACGGCATAACCTTAGTTCAGTAATATATTATTATGAAATTAAAAGTGCTCGAGTGATATGCGTCAATCGAATATTTAAAAAGTTCATTTATTGATGTGTCTAAGGTCGAATAATAATTGCTATCGACGTGTTGTTCGAATAGTACAAGTTAACCTACTACGGTCAAATTACAAACCAATTGGTATGATCATAATAAATCTATTAACTAACCCTTTTTCAATACCCCCATGCGGCCGATCATAATCCATATTTCACGGCCTGCTGGGCTCGTAAACCACTTACAGTGGTCATTCCCTCTTACATGTTTGCATTACGATCGTGTACAACCCGCACTTGACTTTTTTTTTTCCGTAGCCCTTTACTTTGGATTTTTTCCCCTTTTTATACATGGTGTATATTTTTTATTTCAACGCAGCGCGGAAACATTGGAAAATGCCTGAGACGTAGAAACTGGGCTGTGTAGGCGAGTAACCGGATTAAGGGAGACATCAAAGGGATGAAAATTGCACTCGTCAGTGTCCCAGTCCTAACTATGCACGTCATTAACATACAAATGCCCAGGGGAGGGATATTCATCATATTCGGTCCACTTGTCTTGTAACCAATCAACCCTATCCTATTACATCCCCTTGATGACAGTCCCAGCGATCAAGACGGATGAGCACTTCCTCTATCTCTAAATTATTATCAACAATTTTATTCTACATACGTAAATTATTATTTCTTCGAGTTTTACCTTTGTGACCGTTTAGGGAAAAAATTATGCATTCTATAAATTAAATATTTATAGAGACGATTAAATTACAATAATAATAATAATTTTTTTTTTTTCCAATAGGATTTTACAATTTATGTTTCATTTTATTTATCTTGGCATATTATTCAGTGATAATATGCCATATAGTTTCGGTTACAATCATGCAATAATGTATAATATTTATAATTATAATGTATAGTCTTGCCTTTTTTTCTTCATTTTTTTTCTTTTTTGTTCCCAGTTAGTATTATTACTAAGTTTTTCTTTTGTATTTGAAGATGAAAAGAATTCGTTGGGGATTTGTACGTTATTATTATTCAGCCATTCACCCTCTGGTGCATTAGTAAAATGGGAAAATGATTGTAAAATAAACAAGGACATCGAGCCATAGAATCCCATTTTCTGTAAATTAACGATTTTGAAATATCGCTGAAACTATCCATATCATCGGTCTTTATGACACCAACTAATATTGACATATTGAAATCATTTAAAACGCACGTTAATGTACCTAGAGTAATATATACCTATGTACTAATACTATCCGTTTGAATTTGTAATAAAGTTTTCTTTTTTATATCACACAATAACGTAAAAAAAATATAATATTTTTCATCGAATAGCAATTAATATTAAGTATCAAATTCGGTACTAGTATGTATAGAATAATCGTAAACAATTTGTTTGGTAAAAAAGTATCTGTAAGGTATTTAACGACAAGGAGAATACATGAATTTAAATTTCGTTTTTATCAAAAGCATTGGAATTTTTAACATTTCAAAATATCGAGTATATAAGAGAAACCGATTATTGCAAAAAATAAAAGTAATAATAAAAATAAAACGAATAAAAGGAAAATTTAAATTCCAGACATTTGGCCCTTTGCGTTCTGCCGAAAGGCTAAAATACCCATTCAACTATTTTATTTTTTTTTACATACGTAAAAAAGTCGAAGTCTTTGAACCATGCTCAACAGCGGGATCTTATGAAAAAAGTATCCCACGATTTTTTTTTTTTTCTAAAGGGTCTTTTTTCTTATAGAGACCGGACACTTTAATTTCCGTCCCTATGAAAAAAATCTGCTCATGCAAAAAAAAAGGGAAAAAAAGAGGCACGCGGCTTTTCTTATATATATATATATTATAATAACATGCAACCAATCATTCTTGTTGTTTATTCATTATACGATTCAAAAAATTAAATAATGATCCTGTATATTTTTGTCCTTCCGAGTGTAGTTGAGTGACCCTGCGACGACGTCCAATTAAATATTAAAAATACGTTGGTGAATAAGTCAAGTACTATTGAAATGTATGATAATCAAAATGCTAGATATTCAAGTATTGGGACAAAATATAAAAAATTATAATGACGTCAATACGCGTATTATAAACTTTGTTTTATTGTAATACCTTATACATTTTAGATTTATGAACCGAGCGAGAAGCAATTGATTTTCGCGATCGAGTGTATATTTTTCAGTAGGTGTCTAGGACATGTATTAATTTTGAACGGAAAGAATTCTCTCGGTAATAACAAGCTGCCTTGTTAAAGTTATAAATTCAAATCCAATGCTATACATTTCTAAAACAATTCGTTTTTAGAATTTCATCACTTGTAGTCTTGTGTTAATTTTTATTCACTACAAACTTTCTTATTTTACAAAACGTCCTAATTATTTTAATATTTTATTAACTAAGATCGAATAAAAAATAAAATTATAGAATCCATTCTCGTCTATTTAAGAATAGTATTACGAAAGTTAGCTCGAATAATTGTGAAAATAAATTTTAATACGATTGAGTATAATGAACCAATTCGAAATCAATTAATTTTACAAAATACAACACAATATTATACGTTTATAAATAAACCTTTTTAATTTACCGTCGTGTTTAAAACATTCAATTTCAATAAATACAAACTATCGATTTAAACATAAAGTGGCTAACTTTTTTTGTTTTAATCGGTCAAAACATTATTTTTAAATATTAAAAATTAACCAAAATGTTGATTATTTTACAGCCAAATTGAATACAACTAAGCGTAATAATTACTCTTTTAGAATTATTCATTACTAAAAACTTTTTAATTATTATTTACATAGATACAAATATGTCGCTTACTATTAATTATATAACACCAAAATTACCCATAAAATGCCAATTAATTTGCCTAAAACGAATCAAGTACACTTTGTAATTTATTTTATAAGATAATATTATCTAGAAATAATGATATTCATTTTTATGAATCATTTCCTCTTGTACGATTGCTGTGCATTCTATATCAAAACTATTTTCTCATAATACGAAAGCTTTTATTTTGTAATTTTATTGTTCTACAATAAAACGCTGTTGTTAATTGATTGCATACTTGTACATTAGTAAACTCATCCATAGATAAATATTTATATTAATTTAATTCCAATATCAATAAGCTTATTTGCAGTTTACAATAAATTGTAAATACATTTACTACTTGATAACGCTAAAAGTATATAAATAATATATTTTTTTCATTGACTGTTTTTACGCTAAATTATGATTAAAATAACTAATAAATATGTACTCATCGTTGTCGTTAGTTGCTTAAATTAAAATTTAAAACGAAAAGAAATGAAGAATTTTCTGGATTAGTAAAATATATTTTCCCGAGGTATCTAATTGTTTTAATCATATTATTATCGTGTTTCTATTATTTTTTTACCATATTATATAAAATATTTATTAGGATTGTTAAATTTACAAAAAATGTATACTTGGTACAATATTGTTTTGTCGATTTAATATTATATAGTTTTAATACTCGATATTTTAAGAATTGAAAATCATTTGATTTCGTCTCAGAAAATTCTCCAAAAATTATAATAATCTTGTAATTTTCTACCGCGCCGTCTAATGAATAGTCTTGTAAAAAAAATCTCTCGATTATTGAAATTAAAGAAATGCCAAGGCACAATTCTGAAAACTAAGAATAAATATAATTGTAAGTTATATAATATTCGTGGGTTTGTGGATTGATATATTTATAATGAATTAATACATTTATTTTGATAAAAAGCTTAAACATATGTTAATATAATATTTTTCATTTATCAATAAAAATAACAATAAAATATGGAATAATAATAACCTATATTACTATTTTTACTCACTAGTAGGTACATGATATGTACACATAGTTTCAAATACTTCAATACAAGTATTCATTACATTTTACAATTCAAAAAAATTCCAATCTTTCTCGTAACATTGTATTTCTAAGTTTAGTTTTTACCATAGTTTATTTCGAAAATGTCCTCTCTCGCGGTTATATAGCTACAACTTGTAACAGCAATTTATTGTTGTATCATAAATATTTAATACTATTGTTATTAATAATAATCCAATATTTGTTAAAAAGCCAAATGCAGCATTATTACGTTTTGATGTTGGTAACTTCGAAAAGGTGAAATACCATTAATGATTTGGTTTTTATTTATTTGACATATTTAATATTTTTTATAATTAAAAACATACCGTTATGTGACTAAAATAGGTACGGATTTTATTATGAACCCAAACCGAATATAGTTTATTTGATGTTTAAACGAGTTATTTAGTTGTAATTTATATTGTAACCTAAATTTTATTTTCAACAATGACATTAAATACTGAAATATTTTTTCAGATAGGTAAATTTACTTTGAAAAAATGATTGACAGTTTAATTTCGATCATAAAATATGTCACAGCCCAGATTTATTCGGAGTTTTGACAATGCACTTAACCGTACCATTACTTGCACAAATGATAAGAATCATGGTGCATATGGGCTTTATATATTACAACTGCACCCTCATATTATCCAACCCTCTCTATTATGGAGCTTTCCGCTAAGATATTCATCGGTCCACATTGTTCCCGGAAACCTTTCACTGATCTGCAATCAGATCCTGATTGAAAAAGCGTGTAGGCGTGGTCCAACGGCTTTAAAAAATATGAATGTTATTGAGAAATTGTTTAGTATGGCTTGTTTTCGTACCCACGTATTATTTTTGTGGGGGTTATTATTTTTTTAATTTTTTTTTTTTTTTTATAGAAATACACAAAAGGACCATAAATGCGTTGTCACAGGGATTTTGGCATGTCCCCATTTATGTGTCTATTATTTAAGGATTAGTTTGGTAGATAATGGTAATGTTATTCTATGCGCGGCAAAGACTTTGGTGTAAATCCTCGCAGCGGGGCTACCTCAGCCGCAGGGAGTCCTAATGTTATTCTAATGAGACGCTATGTAAAATATACACAAATTGGTATTACGATTCTAACCGCATGAATATGCAGGCCGAATAAAATCTTTTAATTTATCGTAGTTCTATCTATAACGTTCGCATTACACAACGTAATCGTAATTATTTGCTTTTTGTACAAGTATATAAAATTAAATAAAAACTTAACGCGTGGCCGAAAATCTAAAATATTACTAAACTGACAGGAGTTTAAAGCACGTATGGAGAGAAAAACTTAATATTGATACAATATTTAATAAACTGGTACAATAAACACGAACGATGATAATAATACCGGACCATTATGATGTCGCATTGTCGTGTGCCCATTCATATTGAGGTACGCGTGTCATCCGAGATATTACAAGTATAAAAAATTGATAGGGGGTTGATGACAAGATAAAAGGGACTTAACAATTGTATTTAAAAAGCCCCTTTTATGAATCACTAAATCCTTAGTATATTGTACAATGACAACGTTGTTCGAATTAATATCTAATGTAGCACGAGTGAATGTATGAACTACCTACCTACCGAAAACAATTATAAAGTTAATAATTGAAAACTTCAGTTTGAATAAAACCAGTGAATCATAAAATGAAAACGTACAGTTATTAGATACTTATATTTTGTTAGATACTCGAGTTAATTATAGTTATGTATAATAATTGAATATTTAAATACAATATAATATTATTATATTATAATATTACCAACAGTATTGTATGATTATTAATAATGCTATTTCATAATGCACTTCCGATGAAAAAAATTGACATTAGTATGTGGTGTGAATTATCAATTGGCCGGCGTAAGATTATTGATACGATATCCGGAACGATAGATTGGGGTTCCTAACTTGATCTCCGTTGGAAATGAACATGAAACTTTTATTGATTAAGTTACCGAATTTTATAAGTCATTAGATTATTTTGGTAAATGTTATTACATTTGAAACCCCTACGTTATACCTAATATTAAATGTAATAAAAATATTGATGTTACCGGTGTATTTAATTGGATGAAATTAGATATTTATTTTACGAAAGCCAAATGTACCTCAAAATGTTACAATATTATTCACAAAAAATAACGTAATATTTAAAAACAACTCTTTGAAGTTTAAAAAATAATCGTTATTAAAAGCGAATCAAATATGCCTTTGAGTCAAAGAGCTCTTTGTAACGGGGTAAAGTGCATTTATCTGTTGGGGCGGAGGCATTGCAACATCAAAGAGACAAACATCAAAGGTTTTGCTCTCCTACCATAATGTATATAATGCGGTGCCGACTGTGGAGTTCTCTATCAAAGTTGCTTTGTTCTTTGGCCTTTCCAAAAGCTATCTCCGTTGTTGGCCTTTGATGTCCGTATATCTCCTTTTACTTATATATTTGGAGTGAGCCAGCCCGCCAGTTTCAGTCGCGTCACAGTCGTCGCCCGTGCGATATGTCCGCCGCTAGGAAGTAACCGATGAGGATGAAAACCAGGAGACGACAGGCCTTCAAAAAACTGGCCAGAGTTCGTATTGCCAACGAAGCCGACGTAATCAAGAAATTGGAAATTTGGTACACGCGATGGACTCGAAATGTTGGGCGGCCTCTCACACCATTAAACTTGAAGAAGAAAACCATTATGATGTTGAAAACGCTAAAAGTCTCCACAGATGTCATGTCTATTGTCACGCTGGATTGGATTAAGAACTTCATGAAAAATCGAGGTAATTTAGAAGGATACAACGACGATGAAATCTACGCCGGATTATTGATTCCTTTTGATACCAATAGTATTCCTGACACGACATTGGATACCGCAGTGAATCCAGACCGAAAGGTGTGGCTTCTGATGGCCGGTAACAAAAGCGGAAGACATAGGACCAGATTATTAGTTATAGGTAAGAGATGGAGACCTCCATGTATGGAGACTGTAAATATGTTGGGACAACCCGTTATATATGCAGGGGGAGGTGATGGATTTCCCACACAAGATTTGTTCAAATGGTGGTTTGAGACAGAATTCTGTCCAGTCGCGTTATCTATTAATTCAAAGGCTGTATTAATTATGGATAAAACGTCGTTTGTTCCGGAAAAATGCGAATATAATGGAGTCTCGTTACAACAACACGACGGAGAATCAATATCGAAGTCCTCGTTGTTTATTGAATTCAAAGCTACCTATACAGCTCTACTACTCACCCAAGCGTCTTTAGATTTACAATCGGAAAGATCCATTCAACGATTTTTTGGAAAATATACATTAAAAGATGCGTTCATTTTATTACATAGAGCTTGGTTACAAGTCACTACAGAATCGTTTTCAACTTGTTGGAAAAATTGCACGTACACGTCAGCATTGAAGGGAATTATTTTAAGTGTACAATGGTTAGCCCACGATCTTGGACTGGAAGTATCCGATGACGACATGCTGATTTGGATTTTATCCAACCCTGTTGAAGTAACTGAGCCGGAAAATTTGTCAACAGATTCCGAAGACATTGAAATTCCACCTTCTGCTACTCAAACGGTGGATTATTTAAAAAAGGCGTTACTATGGGTTGAGACCCAACCACTCGAACCGTCGTTTGTTATTGCGATAAGGGACTTGATAACTTATGCTAAACAGGCACGTATTGTATGCGCTATCACTACATCTTACAATTTCAAAACGAGCAAAAAATGTATTTTCGAACGACGCTGGCACGTAAAATGGTTTATTATTTTTATGTAAAAAAAAAAGTAAAACTTTTTTTGACAAATATCGTTTTTGATTGAAAGACTTATCTGTTTAAAATCAATTAACATAACTATTTAATTATTTTTTCTACCTTATTCTGTTACAGGCAAGCAAGATTGGTTTAGGACCAGCCCATCCGTTCTTTTGCCACAACGGCGAGCAGCTGGGTACCCAACCACCACCCGCCCATATGGGCATACCTCCTTACCAGCTTGACAAAGCACCCGGTGAGTACATTTTTTTTATCGATTTTTTTCTCACCCTTTAAGCTAAAGAACCCCTAAATATGAGTGCGTGTAGACATTGACGAAGCTAATCCTTTAAAAAGGCCTGCGGTGAAAACAATACCGTTGTACCATGATAATTACGGTGACACAAAAAAAAAAGGGGTATAAAAAAAAGTCCTCGACTCTTTAACAATTATTCTGTTCACCCCTATGGCTATGTATAACGAACCTCCTGGTCAAATTTTTAATCGGTCCCTCATTTGTACGGTTTATACATTTTAATTGAAGTAAAGTTCTCCGTAAAAGTTTACTACTTTTTTTGTATATAAGCCCAAGTGTGCGTCTTTTGAGAGCGCGCGTAACATTCAAGTATGTTGGGCTTGACATCATAGTACTCTCGACCTAATTTTGCTGTGAAGTTTGTATCGTTATTAGTTATATGTGTATACATATATAAAACATAAAAATTTTACAAATCAAAATTATGTCGTGGGGAAAAAAAATTGTTACTGAACATTTTTGAAATAAAGTTTGGATTAGTTATAGTATATCGTGTTAACTGTATTCTAGATTATTTGACAAAACTTTTATGACGGTTTTATTGTTGAAGCATTCACATTTTACATTACCAATGTAAAAAAAATCCATAATGTACAGAATCGATACCCTTTGTTTTTAGTTGAGTGCTCGTTCAAAAATCTAAACGCGTTTTAAGACCCTTTCCGTTTACACCGCCTGAGTGCTTTTTCTATTATCTCAAATATTCGAATGGAACCAAATGGCACATTTATTCGGTTCAATGAAATTAAAAATTGTAAATCGCGAAATTCACAATTCACGGTTATTTTCAACCGATTGAAATAAACACATTTAATGTTTGAATTGATTTAAAATATAATAATTTTATAATTTTGTTTGTTTCATTTAGGACTTCCAAGGCCTTCAATGTACCCATTTCCCACAGGCCAATACCCGTATCCGTTATTAAGTCCGGACATGTCACAAGTTGCAGCCTCATGGTAAGTGTTTAATTTTTATTATTATTCATTAAAAATATAAATATTTTATTCGAACCATTACTTAGAGCACTACCACTATATCACTACTATATATAGAATAATATTGACATAAAAATAAAAATCTCTTTCTACGCTATCAAAATATATTTTAATTAATTTAATAAAATCATATTCATGACATAGTATGTATACATATTCACTATATATTATATTTATATAACCTAGAATAGTCTGTATTTGTATAAAGTTTTAATCAACTTGCTTAATGCTATTAGTGTTAGTGCTAGTGCACAGTATATTTCCAACTACCGTTTAAGACTAATGTAAATATTTATAAAATTAACTTTTTCTAAAATGTTTATCGTCACTGAAGAAAAATCGAACCATTTCAAATATGTAATATTAAATTAAATACTAACTAGTCGTTGTTTTTATACGGATGAAAAAAATTAATACATTAAAAACACTTTTCGACATTTTATAATTTCGTCAAAGTGATAAAATACTTATTATTAACTAGTAACACAAGTAGGATTACTTATAATATTATAATATATGAAATAGTTTAATATATTCTCAATTATTAGATATTTACTGAATAATACCTCTGTAATGTGGACTATAAAGCAATTTTCACACAAATACAGAATCCGTATAATAACAGTTAGGTTAGGTAGTAAACTTTTTTGTATTATTATAATTTTGTAAATACAAATTTTTACTGACATTTTAATCCCCCTCCAAAACATATTTCACTAGCTGTTCAAATAAAAATTATAATAAAAATGTTAAATAGTTTTTCAAAAAATTCGTTGCATTTTTCTAAAGCCCTTTTAATAGCAAACTTTAGTAGGTTTATATAATACATAGAAAGTGTAAGGGCGTGGTCAGTTGACGCCCCGTGAAAACCTCTAATCTAGTTTGTCCACCGCACTGACCCTTGTTTGTTCTTATTCCGGTCAATTTGTTACTAAGAAAATCGGTTTTCTCCCCTCATTTTTTTCTTTCCGGGATATCAATCGGCTTTTCGTTGCCGACGGCTTTCGTAATTCACCAGAAACGATCTCTTTACTCCCTCGCCAAACTTATCTAAGCCGCTTTTCTTCCGCAGTGCTCCCCTACCGTTATTTTTTTTTCAGACAACATGGATTTAGCTTTTAGATTTTAATGTTTTCTTATTGTTTTTGTTGTTTGTTTTTTCAGGCACACACCAGCCAGTATGTACCATCAGATCTCATCGGCTGGAACTGGTTTCAGAGGATCCTACCCACCTTCATTAGGCACAAGTCTCACTAGGTAAGCTTAACAATTAAAAATTACTAAATATTTATAAAATAAATCTAATTTGAGTATTTTTTCAAACTATATTATGAAAAATATTCATTCGTACATTTAAGACATAAACATACTCGTATTTAACGTAATTCGATACAATAATAATTCTAAACACCTAAAATTACATTTTACTTTTCAGTTAAGGACAATTTCTTACATTACCATTAGGTATACTTTCAAAATCAGTTATGTAACTTAAAATTAAAAATATTATTCTATTCGATTTTATTGAGAATAAAGAACATATTTTATGCAGGTTTTTATAGATTAAAACGGTTTTTTATTCTGTGAGTTTTCTTATAAATATCGGGAGAGAAAATAAAACTTACCCGGTTACAATACATTTTTTATGTTAGTAAGATATATATAAAATACATAAGAAAACGTAAACTTTAATTTTGATATTTAAAAAAAATCAAGTTCTTAGTGATGTGAAATATTTTTCAGGATAAAAACTATAAAAACAAATCGTGTTTTTACATTACTATAACTAACATACTTATCAAATTAATTTTTTTAATATAATTTTGGTTTCTTTAATAAAATATGGAGATAATGTACAGATATATCCAAAATAAAAGACAAACATTTTTCTTTTTTTATTATTAAAACAACAAATGTTATTTAATTACTTCAAAATACTCGTATTTAACTTAGCGTAATAAAAATGAAATAAAAATGTTAATTTATCTGTGACTCTTATAAAGTAAGTCACTGCCTCGGACATTAATATATTGAGAGTTATCTACGGATAATACATAACTATTATGGACATTTGTTTTGAATGGAAAAAAAAATTTAAGAAGGTAATATTGTTTGAGATAAAGAAAAAATACTATTATGTTAAACACTATCGAATTAAATATAAAACATATTAATGAATAATTTTGTCCATAAAACTATTTATTTTTTTTAGCCCATAGTATAAGAAAATAATAACCATATATTTATTATTAGGAAAAACAATAAGAACTAACAAGTCGTTTGGCAATAAATATTAAATAATATTCATTGGAAATTGTTGCTAATTTTTTTTAGTGAGCTGTATAGGTTTTCACCTACCGGGCTGATGAGTGGTCCATCACCTCACCATCATTTATCTCATCATACCCACCATTCTCATCCTGCGATTGTAACTCCAGGAGTGAGACAAGACCTTCACACGGATTCTAATCACAGGTATATTACGGAATTTTATGTTAATTACTTTTCCTTCAGTTTAAAAAATGAAAATAAAGAGGAATTTGCTTTTAAGCTACCTTAGGGAAGGGGTTTTTGTTGGTTGAATAAGCTCTTTAATTGCAATCGTACTACGTTGTAGAGGAAGTTATAAAGAGATGACGAGGGGGGAAATTTGCATGTGGATTACAAACTGTAGGAAGCTTTTTTTAAAACGCTCCCATTGGTGGTTTTTCAAAGGATGGTATCCATGGTTACGAATTTATCGAACGCGCCCCTTGTTACAGTCAGGGATTCTCCGTCTACGTGTATGTACTCTTTTATTTATTTTTCTACTTTACCCTTTTGAAAATGTCCCAATGATTCAACTTGAGCGCTTAAATCGTACTTCGTTAATTTTGATGTACATATCCTGTTTATTTTTTTGAAGTGGTAAAAACATTCGAAGAAAGACGAGCTTTCAATTATAAGATTAAAAATGATATTTTTACATCTTTATATTGTGTGTATACCTCGTAATTCAATTAAATTGTATTACTTCAATCGATTTAGTTGTACATAAATGCAATGAACGAGATTAATAGATGTAATTGCTTATAAAAAATTTACTAAAAATAGCAATGCACCAAAATTAATCCTGTAATAAGTGACTGAATATTTTTTTAAAACATGAAAGGAATATTAAAATATATTTTTTTTTAATGTATAACACAACATTATTCATTATTTTAATTCAACTGAGTCGAATAGTATGACAAAAATAAAATTATCTTAGATTGTAATAATATTATTATACACGAACTAAAGTAAATAAATCTACTTGAACCTGTAAAAATCATTAATCGGTAATATTTATTTATTTAAATTCCATTATTATAACGGTTGATAAAGTAATAAATTAGTCCTACATAAAATTATTATACATGGCAACGATAGTAAGATAAAAACAATTAAGTGATTTTTAATAAACATTATGGATACATTTAGTAATTGAAAGTTAAATGAGATTTTACTTTCTGAGTAAAATGAGCGATGTACTTACGACTTATATTATATATTAGTTTTATCATTTTTAAATTTCAAGTTTTTATCCAATTTTATAAAGTGCCTCTTCGTTTGATACTCAATAAAACTTATCGATCAATTAAAAATCTCATCAAGTTGATACAATATGCATATGTAGTTATTATTATTATCCTGAACCTTCCAAAAAATTCAAAAGATAAAACTAAGCGTTTGATTATAATTCAGAAACTTGTAAAATCTTAATGTTTTCGATTTAGTCATAGTTTATTGCGATGTGTATAGATTTATTTGAATGTTTATAAATTAAATTTTTTAATAATAATTTTCACTCAAGTCTAAAAAATTTAAAGCTCACTTATATCCTATTTTAATTATTCTCAGAAAATCGGTGTATACCTTACGCATAATATCTTTTTAAAGTTTCGATGTCGGTGAAATATGTCTATTTTATCATACTATACGTTAACAGACTCGAAATTGATTGAGATGTTTAGATACTTTCTTTATTTTTATGAAATTTAAAATCTGCAAATCGTAATTCGGGCAATTAAATGAATATTCTATGGCTCTTATGTTAAATTGAGCTTTTATTACTTACGCTTTTATGCAAATTGCAATTTCATATTTTCATAAAAGCTATCTTTGGTGCAATTATTTTAATATGATTGTATAAATTGTCAGTCTTGTATTACATATTTTAAAGTATTTAAATACGAAAATGTTTTTATGGCAGACGAGATTATACGTATAAAACGGTTTGTTTAAATCAATAGATTCTTCGACTTACATCTAATAATGCCGTAAAAATGATCATAAGGACGTCTAGCTAATTTTATAACTTTTTAAAGTCTAGTTGTATAATATACAAGCACATATTATGTGCTCGTTGTGTATTGTACGGCTCGGCAGACACGGGGCGAACGCCATTTTATTCGGCCGATAAAACCATCGGCCATGTCGTTCCGGAATCGTAACGAAACTGCACAACACTTTTGCGCGAAAACGTATACAACCACCCCATCTGGTAACCAGTGCACTCCGCTAACGAAATAACGTCGAGACGCGGACGTGTGCCATCTATTGGCGTCGACGCCGCCATCCCCTGAAAAGTCGCCCTCTCTGAGAACAACGACGAATGACTTTTACTGTTAAACGCGCTCTACTCTCGTTTCGATATTGCATCGCGTATTTATTTGCGAAATACCAATTTAACGGCGAAAAAAACCAAAATGCTCGCGACCCCGTTAACGTCCACCGGATCGAAATCTGGTGTGCAAATCGGAAATACCGTGTAAAACGTGAGAATAAAAAGGCCCTTTATCGTAATAATACGGAGAAAACTGACGTTTTATCGCAGTAGATGTATGTGGTCGTACGCGGTTGTTCTCGATTCGAAAACCGACGTGTGGTACACTTGCGGGGCGAGGGTAGATATTGTTGTTGTTGTTGTTGTTTTTTTTTTCTTTTCTTTTTTTTTATCAAAAGGGTGGTATGAATGACGTAACGCCGTCGGCATTCCATCATTATTGACGTTTATGGAGAGAGCTCAGCGACCCCGCCGGCGCGCGCGATGCGACGGGCGGGGGCGACGGGGTTCGGGTAAGAGCGAGCGGAGGGGGGGGGGTGTGAGAGCGAACGAGGGAGAAAGACAAATGTCACGGCGACGACGGCGACGGCGACGGTGGCGGCGGTGACAGCGGTGGCGGTGACGACGGGTCTGCGCGATAATATAATATAAAATACGATATATAATATCGTGTTTGCCGTGTTTTGCTCCGGCGAATATCGTCGTCGCCCGCGTCTCGTCATATTTTCATTCCGATATTTATATTATTACTACGACCGGCGTCGTCGTCGGTGTCGTCGGCGTGTTCGCGTGTGCGCGCGCGCGCGCTCGCGTGAGTGTATTTCGTTCGTGTGTGCGCGCGTGTCCGGAAAAAGCGAAACGAAAAAAAAAAAATCACTCGTCTCGCCGCGTTCGGTCGCCCCGCGAGTGTGTGCGACAATGCCGCCGCTGCGCTACGCGTCAACGCGCCGGGCGGTCGTCTGCTCCTCGGCCGTAGAACGCGACAACGACAACAACAACAACAACAACAACAACAACAACAACGAAGACGGCGACAACGACAATTTTTAATACGACCAGACGACGCACGGACACACCGTTGCACCCCCGTCGTCCCCGTGCGCGCGTGCGGACGACGCCGTCGGACCGGATCGCGGCACCAATTTTTCAAACGATGGAACCGCTGAACCTCGTGAAACGCAAAAACCGACCGGTGGCCGTGGTCGCCCCGTCCACCGTGGTGTCGCCGCCCGTCGCGGCCGTAGCCACGGCGGCGCCCGCGTTCCCGTCCGGCTTCCTGTCCAGCCTGTACGTGAACAGCGTGCTCAACGACCAACTGTTCCAGCGGGCCGCCGCGGCCGCCCAGTACGGCACCGCCTCGTCCTTCTGGACACCGGCCAACAGGTTCTGGCAGGTGATGCAGCAACACAACTCGGCCGCGCAACATTACGCGGCGGCGGCGGCGGCTGCGGCGGCCGCGGCCGCCGCGACGACCACCACGACCGCGGCCTCCTGCTCGTCGTTGTCGTCGCCGTCGTCACCGTCGCCGTCGTCGACCTCGTCCTCGTGCGTCGCCGCCGCCGCCGCCGCCGCCGCCGCCTCCGCCTCGTCCACGGTCACCGCCGCCGTTATCACTACGTCGTCCGCCGCCGCGGATCGGGACCGCGATAAGAGGTCGGTTTCGCCCGCCAACTCTTGCAGCAGTTCCTCCGCAGCTCGGTTGGTCTCTTATTTTCCGCGTTAACCCCGTCACCCCGTATAATAATAGCGTCCTTCGATCTGTCGTTTTAAAAAATACTTGTTGGGATACGATTGAATTTCTTTCCTCGCACAAATGGGCTTATTAGAAAATAGAGTCGTACACGAGCAGTGTATATAGGAGGGTTGGTTTCGGTAGCTACGTTCATTTTATGTCTGAATTTTAATCGAACTAGTGTATAAAACAGTCTTGTTTTTTCGTGTGTACGCGATAAATACAATGGAAATCATGTCGTTTACGTTACATCTTATTCTCTTTTTAGGCCGCAAAACGACCACAGTAAAAATTCTTCGTGCTCGGATGGCTCGAAGCACCAAGAGACTGTCCAAAACAGTAATAATCAAGGTAATATAATCTTTTACGGCGTCGTCGGTGCGTTCCGAGAGAGGGCAGTAGTTGTTTAACTATTATTTTTTTTCTCTCGTCTTCTTGTAGATAAAAAGAAGCCTCACATTAAGAAACCACTGAATGCGTTCATGTTGTATATGAAGGAAATGAGGGCAAAGGTAGTGGCAGAGTGTACGCTTAAAGAGAGCGCGGCCATCAACCAGATATTAGGGCGACGGGTGAGTTTTAATAGCAATTTTTTATTACAATATTGTCGGTGTATACTTGTGTTTGTTTTGAAGTCAACGAAAGATTATGGAGAACTTGTTAAAAAATAAAAATTTTAAAAAAAAAAAAATAATAACAATAAGTGGGAAAAACCGAACTGAAAAAGTGGTTTTATGTAATATAGTGGCACTCTCTGTCGCGAGACGAGCAGGCCAAGTACTACGAGAAAGCGCGCCAGGAACGACAACTCCATATGGAACTGTATCCTGGTTGGAGCGCTCGGGATAACTATGGATACGGCGCCAAGAAGAAGAAACGGAAGAAAGAGCGCGTACCGGTCATAGATGCTGGCTCAGGAGGTAGTCCCTCGTTATTAATCGGCATTATATTTTTTATTTTTATTTTTTGTTTTTCGTGTCCACGTGCAAATAGCAGCATGCAGTACCGATCCAGGCTAAAGATTTTATCTTCATTTTTGTCGTATTTGTTTATTGTTCGTAACGAGAACCATATTTTTCTCCCTGGTTGTAGCTCCTGTGCTTAGTAAAATGGTTCTTTATCAATTCAGACGTACTTTCTGGCTGGCTACCTTCTTTTGTGAACATTAGTGATTTTATTTTTAAATACCTATTTAAACGTTCATTCGTGAGCCGTATACGACGATGCGAAATAATGACGTATTTTTATTATCTTTTTGTTCCGTATATTTTAATTTTTTCTCATTATTTGTTATTATCTCTTAACCAGTGGCGTGTAGTGTACATATCGAAAAAAAATCATACTTTTTCCTCTGACTAATTACGTACCGCGCGATATATCGTTATAATTTGGTGTGAACAATGGGTAAAAATACTAACATTCACATCGATATCCCGTACGTATACTTAAATGTTTATACTAATATTCGTATTATTTCAATATTTACCTATAAATTTTTATACATTTATCCGAGACAATTCAATACTCACACACTTATTGTTCAGCCACTGAAAATTTTCAAACTTTTATTTATTGATTTCAACCGTTTCAACATAATTTTTAATACGTATATTTTAGTACGCATGTTAGACAAAATATTGTCGTCTATATAAATTGTGTCTGTATGTGCATCTAACCTGAGCGATATGTTTTTTATTCTTATTTAAAATGTATGTACATACATTATATTTATATATATTTACACACACCTATATATATATATATATATTTATATACATATGTATATATATTTATTTATTTTATATACTACATACGCGCATATATGTGTATATAATATTATAATACATCGTTATACTAACTATTAACAATCTTATAGCCTGGTCGTAGCTCGAGCATAATGGTCAAAAAAAACGAAATGCGTGCTTGCGGTGGTCGCGCACCAAAAGATATATATTATGTATAGTTTGGGATGTTTTTTTTTTGAAAAAAAAAAAAACTTTTTGGTAGCTTGCTTTTAACGTTTGTTTTATCCAAGAGATTTGTTTCACAAGAACTTTGCCGTACAAACACACGTTTAGCTCCAAATAATTAAACAAAATGTGAAATCTTTTCATGAGGAGAAACGATAATATGATATAATATAATATTACACGTAATAATATTTATTTTTGGTTTTTTTGTTTTTTTTTTTGTTTTTTTTTTGTTTTTTTTTTTTGTAACCAACTAGGTCATACCTCTCTTTCTTCCGTTTTAATTCTTGGTGGTTATTTATACGAAACAAATGTATACCTAGTGTTAATCTTTTTATTTTTACTCATGCAATTTGTCACCTTACATTTGTGTATCTGTGTGTGGCAATATAGTGGCACGCGTTAGGTCGCGAAGAACAGGCCAAGTACTATGAGCTGGCGCGTCGTGAAAGACAGATACACATGCAGCTCTATCCGGACTGGTCGTCGCGCACTAATGCGACACGGGCCAAGAAGAGGAAGCGCAAACAAGAAACCCATGATGGAGGTAGAACCCAACAAAAAAAAAATAATAAAAATCAAATAAATAAAATAAATATATTTTATTTATTTTCTATCTTCATACTTTTAATTTTACGCTAATGCGTTCGTTTCCTGAACATTAGACGCTTTTTTTGATGCACGTTCTCCCTAAATACTTTCCCAAAATCAGATAAGAAAGCGAATACAGAATTTTTTTAATTTGTTGTTGTTTAATTTTGGAGTTTAACGAGGTGTTTGTCTGGCGCAATATGCATGGTACCCAAATAAGGCGATTTTAAAAAATAACGGTTGTTGTATTTTGCTTATGAACGCTCAGCCTATGCTTTTCTTTTACATTAAAATAATCTAATTGATTTTTAATACGATCGTTTTTATAAAATAGGTAATAACAGCATGAAAAAGTGCCGTGCGAGATACGGACTCGACCAGCAGAGCCAATGGTGTAAACCTTGCAGGTAATTATTATTGACAATGATATTTTGCAATAATCAAATAATCAAAATATGTAGCATATCATATTATTACGAGTATATGTCTAATGAAAGTACTTATTCTGGCTCTTCCTTTGATATCCACGTTTCGTTGAAAAATTAATTATTTTTTATGTTTAAAAACAATAATCAAGCCTGTGAAATACGACTTGATAAATGTTGAGCACATGAGAGCCAATTTTATATAAAACGGTTTATTTACACTAATTGAGAATATAAAGATATTTTTTTTTTAATTGCCCTCGATAAAACGATTCAAATAGTCAAGTGTTCGACAAATCAAATAGAAATAATAGTAAAATTATTCATCAAAATGTTTTTTTTCAAATTTAACCATAAAATTACAATGTTTTGTTTGCTATTGCGCATATTTATCCTAAAACGTTGACGAGATAAATTTTTTTTGTCGCTTCCATACGTAATTTGTTCTTCTTCAAATCGTTCGTAATGCTTCGAATAATTCCTCGTCGATATTTTATTTAAAAACAAATTTTAAACGTCAGTCTACATTAACCGCCGCAAACCTATTCAGAAAATGTGTCTTGCCAGAGAAAAGTATTCTTATAATGATAAAAGCTTTAAGCCTTAGCTTAATCCTTAATACAAAGCTTTTTAACCATATCAGTCTGAAGCACAGAAATACTTTATATATGTAAAAATATATTGTCCACTTTTTTGAGTAATTTTAGAGCATGTAGACACATTTTCTGAATATTTAGTAAAAATATATATTTCGATTTGTGTATATTTTTTTTTTATTTATATATTTTTTTTTTAGCAAGACGTCCAGAAGATGAAATTAGAACGACTCTGTCTAACCGAGTCGGTTTTTATTTTAAATTTTGGATAGTCTTGTGTAGTGTTATTTTACTACTATGTATGTAAGATAATTAGGATACCTATAATATTTGTCGAATTTTGTATTATGTATTGTGTGTATGACGACTGATATGGTTTGTAGCCCTGATGGAGCAGGCGGAGGAAGCATCTTAGCACAACACGTTCACGGCCCTTCCAACGCTGCTTCCCCACAGGGGCCCACATATGTTAATCTGTAAAAAAAAAAAAAACAAATCCAAATATAAATAACCCAAATAATCATCAATTTCGTGAGTTCATTTTCCCTATATTAATGCGTGTGTTGATTTTGTTAGTATGATTTATTATGCCTAGTCCATCAGTTTTTATTTTTTTCTCGTTTTTTTTTTTTTTTTTTTTAGTTTGTTTTTGTTGTTTTTTTTTTTACGTTACTGTTATCATTATACCATTTGCATTAACAGTTTATATTACTAATTAGTAAGCTACCTAATTGTTGGATTTGTTTGTATTTATTATTGGAATTTGAATTAGTTTAGCGTAGAAGTTTGTGTGATCCCTTGTATTGGTTTTATTTTTTTTATTTTTTTCATTTCTTTAGCTAGCAATTAATTTAAAAACATTTCAAATTCTTCTCGTGATACAACAAAACACATTATTATTCTCTCGACGAAACGATAGCTGTTTTCTATTCACCGTGCAGTTTTCTAACAGATGATCGTATTATTTGTACACTAACAAATTTTCTAAAGCGTAAAATTCCAGTCTTGAATTATTATTGAAATAATTGGATAAAAACATCTTTACTCCGTTGAGATGTGTCGTCGACAATACGTATATTTTCTTCTCGCCTCGACTCGGTATTGATATTTATTTTTTATTTTTTTTTTCATTCCATAAAGGTAATTCAAAATTTCGAATTATCTCTTACGAGTACATGATGGATTATTATAGATTACCGTGCACATATTACGTATAAAACACGCCTTATGTCAAGGCGAAAATGAGACGAATTTGAACATGCATTTATCTCTTAGATTTGTTTGTAATTTTACTATTATTATTATTATTATTATTATCATCGTTATTATTATTATTATTATTATTATTATTATCGTTATTATTATTGATTAAAACCCACATTTTCTGAGGGTTGTGCGTGCGTTATAATTTTACCGCTAATATATAATTTGTACATTATTTTATTTTTTATTTTTACGCCAACCTATACATTGAGACGATAGTACGTCGTGTACTGTATACGTACACGCGACTCGAACGACAACGGCAACGTCCCATAGTAATCGCAACGGTCTTGTTGTATTTTTAGGCGTAAAAAACGTTGCATACGGTACATCGAAAGTGGCGGCGACTCGGGCAACCAGTCGGACGACAACCAGTCCAACGGCAGCCTGGGCGGCCACTCGGACAACGAGGAGGCCGACTCCGTGTCCAGCCCCGGCGGCCTGAGCGCCCTGTCCAGCCTGACCAGCCCCGGCATGCTGACGCAGGCCAGCCTGTCGCCGGCCACGCCGCTCACGCCGCACGTGTCCGAGTACGAGTGCCCGCCCATGGCGGTGCGCATGCCGCTGGCCGTGGTGGTTCCCACCAGGCACCACCAGCCGGTCGGCACCAACCCCCACGACATCAACAACCCGCTGAGCGTCAACCAGCTCACGGGCGGCGTCAGCAACAAGTGCCATCATCCGAAGGAACAAAACGATCTGAAGACCGGTGTCGTCCAACAGCAACAGCAGTCCGACCAACAACAACACCCCAACAACAGCAGTCGGTCGCTGCCCGCCATTAGCGTCACGTAGCGTACGCAACGCGAAGTAATAGTGTAATAATAATAATAATTTATTATGTAATAATGTTTGACACCCGCTCAATTTATCGTAAAAATCCGTATTCTCGACACGGGCACGTGAAAGAAAAAAAAAAAAACGTGTAACAACAGTAGTACGATGATACTCGCCTTCGTCATTATACGCGCCGGGCCGTCCTCGAGATTTCCGTGACCCGGGGTGAAAATGCGATTTGCGCGAACTAAACACCCACACGCGCGCGTCGCGAGAAGACCGTCGTCGTATTGAAAATACGACCGAATTCAGTAGGCTACCGGACGCCCCCCCCCCTGCCCCCCGCCGACTCGTGCGTGTCGTGTTCGGCGAGGTGTATGTTTTTCAGATCGAACGAAACGAACAAATCGTACGAATTTTTAAATGTTTCAACATCGCGTGTTTGAAAATTCGTCGTTAAAACGTGTGGTTTTTTTCCCGAGCCGTCTGACTGAAAAATACGAGTTCCCCCCCGAGGACGGCACCACATACGCGTGGTGCGCGTGATTTTCGTCGGGAGTTGTTTCGACGCGAGAAGTTCTTAACCCCCCGCCGCCGCCGCCGCGTTCGAGAAGAATCGTTTTTCGACCGTAAAATTCGTTCTTGTTATAAGATAATATTTCGGTTATTTTATCGCCATTTTGAGAATCTTTAGAATCCCTTTTTACCTTAAAGACTAAAAGTAATAATTGTTTTAGTTAGTTCTTATGATAATAATTATGTTGTGTGTAACTCGTGAAATCTAAATGTTATTTATTTGCCACTAAAAATAATAATTACATCTTTGAAAACTATTGCTTAGTTATTATTATTTTTCTTCTTTTTTTTTTCTTTTCTTTTCTAATAATCAAAGCAATCGTTTTTTTTTTTTTTTTTAATGTTGTTATATTTAAAAACAAAATTATTTATCACGATGTGATGTAAACATGATATTTTGATTTACTCATCACGTGTGATTTATTCGTTCACACATAGGGCTGTATTTTAGAGTATATTAGAAATACGTTTAAATGTATTTTTATGGTCCATATTTTCAAAATCTTAAGTCTAAATATGAACATGAATAAAGCGATCGGAAATGTACGTTACGAAAACGGTATTAATTACTAATTAAGAATTACACCACAGTCTTGAATGACATACACATCCGATTGCACTGTTTATATAATATGATCAGTCGAATATTATAATATTAAAATAATTTATTACTTTTTAATATGTTCCTATATTTTACAAACGTAACGTTTATAGTTACAAATACTGCATAGATACCGTATTATATAAATATATATATATATCTGATACACGGCCCTATATAATTGTGTTTCTACCTCCTCTTTATGATTGTGCCAGTTATAAAAATAATATTTTATGAAAATAAAAAAATAATTAAAGTCACGAATAAATCATAAATTTCATTGTACCTAAAAAATACTCTGATATTTTAGCGCGTAGAGATATAATTCAGATTAACTGGAAAAAAATTGTACTTATAGAATACCTATTTAAGTTATTTATACATAATTAAAGAATGTATATATTATAATAAATATATATTATTATTATTATTATTATTATTATTATGATTTTATTATGATTTTATTATTTTTATTTTTATCATTATTATTATTATTATTATTATTATTATTATTATTTTTATTATTATTATTATTATTATTATTATTATATTTTTGTTGGCAAAACGCTAGTCATTTTTGCCAGATTTATTAACGTACAGAACCCACTTATAAACATTATTGTTTCAAATTTGAAATGAGACTGAAGACAGTTAAGATAATTTGATTTCAGGTTTAAATTTAAAATGTACGTTTTTTATACATGTTTTTTTTTTTTTTTTTTAAATTTATGTGCCAAATTTTCATAATTTTATTTTCGCCATAAAAGTATATAATTTGTAAATGTTTAAATAAAACAGAAATATTAAGCACATTCCAAAATTGTCTACCATATAGAAATATCGTTAAGTTTTTTTTTATTTTAATTTACTGTGAATTAAAAAAAAAAAAACAAATTGGGACTGTTACTGTTGCTAATATTATTTTGTAATATTTATAATAACTACCTAGGTACATAAAATATATATATATACATTGTAATAAGATATGATGTCTATAAATTGTTTTTATACTTAATTTTATTTGAAATGAAAAAAATGTGCAATTTGTTTTATATAATTTTATTTGTTTTCATGTCTTGAGTTTTATCCCTCCAAAATGTTCATTTTAACAATTTTGTACACATTTTTTTTTTTTTCGTTGTTCTACCGTCTTTTTTACTGTAAGTGTTTTAGTAACTCGAACAAAATATTCTGTTGATTCTAATTTCCTTTGTAATATAGATAAAAAAAAACATTTTATGTATAAACGTTGTACCAACAGTACATTATTTACGGATTGTTCCCCGGACCATGTTCTCATTGTACGCGATTTTTAATCGTTCCTTAATGTCCAATATACCTCCTACCTGTTGTTTGTTTTTAAAACCATTATCAAGACATTTCGATGCCATTGACATTACTTATTGTTATTGGATTTTGAGCTGATAAAATTGAATATTATCTCTAATTGTATGGTCCTATGGTCATCATCACACAACCATTAGACAGGCATTCAGTCGGGCGCTTTTCTACCATCACATACCTATTCAGCAGCTATCAAAGTGTGTACGCCGCCGCCGACTTCAATATGGACAAAAATAATGTGAGTACCTTTAAAAAAACATCTTACCGTTTGTGTTCAAGCGTTAGACCAATAGACTTAATGTTTAAACATGATGTCATGTTGTGTAAAATAATATACATCGTTATTATAACTGGACGTTTTTTCAAAAAATATTATTACCGTACTGAGAAAGTTGTTTTACACCTCCACGTTAGCAATATATGGGGGGGTGTATTCATAATTTTGCAAAACCTAAAAAACCCATGTATAATAAACGCGTTGAATTCATAATTTCGGTATATTTTCAACGTCGTAATTAAGAAATTTACATAATAACACGAGCGAAATTACGAATTAAATTTTTTTCATCTGCGCCTTTATTTTTTCACGCCTCACAAACGTTCGACGGACGTAATAAGGGTTTATTTCGGACGCACACGCGAGTGTGTGTGTGAATAATAATTAGTCAGATATCCGTGCGTAAACGATATATGATTACCTACCGACACTTGCCTATTTCTACTACTATACACCTGTACCTGTAATATTATTTAATTTTACTTTTCGCTGTTTAATTATATCATCGATCGTGACAAGGAGAATATTGAGACTCGTGCGCGCGAGACCTATTAACGAGTTTATCGCGCAACATTCATCGCCCAACCAACCGATCGAAACTACAAAAAGCATAAAACGAGAGCAAGCAAAACATATTCATAGCGTTTTCGGTTCGATTTCGTTGCCATCGAAAAAACGCCCGCCTCTAATTTCTGACCACGGTCCGCGTCGTGAGTTTTTTTTTTCTCTAATAAATATCTGCCGCGAAACCAGCGCTTTCCCGTCGTCATTAACGCGCGAGTTAAAATCCAAAACGAACGTTGCTCTTCGCACGCCGAAACGATTTAAAAATGCCAACGGCCGACCAGCAGAAAATTAGAAATTCCAAAGTCTTTTGACCTATGGCGTGTACCTCGCGAAACGGACGTTGTCATAATTTTCATCTACTACTATATTATCGTACCGTTGCGGCGAGTAGTATATAAACTAATTGGGCAGCGCGTCGTTCCGACTAGCATTTTAATTGGACGCCGGCTATTATTTAAAATGATTCTTTAATATAACCGTTGAAATATAATAACAATGACATTTCTAAACCGTCTCTTAAACGCGCTGCCAAGTACGTTTTCTAAATCGTTAACTCCGCCTATTATATTAGGTAGATATTACGTACGCGCGAACGAACGTGTTACACCGCGCGCTCGTAAAAGCAAATTAACCAAACGGTCAAATTTCAATTTCCAACTGCTGATAAATTACGTTTTAACGATTATCAATTTTATCATGATAAAAGGTAATTAGTTACGAGTTGCGAATTGCAAATAATATTTTTAATTATTATTGTATTTTTACGTTATGATTTTCATGCGATCATTTAAATAACCTACAAATATTCGCGATGAAATAAATCGCGATATTATAAAATCTCTATAATAACGTGAAGTATGAATTTTCACTCGGTACATCGATTATAGTTATTCGTTTGCGTATTTACTATTCGATTTATATCGCTGTTATCTCTATGACTCTATATGATTCGCGATATTGTTGCACGGAATAAAATCAAAACATTTTCTTCCATTAATTTCGCTACCTATCTACTTATTATAAAAGAAAATGATATGCCTACGTGTGTATGTTTGTTAGCTCGATTATCATTACTGTATTATTAATAAGTCGTTTTCACCTACCTAATCGTGATTTTTTTATTCTTTTTATTCGACTATTAAGTATATCGCCGAATAGAATGACATGAAATTGAAAAAAAATAATAATAATCGCACAATCTTAGTTTGTCATCTGTGATGGTGCAATAGATCATCAGCCGCGTTCAAAGTTCGAATAATAAACAAACAAGTCGAATCCTGTTGTAATTGTCACTTCGCCCAGGTGAGTACCTATACAGAAAAATATTTTGTGGAAGGTTTATTGTCATAGATTTTTTTTAATTTTATTAATAATTAAAATGTTCAAAAAACACAAAAGTTATAGTTATAACTTAATAAGTTAATACATAATATTTTCATGAACTCTAAATTGAACCCTACAATGAAATATAAATTATTGTTCTTTCGTCTTTTCGATATCATTGATATCTTTTGATCATTGATTTTTAATTTACAAAAAGCATCAAGGGGCTTTATACCCTCATAAAATTCCACAGGGGACAATCGCTCTCCCCTTAGAACAACGCGAAGGGAAGGCAAACTGGAAGGTTTACGCCCAATCCCAAAGAAGTATAAAATTTTTATTTGGCATAGGTTCTCATCTGATATCTCATTGGGGTCCTGGTCAAAATCCCAATAAATCTTAATTATTTGTGGTAAACAATTTAAGTTTCGAATTGATAATTTAATCTAAAATAGCATTCTATTTTATAATTTAGTGCATATTTTTTAGCTTTTTTATTTTTTAATTTTGTCGTATCTAATAAAATCATTCGTAAATTACAGTTCTCAAAAAAGGCGTTTTAGTTTTTCATCAACGAAAGCCAAACCATGTGATATTGAGTTGACATTTTAATATTTAGGTACCTATTTAATTTATAATTTATTATAATTTAATTTTCATAACTTAATCATGGTAATAAATAATAATGTTCGGGATTTTGATTTGGTCCCTATCTCAAATCAAAATACCTGTGTTTGCAAGTGCAGCATAAACAAACACACAAGACGATTAAATGGCTTAAGCTGTGCTTTAAATCTTGTCGAGTGAAATATATTATATTATATCGATTGTAATAAAAAAAAAATCTGTACAACATTAAGGTATTAAACAAGTAGTGTGTTTTCTTGTCGCGTTTGATTAGTAATTAATCGTATAGGTTATAAAACAATATAATACAAAATCAACGCTAATACGGATTGTATAACCTGTGATATCGTCGTTGGGACGTAATAATCGTTTGTTTACAATATTAACACAAAAACAGAGAGTGAATTTCAACGAACAAAATGGTTGTACTGTACAACTTGTACATAATTGATATTGTAGTGATTCCTTTTTATAGGACGTTCATTTACGTATTTCGATCGGACGCGTACTGCGTGCAATAACAATTACGAATAGCTATCGTGATTCCTATTTACTTTTAATTTTTATGTTACCGTGAATAAAATTAACCGAACCTAAATTTAGCTACATAATTGTAGTGTTGATTTTCTTTTTTAACGCAGTATCACTCGTTAAAGAAACCAATAGATCAATGACCTATTATGATATAGTTTCAATATATTATTGGTTTTTTAGACACGGCCATTACTGGTTACTATAACACAGATATACACACACGTACTCCTCAGACGTCCAGTACGCTATCGAAAAAATCGATTTGAACATCATTAAATATAATTTACGTGTATCTTAGTCCGTGGTTTCGATGAATATGTTATTATTTTATTCGTAGTTCCAACAAACTCAATAATATTATGATAATGATAAAGCGTACTAATAATAGTAACGGTACGAAACTGATGCAATTATTATAAGTTATTATTCTTACATAATCAAATTCATTATAATCGCGATGATTGCGGGTATAAAAAATTCAGTCGTCGACCGGCGGCGTCGCTGTGCGTACAAATCCGCGCGAACCCTAGACCTAACCTCAAATCGACCCGTCCGGCCCGCAGTGTGGGTACACCCCCCGCGGCGTGGTCACACTGTTTTTGTTTTTTTTTTTTTCTGCCTCCGTCGAGCACGTTTGAATTTTGTACTCGCGTACCCTTTTGATAAGATAATAATTGAAACGAGTAAAATAAATAATAATTGTTGTTATGAATTCTCACGTCCACGCGCGCGCTCCTCGAAAACGTTATTGAAGACCTCGTCGATTGCGTTATTATTACTATTATTATTATTATATTACGTAAAACGGCGCACAAAGAGCGGGCCAGCTGCTGCTGCGGCCGTGTGCAATGCTCTCGCGCGCCCGCTGCCAGTGTCGTCGTTACCACGGGTCAAAAGTCGAGTACCGTAGAGAGTTGAGAAAAAAAAAAAAACATCTAAAATCGACGACGTTATCACCGTCATCAGATGATCATCATCATCGCGTGTACATGTGTACGATACATTATGTATATAATAATATGATAATATTACAAGTGGATTGATATTGTTATGTCGTGTGACAACTACTACAACTGCCGCCGCCGCTGCTGCTGCTGCTACTACTGCCGCCGCCGCCGCCGCCGCCGATTGTCACTCGCGCGTCGTAGTCCGCCCGCCACCGTCTCCGTAGCCTTCCCGCTCGGCGGCCCAGTCCGTATCCCGTCGTCGTCCGTTTCGCGCGTCAGCTGTTTCCCGATCTGCGCCGAAATCTCTCTACTCGAGTCGAAAACCGCTTTCGGCGCTCGTTAACGACCGTGTTTCATTTACGTCGCGAAAACGGAGGCCCCAAACGCCGCGGAACCGGGCGACGATGGCCAAACGACGACGACCACGGCTGCAGCAGCGCAACAAACCGCGTGCGGCGGACCTCCATCGGCAGCGGCGGCGGCACCGCGACAACAACAACAACAGCAGCAGCAGCACGCGGTCGGCGACGGCCCCGACGCTACTGGAAAACTACTGCGAGAAATCCCACTGACTGCAGTAAGCACTGTTTTCGACGTTGCGATCGAATAACGTATTCTTTTTTATTATAATATTTTTTTTTCGGGCGTCAGACCGACCGCCGATTTCGTCGGCCCGATTGTCTCTATGCCGCGACTGACTCCTGCTTTTTAACTCTCTCGGTGTAGTCGTGTTCCCGACCCCGGCGTGCGTTTTGTTCCCGCTCGCTCGCGCCGGCTTTGTTCGCTCGGACGTCGAGTGTTTACCGTCGGTCGGCTCGAGTACTGTGCGCACACACTGGTACCACCTCCTCCTACCCACACTTTGAACGACGAGTAGGTACGGTTTATATAATGTTCGCAATCGGTTTTCTCGGCAGAAACTAACCTAGCAGCACATTTATCGCGGTGCTCCCGAGTCGGTACGACGTTATTAAATATTTATTTACCCATCGCACTCGTACTATTGTCCACGCGAATCAGTATATTTTTTCATCGTCCGCTTCTTGATTCAATTTTCAAAACTCTCTGTTTCTGTACCGACCATTGACTTTTCGTGCCCGCATTGTACAGGTACGTAGCCGGCCGCGCCGTTCGTTTCGACGTTTGGTTGACGTGTTGGCTTCGATGATATTGTCTTTCGTTTTAACCGCCTACCTCGCGTTGGACGTGTCATCGGCGCTCGTAATGGCCTAAAGCGATATTAGTCTGAATACACCACCCCGATTGGTATAATAAATATTTTATTGCGTCTTCTGCCCATTTTAATAACGATGTATATCCGACTGAGTTTGTGAATATTTTTCAAATATGGCAGTCATTCTTTGTCTTTCTTTTGAAAACCCTGAACTTATTCTTTTGTTTTTGTCAAAGCAACAAGTACTTTTAAGTTTGATTTATTCACCGTCTAAACACCAATAATCGTTACTATAATATTTCAAAGTGATCTCTGCAAGGTCTATCTCATCATCTCAATATTATGTGATACTTGTGGGTGTGAACATTGAAAATATGCTCCTTTTAAAAATCAATTTAGATTGATCAAACCATTTTTTCATAATAGCTCTTATTTAAAGGTCAATTCTTGCAGTAATTAATTATATATATATATATTAAGTAGGTGTATATGTATTGTATTTTTATTTAATAATAAATCCTACTGGGTGGGAAATAATCAATTTGGATCGTTCAGTTATTATTTGCACGAATACTTATTTAAAATGTTATTACTGTTTTAGGCAGAAATTGAAATGGAAAATTTGATATCAAATGCTAATAGTGCTGGTCCAGTTTTCGGTTTAGACCATGTGACAAGTATTATGAAAGTTCACACTGCATATCTTGAGACGTTTTTGAGTTTACAAGAATTCATAATTTATGGAGAAGGTCCACTACCAATTCAGTATCGGCATTATATCGCAATCATGGTAAATAAATTGTAATTATTTTGATGAATCGACCGAATCAATAATAATAAATTAGAGTCTATTTAGAATAAGAGTACCTTCATTGTTAATACGAAGATGGCGTACGGTCGGTGTAACTGTCATTTTCATGCCTTTTTGGTTATTAATTAATTTGATGGGGGGGGGGGGGGTTACCGCTGATTCAGTAAAGTATAAAAGCTCGGTTCTGTATACATGATCTGATGTGCTCTTATTTTGAATAGTGCATAAATTTATTTTTAATTATGTTCTCTAACACAATTTTTTAAATATCTTATTACCAGTCAGTATTTAAAAGATGCTTATTTTACCATTTTAACTCAAATTTTTTTTATAGTTTAAAGCATGGAAATTAGATTTTATGTATTGAAAAATGCTAAATGATTCTTTTGAATAATTATACTGTCAATTTAAATTGTTTACTTCTTGATCTATGTTTTAACAATTTATATTTAGTTTTTTTTCATTAATAATTAATATTTTATTGAATAACATTTTTTATAGGCTGCAGGACGTCATAAATGTACCTATTTAATCAATTTTCATAAAAAACAATTCTTAGAACACGATGGTGATCCTAATTGGTTGAATGGTCTGTCACATGTTCCGCGTAAACTGAGAAACTTGTATGAAATTAATAAGATTTTAGCACATCGGCCTTGGCTAGTAACAAAAGAAGATATCAAAGTATGTATTAAACGTAAATTAATATTATATCAAAGGTTATGTTTGTATTTCCATTATTCTTAATACATTTTAATTCAAATATTTTATTTGTATTAAATTTATGGTGTTAATAACTCAAATTGATAGTAATTTTTATTTTATTTATCTCTTAGACAAATATTACGTATAGTTCTATAATATTAAGATTAAATTTAGTTGTAAACATCAAATATAGTTAGTGTAATGCTTACACTATTACTACAATATCTATTTTATGTTTACTTAGATTTTATCTACCATGTGATTAGGTGGTTATTAAAATAAATTTAAAAATGTTTTAGTTTATTTTTAATGTACTTTATGCTAAATACAAATTTACTTAAAATAATTATAAAACAACACATTTTATGATATTATATATATATATATATACGATAATATAACAAACAATCAAAATATTTACCTATATGTATTGTACCAAACTAATATAAATATATTTTTTTTATAGAAAGTCGTCAAAGGTCCTAACTCTTGGTCAATGTCAGATTTGGGACATGCTATTATACTACTTGTTCATTTTCATAGTCTGTGTAGCTTTGTCTTTGCGTGCAACTTAAATGATGAAATACCAAGAACTGGTAAAGTGACTGGTGTTTATTACAGACGTAGGAGTAAAACATGCTTCCGAGGTATGTTTGAATTACATATGTTATTTCATTATTTATAATTAATATCTTAAAATATTTTTATAATAAATGATGTAAATTACATTTATACTAAATATCTTATATTAATTGTATAGTAAAAAAATGTCTTTCTTATTTTAGATAACTGATATTTAAAATAATTATTTTATAGGTTATGCCGATGATAATATCCTATCTGATGATGAAGGCCTAGAATCCATAATGGAACGAATGAAAAAACTGAGTGACGTATTGCCAGCTTCAGAACAAGAACGTATACAGCGTTATGAACTTGTTCAGAGTCAGTTGTGCGATAGTGATACTTCTTCTGATAATGGTTTGGATCCAGATGTAAAGCCATACATTGAAGATTCTGGATATTCTTACTTGGATTGCTCACGTCGACAATTTGCTCAACAATCTTCATTTATTTTGCAGGTATATTTGCAACAATTTAAAAGTACACTATGTATTTTAAACAAAAGTTAACATTTGCAATATATTAAATTATTGATGTATATATCAATCTTTATGAACCTAAATTATATTAAGTATTTTATAATTAGATATATAATTTCTAATGGATATAATTCTATGACTCTTTGAGTATTAAAAAAATCTTGACTAATTCCAATATTTGAATTCCATGGCCTTGAGAAGGAATTTAAAAATTCTTAATTAATTAGTTTCAAATGTAGTTGAAGATTCTTAGAAAATGTAATCGAGGGTTTAAGTTTAATTAAGTAATTTAATACTTTTGTTTTTTTAGGTGAACTGTCAATCATGTTGGGCTTTACTATTTTGTATTTCGATTAAGTAATTTATTTCTATGCAGCTATAAATGTAATTGTTATAAACCTCAACCTATCTGAAGAAAATACTTATGTATAGTAAAATAATCTGAGTAGTTTGAATTTTGGTATTCTACAAATGTAATATATTTTTATTGTGGTACAATTTTATGAGAAGATTTAGGAGATTAATATTGCTTGTACAATAGATCATTAAAATATTATATTTAATCGTCCGATGACTACCAATAACAATGATAATGCCGCAGCAACAAAATGCTATATCAAATGTTAATGTTGACGAAAATTTGTGATCAATTTTGCTGTTTCAGTTGTCAAGAACAACACCAGAAGAAACAACTTTTACTATTACTTAATCATTTATTTTATATGGGAAATTCATAAACCGAAAACTAATATATTTTCACGACATAAGTTAGCTTGAGGGGCGGGTTTGAAAAGCTCGACAGGCTATGGACTGTAGGTTGGAGACCCCCGCTTTAGAACATAAAATATTAATTCAAGATATAGAGATCCAAAAATTGTAATTAATGAACAATTGTAAAATTATGAGTACCTCGTGTTTAAAATTATATAATGTTGACATATAAATAATGTACTCCAAGCCAAGTTACGAGGTAGAAAATAATAAAATTATGTACTTCAAATTATATTACATAAATTGTGTTAAGAGCTGTTGACTTAGCATACAAATCATGCTTTCTAATATCAAAATCACTGAATGATTATTTTATGGTATTATTTATATTTACTGTTGAATTATCTTAAATATTTTAATATACAGTTAATGTTTAATGATCCAATTAATTATTATTTTAACTATTTTCAGGAATTTTCTTGGGATCATCATGGTTATTCATTGATTAACCGTTTATTTAATGACATTGGGTTACTATTGGATGAAAAATTCAAGACTGCTTATAACATGACATATTATACTATGGGAGGCCGTCCTCATATTGATACTTCAAGATTTCGTCGGGCTATTTGGAATTACATTTATTGTATTTATGGAATGAGAAATGACGATTATGATTATGAAGAAGTTACACAATTACTTCGAAGACCATTAAGAGTATTTGTCAAAACAGCCACTTGTTATCCTGAACGTTTGAACAAAACGCATACTGAAAATGCATTAAAACATTTCGAATTGAGTGAAAAAGTAAATAAATATTTTGTTATTTCAATGTTAACCAACAAATATGTATATCAATATCAAATAGTTTTGCTTTATGATATTTTAAGATTTAATAAAAATCTTAAGTACCAAACTATCTAACAAGTTGAGTGGCTAATAATAAGAGATAAGATGTTGACAACCTTAAAAAGTACTAAAATTGACCAAAAAAAAAAAAGAAAAAGAAGCTTTAAAACCTAAACAATTTTGACATGAATAAAAATGTATAAATTAATTATATAAAAACTTTTTTAACAATCAAATATGTCGGATTTACAGGGCAATTTCAATAGAATCTTGTTTATTATATTAGATTAAAACAATACAATTTATGAATCACATATTCTATGAGCATTTTTATGGATTGATATATTATGTCTGTAAAAGCTTTTTTAGTCTGGTATAAATGTGAAAATTTTCTTCAAAATATAAAGCGCGAGGAAAATAACTTACAACGTATGAAAAACAAAATAAATATAGCTGAAATTCCCCAAAATGTGAAATAAAATCTACATAATTCCGAATCTGTGAAGCGTGAAATGAGTATGAGTTTTTAAATAAGAAGACATTGAATAGGATTAAAAGGAAAAAATGCAAGTCATCAACATCCTATCTCTACTAATAAATACAATGATTGATCTGTTTGTTAAACGTTACAGATTCACATCAATTTAATGATTATGGAAGCTCGAATGCAGTCAGAACTTCTATTTGTTCTACGTGCAGTCATGAACTACATGTTATGATACAAAGTAAACTATATAACATGCGTTACAAATTTTTATTGTTATAATTTTTCAACTCGTATACAATATTGGGTATACGATTTACATTATTAAGGAAACCATAATGTTTTCATATTTTTCTTTGCTTAACTTTTATATTAGCCAAACAAAATATTAATTTAAATTTACAATATTTTAAAGAGAAAAATTGTGTTTACATTATTATCATTGTTTTTACAAATTTATATTTTATATTAACTGAACGTTTTATCATTAAATCTGAATGTGATACGATTTTATATTGACATTATACCATTTTTACAAACATATATTTTAACTATTATTGATTTATATAATCCATATTTTTGTATAAATACTTAATGATTTTTACAGTAATAATTATTAAATTCAATGTTGTTTTACAATTTATGTATTGTTTTCATTTATGATTGTTTTTTTTTTTTTTTTATTTTATTTTAATCGTACAAATTTTTGAAATGTTAATCAAACTAATTGTTACCTAAAATCTAAAAATATGTATACTTTTAGAGTCTGATGCAAGAATAAAATCTAAACCAATATTATTATTGGTTTCTTTTTTATTAATTTTTAATTTAAATATATTTATTGTTTTTGTGTTTATTAAAAATATAATAATTATGTATTTAAAATGTTTCATTACTGTAGGTGTAGAGAGCACGTTTTTCAATAAAAACAGAAACGATGTAATTGTTTAACAAAAGTCAAATCTTTATTATAAACTTGAGGAAAAAATACAAATGTATAACATTAAATAATTTGTGAGCAAGACGTTTATTATTGAATACATTTCAAACACAAAATTCATTCGAAACATAGCAGCTCCATCGTAAAACATAACAATTAAATGTAATTCTACAAGAAAGTCATCAGTTCAAAAACATGATTATTTGGTGAAAAAAACACTTTCTTCACGAGTTCTTTCAGTCTTAAATCCATTTGAAAAATACATTATTCTATTGTAATTCTAAATATTGACAAAACCGTTTAATATTAATGTCTTTACAAAGACATTCGAAAAATAGGAAGTGGATGAACAAATCATATTTTTGAAACAGTAAGACTATATGTATTGTCGTATTGACTTTAAACTTTTACAGAAATTTAAATCGTTACACAATAATTGATAAATGGTTTGTCTAATAGAACATTTTTTTTTTTTTTTTTTTGTTGGCAAACAGAATTCACTAGTTACAATACAACACTTAAAATTAAACAGTTAAAATATCACATCCCTTTTCAGTGATCAGAATAGTGTGTTCGAATTGAGCACCTCTAGAATCGTCATTTGTTACTATGGTCCATCCATCATCCAACATCGCTATTTCATCACTTCCCTGCGTAATTACAGGCTCGATGGTGAACACCATGCCTGGTTTCATTACGCCTGGATAGCTATTATGCGAACTATGATAAATTACCGGAGGACCGTGAAAAAATGTACCAATACCATGACCAGTAATGCACGATATAACTTGATGATCGTTTTGGATAGCGTATTTCTCAATGGCTTTGCCAATTTCCGTGAAAAGTTGGCCAGGACCACAGGCTTTTATGCCTTTGTACATACATTGTTCGGCCACGCTCATTAGTTTCTTACCGTGTTCGTCCACGTTGCCGACGCAATATGTCGCCGCACAGTCGCCATGAAAACCATTCAAATAGACGGAAACATCAACAGTTATGAGATCGCCGTCAAGCATTGGCCGATCGTCAGGCACCCCGTGGCACAGGACGTTATTTATCGACGTGCAGACAGATTTTTTAAATCCGTTATAATTTAACGGAGACGGATACGCATTGTTGCTGATGATCAGATCGTGTACGAAACAATCGATTTCGTCAGTTGTCGCGCCGACTTTCAGTTGACTCTTTGTGCTGTCCAGTACGAATTTGGCAAATTTGCAACTTTGTTCTATCATTTCGATCTGACCTCTGTTTTTGATGTCAGGCGGAGTATGTTGGTCGGGTTCATCGGTGACATTTCCAGACAAGGCGTAAGACGGTAAGGTGACGTACTCGGGAACGGACCTGGGATCGCTGACATTGCCTAGACTCACTACATCGTAGACTCCATAATTTGTTCGCAATTTCGTCCAGAACGATTTCGTTAGCGGTCGATTGATCAACCACCGGTTCATGGCTGCTTTTTTGCATATGTTCATAATTTAAAGTTGACAATACTTTTAAAAAAAACGTAAAATCAGTTACGACTGAAACGAGTCACCGAAGAACGTAAACAGCGAACGCGTTCTCATAGGAAACTAATCTTAAAATAAGAAATAATTTTTAAAAATCCACTATTTTTAAATCTATATTAAAGATACTGTAATCAACGAACCCCATGAACCCCATAATCACAATAGATAATAACTATTGATTGGCTTTTTGTAAAATTAATTATTGTATTAAAAAATTATAAAACACCTTTGGCCAGGCGAACTAAACCCTTTTAAACATTTTATGAATAATATTATCAATTTCTTTGGTGTAATTCGCTTTGTTCCCAGCCAAATAATCGTGGTTCGTACCGGCCGATCGTTCGGTTCTTTCAGTCCATCGCCGGGGTAATTTTAACACATGTTTATGAAGTTTGCCCTTCAGAATTCAGTTGTGAGGAGAACATATTGTTTCTGTGAAACACACGTAGTAACAAAACGAACGAATCCACTTCGGGTATTTGTTACATTTTCTACAGGATTTTTAAACATAAGTATGTTTTAAAATATCATCGTGGAAGACCATATAAACCATATAAGCCTAAGGGTTTTGGGCATTAATCGAACATTTTTTTTTTTTAGTAAAACAAAACAAACACGGTGACTTTTGCCTGGCATTACAACGATAGACTTAGAAATAAGGATAATAGAGTGAAATCGGTTTGGATGAAAATAGATGGTTTTCTCTGGTTAATCTTACCGTTTCAGTTTTTTCAAATCGTCGTCAGATAAATACTGCGATTCATCTGAAATATTTATATGTAAGGTTCTTCAAGCATAATCGATTGTGATTTTTTTGAGAAAATCAAATAATTATAGAAAATTGACAAATTGTCATTAGGAATCCAGTCGTGAGTGATAGACGCCCAAATGGCAAATGGTATTTTATTGCAAGTGCCGTTTCGATATCAGAAGTCCAACTTTCGAAGCAGATAAATCTATTTCTATTTCGTCGTTCAAATGTTGCAATCGTTCCAGCTTAAATGTCTGCAAGTATTGATAGTATTGTTTCTAGAACTCAACCCACATCCACTCAAAACAACCAAATATCAGCAGAACAATTCAACATCAAGAAGAATCTAAAATTTATTTTTACTAAAAATTCGTTGAAAACGCATTATTGTTTTTTGAAAATATTACTGACTGACTGCACTAAAACCGAATTAAATGCCACATTGGAAAATTTTTATCTAACAGATCATTAAGGTTCATAAAACCGAATTAAAGGTTAATGCCATATCGAAAAATGTTATCAAACAGATCATTGAGGTTCATTCGACTAAAAAAGAGAATTTAGTAATAAAATTAAAAAATAAGATTCAATTTACGTGTACCTTATGCCCTATGGCTTATATTATAACACAAGCTATCAAAATGAAAAGGATTATCACTATTATTTATAAATATATATAATTTTTTAACCAATACTGCCTACTCCCATTAGTCCTAGCATTGCTTACAAGTAATACCTATCAACATATTTTATAATATTAAACTTTATTTATACTATTATGTTTTGATTAAAATAAATGTAATTGGTGTTCCTCCAATGAATCGACCGTACTCGGATCTAGAATCTGAGTATCTGTAACTATTATCCACCAATGATAACGAGTGTAATCTGTAGTTACAAATAATTTATCGCCGTTTCGTTGTGTATATCTATGTGTCAGGAGGATACGTTTACACCACACAGTTAGATACGCGTAATTTCTGTTTCGACCTATAAAAGTGTGAAATATTTGTGTAAGCATTAGATTTTAAATGGCTATTGCAGTTGTTAGTTTTCTACCTACTGTAGTACCGCTCTGTGCGTTTTCTACGATATCGGGTGTGGGAAAACAAATCACTCTACGATTCCATCCGCTGGCAAGGCCATATCTGAGGGGGGGAAGGGGGTCCACGGAGTCCGGAACCCCCCCAAATTAACTCTAAGTAGCATAAGTCAATCCAATTTCTTACAATTAATTTGTTATATTTTCGTCAATTTACTAAACATAATTTGTGACCCCCGCTAAAAAAAATCAAGATACGGCCTTATCAACGTACCGCCGTCACCGTGAAACCATAAACGTTATATTATATATTTATATTAGTAAATACCTAATTATTTATATATATATAGATACACGCATAATATACACAGGTATAAGGTGATTTTTCTAACGTGAATTCCGCCATATATAGTAAAATAAAAGTCATCGTTCATTCTCATTGGACGTGGTTCGATTGAAGACACACAATAATCGCGCCAGCGCCTATAGTTAAAATGTGAAATCGCGGGTGGCACAGTCAAAACGGAAACTCGGTAAAAACGGATCGTTTCATACAATTTGATTTGCCGCTCGATAGAGATGGCAAACGGTAGGAATAGAATAGTTCGATCTTTCCGGCGAATAAATAGTACTAAACCATACAGTTGTCTGCGTTCATCGCGTACAGTTGTTTGTATTTTTTACGAACACCATAATATAGTGTCTCTATAAAGCCTATTGTGTAGTATAAAGCCCCCCGGGCCGTTCGATGCGTTTGTCGTGGATCGAGCATCGCCGGCTCGACGTTGGCAGCACCGACGCACGTTGTATTGGACACACTGCCGCCTCCTCTGGGCGGCGGACGGGTGGAAGAGCCGACGATCGCGCCCGAACGCTGCCGACCGCGATGTCGCCAAGGGATTTCTCATATATTTTTTTTTTTTTGTGTTGATTTCTCACGGAAACTCGCTATTTAATCGGCGGCTAGTTATTTCGTTTATTCTTCCCTGCCGGAAAGTTATTAATTTTTTTCGCGCCCGCCGCACGGTCAGCACGTACGTGCCGTCAGCCGGTGTTTCGACCATTCGACGACCATCTCCTTCGCCACCCTCTCGCCCGTCATCGTAACGCCAAAACCTCGACGACTGGTCCGCACCGCGTCGCCGTCGTGTTATCTTCGAAACCCGTCGACCGTCGAATTTCTTTGTTTGTGCGTGCGCGTCACGTTTGGCGCCGTTTTCCACCATCGCTAGTTACGCGCACCTGAGAACCCGCCGTCATATACGTCCAGAAGTGTAAGTATAATATCGTGGTCGCCGCTAATATTATTACTATTATTGTTGTTGTTGGCATCGTCGTCAGGCAGACACATGTGCGTCGTGTTCGTGAATCCACTGTGATGCGGGTTTTCCGTTCGGTACGCTCTTTGTCGATGACCACATGTTTGCCACTGACCACTGACCGCCGTCGCGCAGTCAAATATCAGTCCGATAATTTTTTTCTCGTATTTACCATTTTCCGTCTCACTATTACTGTAATCATTGCTGAGACCGGGAGTCATGTTTCGCGAGACTTGAGATTTTAGTTAAAATGTTCATTTTTCACTTGTCCAGGCAGAGTTTGGTCATTTTTTAGCGTTTTAGAGTTAATTCGGAGCAGGCATTCACACTCATCTTTGCCCTGTTTGACTAAACTTACCACTTGGTTTTCAGTCTCGATTGAAATCAGTGCAAATCTCTTTTCTGAACCCTGTGAGAGAATTGTCTAAAACAATATTTTTCCAACCAAGATCTTGCGTGGACGCCTTGCCCTGACCCTGTCAGACAATTATGATTGGTTAATTTTGTAATGAAGTTGATAATATTTTTATTAAATTGCGATAGACTTTGGCTCAGATTAGGGGAAATGTACTTTAAAATCATCCAATGCAATTCTTTGAATGCCATTCAATATTACAGTTCACTGACGATAATTTCATTATGTCCTACCTCGTATTTGCATAGTCGAATTTTCTGATTGAATAATTTCAAAATGTGTTCCATGTTTTTTGTATCGTTGCCGATTGTCTATTTAATGTTGGTCAAATAATTGGTAAATTATAGATGACTGTCATTCATCGCTTGCACTATATCCATGTGCTTACATGTTTACTTGTTTTTATGTTCTGAGAATTTATACATTCTATTATCTAAGCGCTATTTATTTTACGACTGTGCATTTAGTTACTCTGGTATTTCATCCAAAAATCACTGATACCAACTACCAAATATGTCACGGATATCATGTTTCACTCTAATGTGTAAAATTTAAAGCTAGTCGATTGTTTATTTATTTTTTTATAGATGATAGAATCTTAATGATGGTCTGTCACATTTATTATTAACTTAATATTAGGTACCCAATACTGTTCTAATTCAATGATTACGAAGCCACACCCTGTATATGGCATATCAATTTATCCAACAATTGTGGGTTGAAAAATATTCATTTTATTACATGCCTACATAGCTAATATTAAGATATAAGTTCTAATAAAATTTATATTTTCTAATCTTAATATTAAATAAAATGTGTTTTGGATATTTACCACAAATTATTTTTTATACCATGGCTGTGGTAACAAATATCCATTTATAACTAATAAAAAAAAATTAATTATTTAGGTTTGTGTGATATGTATTTTGCATTTGGATTTTTATATTTTATAAGCATGTCTACCTCAGTAGTACCTATTAGCTATTAACAACATTTTTTTAATCACAATTTTATATTTATTTATAAAATTATTTGTATATAATTTTTAATAGTTGATTAAAATGTATTGTTGTTGATGCATGGTATTTTATTAATTAAAATTTTAAACCCTAAGTGATTCAGATGAATTTATGTATTTATTACTTTACATTAAGGTAACTATGCCATTACTATATTGGATTTTACTTAATATTTCTAAGATTTACTATTTCTAGTGACCTAACATCCTGTTAAGTGTTCTTAAGATTATGAAATTAATCATTGATATATAGTAGGCATTTTTAGCATTCTTTGAATAGTTTGAATAACTAATTAAAATTACAGTTTATGGTTTCAAATTTTGTTTGTGTTATTTTTATACAAATATATTCTAATTTAAAAGTAATTTATTTTTAGCTCTAACTCTTTATTAATGGATGTAATAAATTTTTTTTTTACTATTGCAAACTTTAAAATAACTTATTACTAATTAATTAATAATTACCATAAAATCATACAGTTAGTATTAAGTTCAGTTAATATAAAACTAATGTGTAATATCACTGATATCTAGTATCTACACTTTCAAAAAAATATTAGCAAATAAGCGTATTATACTTGCATATCTTTAAAATCTAATAAGTTAGTTTCAGTTATTTACATTTACAAGAACTTCTCCAGTACAAACCTGTGTAAATGTCTTCTTAAAAAGTAAACTGGTGAGGTTTTAATAAATTTGTTGGTTTAACAGATTTATAATAATTCTGGTATACTGTTTTTAACCATTTTAATGAAGTGATTGAGAAATACAGATCCAGATTTTCCTCCTCCACCTACATTCTTGACATTTCATTTAATTTTATTTGTTACAACATTAATTCCATTTGATAATTTATCGTATTATCATCTTACAATTCAGATAATTTTATAGTTGTTTATTATCCCTGTTAAATTGTATTTATCAAATAATTTTCAATAGTTTTAAACAAATTTTTATCATTTTAATCAGTATTGTTACATTATAGATTAATTTGTAGCACACACATATCGACGTGGTCATTTTTATTTGATATTTTTTTTAGCTAATAGCATCAATCTAATTCTTAACCTTATTAAATCAGTCTCGTGAGGGAATAAATCTCTGATATAGACTGCATTAAATATTTCTAAAGTTAAAGTGCAACCTTATACTTAGTAAGTATAGCCCTTTTTACAAATTGATCAAATTTTATTCTAGAATTTGAACTTATTTTATAGAATATGTGAGTCTGAACTATTGTTGAACTAAAAGAGTAGTAAAAAAAGAAAACATTACAAATTGGAAAATGTTTACCCTTTTTTACCCAATATGGAAATAAAACAGCATGATCAATTGAAATGATAAAAAAATGGTTTAAAATTTTTTTATGCACTTTAGTTATATAATATTGGCTAAAAAAAACTTATCATATTTTATTTTATCTACTTAAAGACAAACAATTTTTATAGTAGATTTATTTATGTGCATAGAAATAAACACATTATTTTTCATAAACAATTAATTGTGTACATTATCAAATTGTGAGATTAAACATAAAATTATTCATTTAGTAATTTATGAGTATGTTTGATTTGTAATTAATAAATTATTGGTATACCTACATCTTTTTATTGTTTTTGGCAAAATACATTTTTAGTTGAGAAATTGTATTTGACATCATTAGTAATGTATAAACTTTTATTTGAATACTCTTTTATAAGTTATAAAATCAGAGGCTTTATTTTAAATGTTTTTGATTTTAATTGAAAATTTACAATTTATTAATCAAGTTTTGTTGTTTAAATATATAATTTTTTTATTATTGTATATATTTGTTATAGACTTTTTGGTTTTGATGCTCAACTACCTCTGAATATAACAAACAGCAAGTGTTAAAAATGGTTGCCGACAGTTGCCCAAATCCACAGAGTGTGGGTCGAGAATTCGTTCGTCAGTATTATACTATGTTGAATCAATCACCTCATTATTTGCATAGGTAATAATAAAATAACTTTTAATTGATAATAATTTTATGGGTATTTGGATATGTTATTGTGTTTGTGTTAGTTGTATACAATAATAATGTATAAATGCTATAATAAACTATCATACGTAAAATATAATATTTATTTAATAATCAAGTAAAAATCATTGTATTTGTTTAAAATTCCTTCTTATCTAAATTTTTAATTTTGTAATCCTATTTTGTTTTATTTAAGCTTTATTTTTTGTTTATAATTATAAACTAATTTAATAGTCAACAGATTTAGTAATATCTAAAAATGTATTTAAATCAAAAAATTATAACAATTTTTAATTTGATTAACCAAATAAAAAAATAGTAGTTATAAGTTTCTGTTATATGTTTCTTTGATATTTTGCAAATTATTTATGGAGAAATATGTTTATTTTCTAGGTTCTATAGTAGTGATTCATATTTTGTACATGGTGGTTTGGAACCCTATAGTCGGGACATGACTCCCAGTATTGGCCAAAAAGAAATCCATAAACGGGTACAAGAATTGAATTTCCGTGATTGTCATGCTAAGATACTGCAAGTCGACTCACAGAATACTCTTGGAAATGGTGTTGTAGTGCATGTTACTGGTGAATTATCTAATTGTGGACAACCAATGCGCCGTTTTGCACAGACATTTGTATTAGCGGCTCAGTCACCTAAGAAGTATTATGTTCATAACGACATTTTTCGTTATCAGGTAATTAATTTTTTTATTTTTGTATAAACAATACCTTGTGATATTATATTTTTAATAAATTTGGTAAATTCTAGGATGTAATGTTAAATGAGGATGATGTTAATGAAGAAGTAGATTCTGGACAGTCAGACGGTGAAGAAAATGGAGAAGTTGAACAAGCCCCTGTTATTCAACAACCACAGCAACATCAAGTTAATTACTATAATAATCAAACACAAGGACAGGCTTTAAATGGAGTTGCTATGAATGTAATTCCTTCGGTTCCAGTACAACAGATGCCACCTGAGCAAATTCCAGTTCAAGTTCAACAACACATAGTGAGTATTTTTATTTTGAATTATATAAATTGCTATCAATTTTTAAATGTCTTCTACATATTATGTAATGTTTAATGCCACATTACATATCTATAAATATTTGTTAGCCATTGATTGATTAAGCATAGCCATATTAATATAATAAAAATTGTGTTTTAGCCTACTGTCACTGCTCCAGTACAAAATTCGGCTCCTACTGTTCTGTCTCCAAATTATGTTGTTTCTAGAACTCAACCCACATCCACTCAAAACAACCAAATATCAGCAGAACCACCTAAAATTCAACATCAAGAAGAATCTGTTAATCATCATGTGGAAACAAAAGAAATACAAGAACTTGTTAAGAAGGAAATCCCGAATACTGAAGGTATATTCCTAACTTAGAATTTTTAGTTTTTATTATTTTCTCAGGGCTATTATCTCATGCACCGGTTCTTTTTGTACCACGGGAAACTCCAGTAAAAATCTCTGAACCTGTGGACCTTTTTATGTTTCTGAGCAAAACCAATTATTTTTAATAACTCAATTATAAGTATTAATACATAGTTAATAGCATTTGTAGATTTATTAAAACTACATATTATCTATTTCTACCATATTTCATATAGATATTCGTGTATTCTGTGTGTACACGGTGTATCACAGGTTAAGATCCGTTGTTTTAATGTATACAATATGATTATTCTTATTGAATATAATTATTAAAATGAAAATACTATTTTAACACGTTCACGTCCACTATTCCAGAGGTCGCGCCTACCCAGCCGCGTAAATATATCAGCTATACCATATTCATATTGATAACGAATCGATAGACATAAAAATGCCGGGAAATCGAAACCAGCTGTTTCTTGTTCTAATACTTCTACTGAATGGCCGTGCTAAATATCATGATCGATTACCACCAGCCGACCTTTATAGATAATAATAAAAATAATTGTCGTCATCCGCATTGAAGGTGTTAAAAACAGTAATCATTAAGTGTTGATAAAAGGTGGTATACCTGTATTTCTAGATATCTAATATTCTTATCTTATTTTAAATTAACACTTCCATTCACTACATTTTATCTTAATTCATTGTACAATTTAAAATAGTAGAAAAGTTTAATGGTGTTCCATCACAATTTTAATATTTATTATGTGTCCAAGTAAAATATTTTACTTCAACAATAAATCAACTTCAATATAATGAAAAACCAAAATTTGTATTAACTTATGTTGAAATAATACTGCAAAATTTAAAAATACTGCATGTATTAATTACATTTATTTTTATTTGATATAATTAAATTATTATTGTAATGATTTACTATAAACGTTTAAATTTTGTTTTTATTAATTTTAGCTGTTTCCCCTGGAGATCAGCCAAAACCATTATATGCCCAACTGTTCAAGCCTGGTGGGCGGTCATCAGAAACTCACACTACTGAGGCCCCTCAATCAGTACCAACCCAAAATTATTCAACGCCGTCATTACCCAAATCAACCTCACCAGTATGATATTAGCTTCAAAATATACGTATATTCATTTTATTCTTAATTGTTGAATATAATTTTCATTTCAGGTTCGAAACAATGATTACTCAGGCAACTCCTTTTCCAATAACCAGTATGAACAGAGAAACAATGTAAATAGAAACATAAGGAACAACAACTATAACAGCAGAGGTGGTGGAATGGGTGGAAGGAATAATATGAATGAAAGGCCCAATAGAAATACGTTTAACAACCGTGACAATGGTTTGTGTTCTGAATTTATTTTTTCACTTATGTTTTTAAAATTAGTATTTTTATAATTTGTGTATCAAAAGTTTTTAATCTTAATCTGTACATTTTTTATTTATTACTATTTAATTTGATTAATATATTTTTGATATACAATAACCCCAAAAAACTTTATTTTTAAATTTTTTTATAATACTATTGATTTTATTTAGGATACAACAGTGGTCCTGGAAATGATATTAGAATTAACAGAGGCAACCAATCTGGTTCTTATAATGGTTTATTCCAATCAGATGATCAACAATTGTTTATTGGAAAAATTCCTCCCGAAGTTCAAGAAATTGACTTGAAGGTAAATAAACTGATGAATTAAAAATAATTATTCAAATAATTAATATTTTAATTTTTTAATATTTTATTTTAGAACTTATTTGAAAAGTTCGGTAGTTTATTGGATGTACGAATAATGAAAGGAGGCAGTAAAACAGGAGATCCATCTATGAATGGAAATTTTGGTTTTGTCATTTTTGAAAGTATAGATACGGCACATAAAGTGCTAAAAAGTCGAGTAAGTATTACATTTATTTTATTAAAATGCAGATTATACAAGAAAATATAAATTCTTTTTTGTTAATAACTTAAATATTGTTAAAACAAATATCTATTATCTTAAAATCTATTAAATAAATTAACCTTTCGCAGGCGCGCTACTGTGTATAACATGAGCAGGCGCGTGTCATACATCATAATATGACGTGATATACATAGAATTAATGATAATTAAATAACTTTTAATACAAATATTTGTTGGGAACATTTTACTTTTATTTATACAATATTTTAAGAATTTATACATATTTTTTTTATAATTTTAATACAGTAAATATGCATGATAAATTAATCTGATAAACTATCATGTTCCGAATCACTGTCAAAATTATCGTAATCAATATTTTCGTAACTAAGATCACCGTCACTATCAAAATCTCCAAGATTGTTTCCTACTTCTTCGTCTGATAATTCTTGTAACATACGCGCAATATCAGCGTATGAGGTGAAAAAAGCAATATACGAAAAAAACAAAAAATAATATCACGACCAGACATATTTTGTGGGATCAGACTGAGTTGACTGAGAATTACATCAATAAAAATACATAAGATAACATAACAATTATTAAGTATTTTTAACATGTATGTCATTGTGGAATAGGAAGAACCCCAGTATTAATAGGGATATGTTTATAAATCTATAATTGTAGTACAAAATGCGCACCTGCCAGAAGGTTAAGTATATTTTGATTTAATATCAATATGGATCTTTAAAATCTTAGTAGTTTGGTAATTTATATAAAGATTGTTTATATATTGTAAAACAAAAATAAATAAAATGTTTATTGTTTTTCTAGCCTATAATGTTTCCCGATGAAAATGGTATTAAGTTGAATGTAGAAGAAAAGAAAAATAAGTCTAGAAGTTCTATGGTGAACACTGATGGTGGTGGCGGTGGTTTAGGCCGTGGTGGTATGCGTCCAGGCAACAATCGCGGCGGTTTCAACAGGAACCAAAATGATGGACCTAGAAATAACTTTAGGCGTCAAAATTAATGTTAATTATAATTATAAAAATAAAAAAACAAGTTTAATTTAAAAAAGAACTATGATAAATACTCAAGATGACCAGAAAATCCCTATTAAAGACGCTGTGCGGAATTTAAGAGACTACAATTTTATACTGTTTTTCTAGATAGCTTCAAGTTTTATTTCCCTGCATTTATGATCATCTATTCTATTAAAGTATTTGATATGTATGTGTATATCCATTTTATAGTGTTATACCTCAAAATAACGACTGTCTATAACATATAAAAAAAGGCATGTATTAAAATCATCGCAAACCTAGTCAAGCAAATTTTTTTTCAATATTGTTTTTAATATATTTTTTTCTGTTCACAAATTCGTATCGTTTTAATTTTAATAAGTAAATATCTTCACCTAAATTAAAAAATTATCATTATTTGTTTTTGTAAAAATATATATTTTATTAAACAGAATGATTAAAAAAAAAAAAAAATTTTTTTTACCTACGCATTGAAATAATTTTTAATCATTCTGCTATATACGAATACACAGATTTGGTTGGTTACTTTCAACCTAATCTTAACTACTTTAAACTATCTTAATATAAATGTGTATATATATATATATATACATATATATATGTATATGTATATATATATATATTTTTTTTTTTTTTGGAATATGCCTTGTAATTTAGTTGTATTTATTTGTACAGAAGTGCTGAATTAAAGCAACAATGCTTGAGTACAATGCCCATTTATGTAATTTTGATAAGACTAAAAATAGGCTATCTGATTTTTAGTAGGGCTTCCTCGACTTAATAGGAATAACATTGAAATTTTTATAAACGATATATATTATTATGATTTATACCTCCGCCCTCCATTTTTTTTTTTTTTTTAATATACATTTCTTTTTCTTATTTATTTTTAAATTTATTATTATTATTATTTTTTTTTTTTTTTTTGTGAAAAAAGTATGTTCATTTTAACGTAAACAAATTAAATAAAAATAAGTATTTTTTACTTCCTAAATTTTTAATTTATTTTCCTTTTACTCGCAGAGTATGTCTAATTGATATAAATTGTATAGTGCCGTACAATTTAATATATTTGTATAACTGTAATTTTATTTTACATAGTATTTAGTATGATATTTTAAACACTCGTGTACTCTGTTCCGAATAAGAAGTAACCACAACGAAGCACCACATACCTTGTGCATTATTTTCGCGTGTTTAACCGTTGCACATTGTTGTGCCTATTTTAAGATCGAAGCGTGTATCTGTGTCTCTTATTGGATGGAACAATGTAGTTAAGATTATCTCAACACAATTGCAGTCGATACTATTCTATCACACTTCCGCCAGTGGCTGTTTGGATGACTGCATTTTTAAAACGGCGACCGTCCATACGCAGAAGTCTGTCGCCGCCGGGGTTACTTCTTATTTTGAATAGAGTATGTTTTGTTTGTTAATAATTTTTTTTTCTGTTAACTAGTTAAAGCCAAGAATTCCCAACTTCTAAAAATTCCATCGTGAAAATTGAACTGGTAATATTATGAAAGCTGTGTTGTAAAATTGGAGAACAAGGACACAATAGAGTATGGAATATAATGTTCACTTTTATTTAAAATTGAATTGAATTATGATTGCAATAATTCAAGTTACAATTATAATAGTGTATCAAATGATAGAACAATTAATTTCACTTGGCAATGAATTAATTAGCAAAACAGATTTGTTTATCATTTGTTTTGCTCTAATAATTGGATAAAATCTAGATTATTTTAATTGATCTTTAGTTTGTAAGACGATTGAAATTGAGAATTATTTTTACCCTTGTCTAAATTACTCGGGCTCGTCTTCTTTGGAACTCGTGTACCTATACGGTTGTCGTAGTTATTATTTCTTGGTTTCTTATTCGAATGAATTTCTTTTCAGTATTTTCATCTGTACCAAAATTTACCACTATCTCATCAATGTAATTCAGCGAGAAATACACAAGTTATAATCTAAAACAATATTGTGTAGACCGAAGACTAATAGTTTTCTAATTTGTACACGATCATCAGATTTGTGAGTTCACTACAGTTTTGATAAAAAGAAAATTTAAAAGGTAGTTTTCAATCTGCTTTAACGATTAAAAATAAAAAAATGTTAACCGAATTAAATTTTGCTAGTCTAGGTATATTCTATTTTATTCCATTTATAATATGCTCGTTTATTTATTCCATATTTGCCACACCAGGCACCTGCTATCCCTCCAATCTAAACATTCTTGTCCGTGACTTAAATATTTTACTTTTAAATTTCATCAATATTACATGTTAGACCGACCGTTTTGCAATTATTTTCTTGCAACAATATTTCACTCGCCCAAACTACCTTCATCGAATCAAAAGCTCTAAAATTGAAATAAAAAATCATTCCAAAGTGAAACCAAGTTTATGTACCTATTTAATATTAATTAACCGCGTTTCTTTTTATCGGACCCAGAGCCCCCCTTCAGTCCACTTACTCTGATTTAGGTTTCCATTGCTCGGGTACATTAATTAATTGTATGTACTCCAAACATTGTTATTTGTTAACTGTCCGTGAACAACCTACTGTAGGCCGTACAATATTGATGAGAACATTAAAACGACATTGTCCCCCGAGTAAAGTACCAAAATATTTTCAAGAGGATGGTGGGTATAAATTTGGACTTTTGGAGCTAAAATCTTCAAAACAAAGTTACGGCGGCGGCGGCGTATAAAAGGTAGTTTGTAGACTATGTTAAAGCCTTCATAATAATTAATAAGCATCTATTATACCAACTTCGGATCTATATACATGCTTCAGGAGATATAGGTAAGCATATTTTATTATTTGTATGATTATAATATGTGAAATAATGTCCAATAAGAATTTCAAATTTATTATTTCTTTGTGATAGCATTGTTTTCAATACTTAATCAACAGAGAGAGCTGAAGCGCAATAATATATATTATATCATACATTAACAGATGGAACACATTTCCTATTCCGAATATAGTTTAACGTGTTTGGTTTGGATCAGTCGCCGTTCAGACTTCAGACTCGTACGACCAGTGGATCGCTCAAGCACTACTGTTGCTGCGATAATCGAAGTTTACCGAAAAAAAGGTAGGTAAATCATTATTTAGTTTCTAAAAACTTAATAAATTTCAATTATTATTAGTTAACTTATTTTATTATTTTAAAATTTACACGATCTATTTCTAGAATTTTTACCCATTATTGGTACAATATTTTTTCTGTAAATTATGTATTTTAAAGTTCGATTAGGCTTATAATATTAGCTAATAATAGCACCTCACATCAACCTCGCTAAAAATAATAGTATAATATACTTATTATTTATTAATATTCATACTAAGCATAAATGGATAATGTAATTAGTACCTATGCTACTTAAATCGTAATTATTTTAATTAATAACTTTTACAGTTACAATTTACAATGCAATGGATAATAAATTTAAATAAGGGTTTATTAAACGTTAATATTTTTTACAATAGGCACTTTAATAAGTTGTATAAGTACCTAATAAATCAGGCAGGTGCTTAGCTAATAATATTATTAACTGCAGTTGAATTTTCCCTATACGATTTAGTGCTATAAATATATTATATTTAGTATTTATTAATTACAATACCTTCTAATTAAAATCATATAACCAAATTATAGGTAATCTTATATAGTTATGTTTATGTATTAGGTAGGTTACCTACTTTTCTAGGTTTAATTTTATCCGTCCCTTTCAAACCCTAACTAACTCTAATGAAAAATAATAAGTATGTAAATATAAAGACCACGTCATTATACCTATGCTACATCAGGGCTAACTTAGGCGAGGGGCGTCATGTCGGCAATTTTTAAATTTACCAAGCCATGTAAAAATAGATGTATTTATATAATCCTGCTTTCAATTTTTCCATATTATATTACGGACTGCATTGTTGTATCAATGTCAATGGTAAAATAATTAATTTAAAAACTAAAATATAATAAATAATCGATTAGGTAGTACACCGTACCTACCATACCAGTAAAAACCAATAAATGATGAATAAAAAACTCGAATTCTATTATTTCAGCGGGTCAATTGGTGGAACTATTTTAAAACTAAGGGTAGCAAACGCAACCCTGATCCCCCTTCCCTTAAAATGACGTCTCTCGTGGCTTTCAGTTCATATTTTAATCAGTGTCGGTGTTATGATGATTTGCGAGACAAAATCTCTCACAAAAAAAGCCCCCCATGTCGGTACAATACAACTATTCGTTCTAATATAATTAAACTATTTCGAATAATCGGATATTGAAATTTCAGTTAAACATTTTTACGAGCAGTATGTATCTAACGATTTTCACTCTAAAAAGAGTTTATATTTAATTCTATAATAATATTAATACACGGAAATACGCGAAACCCTTGTGCGGACGTAAAAGAGCGTGCATTTTTTGCACGCCCCTCGCGCCAGGACTGCATATATAATATTAGTATATTACATTTGTACAATATCTTTTTTTGCAATATTACGTCCGCTGTCTGTATGACTAAAGGTCTACTGTACACGTGTTCTAAATAAATTTATATATATGTAATATATTTATGAATAGAGTATAATAAAATATACAGTCTAAAGTATAATGTATTTTAGAAGTATGATAACAAGCCTAAATATTCAGATTAAGAGTAGGAATACTAATGTCTGAACAGCTTTATCTACACATACATGTTATCGATAGCTTTTCCGTTAGGTCATTCGGATAATAATTGGTATTATAAATCGTTTTGTGTTATAAAAACCTTGTTCCGGTCAAAATATTATTCGATAAAAAATATCCGGTGATGATAATAATAAATACATATGTAAATATCATTACACAAGAAACTAGAAAACAAAAAAATATTATTCGTCGTTTTAAAAATCGATGCGTTTATTTTCTATTCGAATTATCTATAAACGAATTGAAAAATTATTCAATTGAAAATTAACCACTAAGATTTTAGAATTATTTTAATCGGGTCGCGCTGGTAATCCCTTTCTATAACACACCTACCCGATGTGTATCTGAAATTCTGATTTGCCTGTGTTTGTGATACATTATAATTTTATAACCTGTCGGTGGTATCCTTCGATAGTCCTGTTTAAGTTTTATAATATTACGTACGATAATTATATACGTAAATGTGTTTCACTCCTTTTTTTAAAATTAATTTATATTTTACACACTGGTAATAAACTAAACGAACTGATTAGGTATCAAAGTTTAAAACGTAAAGGTGTTTGTATTATATGTCCAATAACACGTCGAGTCAAGGTTTTTGTTTACACTTGCAAGTTGCATTACGTGTAATTATTGTTGTATTTAATGATAGATTTCCGTCGATATACCTTTTATGTTGTATTCAACACTCGGATAGGTCTCTGATAGTTTATCTCGTATTATGCTAATTATTATTTCTTCTAAATAGAACATATACCTACCCACATTCTACAATAGGTATAAAAAATAAATCACCGCGTCGTATATAATTAATAATATTTAATGCACATTTATATATTATCTAATCAATTGTTTAACATTACTTTCGATGGCTACGTATTACAAATTATAATCATCAATTTTTTCATATTTATATTATACAGTATGTGCCAAAAATATCGAAACATTTCACTAAAAAAACTGTACTGAAATTACTATTTCTACTTTATACTAATAAATAATAATATGGCGTTAATCTGTCGACTGGACATTCAAATTCGTTTTTAGATGGCAATAGTTATTATATTATTCATAGCAACATGTTCATAAGTTAATAACCAACTGGATGTACCTACTAATGTACTTGCATTTGAATTAAACGCTCTCAGCATATTATCTTTTAAAGTTTAAACAAATAAAATAAATTTTTGCAAAATTAATTAACCCAATTAATAATGATTACATCTATTTAATGTTAGTTATGGACAGTAAATTACTGGACAAGACTATTGACTGTAATATTGTATTGTATTAATTGGTTCACGGGGAATGGGGGGATACTATTGTATTAATTGTGTTGGCTAGTCATTACACAGACATATGCATATAACTTAATGAGTAGAAATATAACAACGAGAACTTTTATTTATAATTTTCAACACGAATTGGGTGGTCCTGATTTGTTTGTATGGTTTTAAATTGACAATAAAAAACAAGAATGACCATAGTAATTAATCCTTTTAATCATAAATTATTATAATTAATTATTACATTATGAATAAACTGTATAAATTAATTTTCGAAGGAATTTAAACTCCCAAAACTCTCCTCAAATATATATCCTTGATTCCAAGACTCAATTTGAATTATATTTTTATTACCTATAAAATACAACAATGACTAAGCAGTAAACAGTCTTGAGTTTTTTTACAGGGCTACATCGAATAAAATAACTACAGAAAAACTTCTATTTGTGAAGATTTTTTTAAAAGTGGACACATTCCCAATACTGGGCACTTTTAAATTCCCCAGCAAAAATATATAAATGTATATTCACCATGAGGGTTATTCGCTCTGAATAGTATACAATTTGAACAGTGCATGTGGATACTAACTAAAACTGGTATCAAAAATATAAAATACCTCTCATAGATCTCAACTGTAACGAATTGTGTATTACTTGTTCGAGTAAAAAAAGAACTCCTCCTTAAAAAGAAAACAGAACTCTCCGAGTGCTCTGGCGCCTAAATGATAAATACAGTCCTGGTAGGCGCAATGAAGCAACTCCTTTATTATTTTAAATCCTTTTATTCTAATATTTTATGTTTAATAAAACAAGTAAATTTAATGAAATGCTATTAAAACAGGAATATTAAAACTTTCTATTGTCATAAAAAATATCTTCATAACATATGATTTTTTTTTATAGGCAAAACCACCAACATGGTTCAGTTTAAAGCTATTTTTATTGGGACAATGGTACTGTTAGTACTTTGCGAGTGTGCCATGTCTTTGGATGAAAAACCGGTAAGAAAATTTGTTCATTAAATTTTGCTCGAGGAAATTTATTAGATATTATAAAAACAATTCAATTTTTAGAGTGAATAAAATAATTTGAGCATAAGATATTATTGTAATAATAATAAACAGTGTTCTAATCGATTAATCTTCTTTTCTTTTTTGTTAATTTTTAATAGAGAAAGACTAAAAAGTTCAAAAATAAATTAAACAGCTTGTCAAAAGATGCCATGGAAGACATTTTGGTAAAAACAATACAAAAGAAAGAAAAAATCGTCGAGCAACCGTCATATCAGATAGACATGTCACAGAATTTGGAAATGCCCGAACAGCAAAGTAAATATTTTGTGTTAATGTAATATTTTCATTACTACAATGAGTTTGACGTTAATTCAATAAGAATAATAATTGGTAATTTTAATAAATTAATTTTCAACTCTAGAGTAAAAATCACTTATAAATGCCCTTTATCAGGCAGTGTTTGAAGATTTACCAATTGAGAAAATATATTTTCCTCTATTAATGCCCTTTATAATAGATTACCTTCCTTTAAAAATAAAAAAATCACATAAGAATCTTACATTAAACATGATTTTGCCGGTACTGAAATAAAATAATGTAATAGAATCTAGATCATCGTATACATTTATCTTTAGTCACACTGATAACTATTTAATCGAACCTTTATAAGGTAAATTCATTACCTAAATTGGTATTTTCGTACTTATCAACTGCTTATCTACTCGCTTTAATTTAGTGATTTTTAAATCTAATTTATTTTACTCTAGCCGAATCGGCCGGCTTTGCCCGTGAACAATTTTATCCAGTATGAGAGAAGTTAAAGAGTAAACTACATTTACATTTAATAGGTTGTTGCCCGTACTGATCACTGAATTTCCGCATGTTTTTTCATAACGGCACGCGCAATACGTAATCTTTTGTTAGATTAGGATAGTATTACAAGGTTTTTATTTATTATTAATTTCGTGTATACTTTCGTATGCACGTTAAATGTAAAACATTATTTTTGGTTTCAATAAATATATTTAAATGTTAAACATTAAACATATAAAATTAATATTAAACTTAAACTATAATTTAACCTTTTTTTTTTTTTATTCGTTATATGTAACATCTTAATTCTATAAAACATTATAAATTAATAATTATAGTCCACATTAAAAGTTATAGATATTTTAATTTAATTGGAATAACTTACTTTGCTCTTGTATTATATTTGTACAAAACAATAATAAAATCAGTACAATTTTATTGCTTAAAAACTATTTTTTTCCATGACTATAATTATTAGTATTTTTTTTTTCTTATATAATTAAAATAGTATTATTATCAAAATATCACAATTTTAAATTAGATTTAAAATTTATATAAATTAATTATTCATTTGGTCAACATTTATCCAAACAGATTTAATCGAGTCATTAAGGTTTGAAGTTAAAATAGCCTGAGTACCCTTTGGGAAAACATAAATCAAAAATCCATCTAGTATTATACATCCTTCTTCGCAATGGTTTTCTACTATTGCTGCGCGTTTTATTTTATCAGATTTAATTAATTCACCATTTGACTGCCAAAGAAATCGTCCCGTCGGTTCTCTTATAGTATACTGTAAATATTCCGAATCTGGACTATAAACTAGATTTTTATTATATTCATCAACAATTTTAATACATTCTTGTTCTGACGCAGAACATTTGTAGAGATTCAAAATTTTCTGGACTTCATCGATACTTATTTTATTCAGCGAATAACTCCATGCACTCGATCCTGTTCCTGTACTTATGCAAAGTCCGGATGATTTAATTTTGATTGGTAAATGGTCGTCAAATTGGCATTCCAATTCAGATGTCCGACCTGGCATTTTATCACCAATGAATACTTCATTTAATGCCAACATGTCATGCGTTGAATGAGAATCAGGTCTAATTTTTACAAAATCTTGATACATATTTACAGGTGGTTCCGTCTTTCCTAAAATAATAATAATATACAAAATAGTATAGTTAAAGTAATATTATAATTTTATACTTTCTGTACCTTTCATTGAAACTCTAATCCTTCTTCTGTTAATATAAGAATATTTTCCTTTTTCTAATTGATCAAAAGTTTTCTGTATATTTCGGGAACAAATGTCAGGTAAACACAAATAACCAAGCGATGAACTTGGATTAGAATTAATGCCAACAACCGGTGTTTGATTGTCCTGAACATAACTGGACATAACTAAAAATGTTCCATCTCCACCAATAGCAATGAGAACATCAGCCCAAGAAACAGCTTCTGTATTAATATCCTTTAAAAACAAAACATTTTTTTTTTCACATAAGTTAAATTGTATTGTTTAACTGTTATTCTTAACATTATGTTACCTTCAAATTTATAATTTTCGATTCAACATCCAAACGGTTTACGGCGGCTGTTACTTCTTTTACAATATTATAGTGTTCATTGTGCGATTCTAAAATTGTTTTTAATTTAGCACCTTGATTACTTAGTTGATTCATCAATTGATTTTCTGAGACATTAGGGTGTTCGAGACGTTCACGTTCCACTCTAGTATATTTTGCTACGAGTAAAACTTTTTTGCCCTTCCATAGTTGCATATATCTGCGTCCGACAGACATTTGTTTTAATGATTTTCTGGTAATCATTAGGTCCTTGTTCAAAAAACCACTGCGGCGCTGGACGTGTATGTAAGCTGACTGAAGCCGGTGAAGCGGAATGTGTTTGTATTTCAGATTGTCCTGTTGAAACAGATGATAGAAGAAAGGTAAGATTAATTGTTTGCAACATAATGTAATATGTGTGGCACACATTTTTTTAACTAAAAAAAATAAAATGTCTAGGTTTGTTCAAATTATAATGAAACATGGGGCTCCGACTGTGAAATACACAGAATGCGTTGTAATTGTGAAGAGAAATCGGAAAAATGCAAAAACTCAGAATATGTTCACCTGCATGTAGAATATTTTGGCGTTTGTAAACATTTAGCCGTAAGTTAGGAGTCATGACTGTTTATAGTCATCTAATGTTTGTCGATATTGTAATTAAAAATGAAATCATTAATAATATATTAATTTATATAAATTCACAGAAATGTTCAGATTCTGAAATGGCCGATTTTCCAAGAAGAATGAGAGAATGGCTATTCCAGATCATGGCAGATTTAGCCGACAGAGAAGAATTAAGCCCTCATTTTACAAGAATGATTAGAGAGGCAGAAACTAACATGACAAAACGTTGGAGTAATGCAGCAGTCTGGAAGTGGTGCGATTTGGACGGCTACCCATACGACAAGTTAGATTTCAATAAATTTGATTTGTAATCCATTATTAAAATTATCCAAGTCTGTTATTAAAACAGATGTTAAATTAATTTGAATTTGTCACAATACATCGTTGAATTTCAATTAAAAAAAAAACAAAATAGGAATGAGTAATATAATTCTCAAGATTGTGCTAGATTTGTTCATACTTGTCTAAAATATATTGTGTCGCCCGATAAATAATTGGCTATAAAAACGACAGTTCATTCCTTCTAAATATCATATTGTAAACTTTTCTTTCTTTTGTGACTCGGTCAATTCAAATTAATATTTTTTATTTCCTTTGGTTTTTGGTTACCGTTCTTAAAATATATCTATAAAGCATTTAAGTACACTTGTGAATATTTTGTTTATAAGTAATAAATATACTTGTATTAAATTTAAATATTTTATATTACAGAGCCGTGTCGAGACACGAACTGTTCCCAATCAGAGCACCACTTTTATACTTAGAACATTGTATTGCTCCATTTTTAAACAACTGTGACGCTGATAATGATCATATGATTACCCTTGAAGAATGGGCCAATTGTTTGGAAATACCTCTGGTGAGTTAAACATTTTATTTTGAATTCAAATAATCATGACTTTTTATTCATACGTAATACTTTTTCTTTTTTGTTATTTATTTCAGGAAGCGCTGGAAGACGGGTGTGATGATTTACGCGAAGAACTAATTAATTAAATAATTTTTTTTTATAAAAACATCAATCAGTACAATTTAAGTTAATTTTAAAAACGGTTTCGTTGATCAAATTTTATTGAACATTTTATTTTTATCTTTTGTAACTCTTAATTTTAATTAAATAATTGATACAATATGTAAACAAATTATAAGCATACATAGGTGTTATAATTAATAATTTTAATGTTTTCAAAAAGTTAAATAAATAATTTGCATTATTATTATAATTTTTTATACCTATATTATTAAATTCGGAAAATCGAAGAAGGCTAGAATCGTTTGAAATATGGTGCTACAGAAGAATGTTGAGAATAAGCTGGATGGACAGAGTAACAAATGAAGGGGTGCTAGAGAGGATATCAGAAGAAAAATTAATATGGAAAAATATAGTTAAATGACGAAACGAATAGATAGGCCGTATAATGCGACACGAGGGACTACTAAAATTGATCATAGAAGGATGCATAGACGGTAAGAACCATAGGGGAAGACCAATACTAGAGTATATTCAACAAATAATTAAAGACCAAGGATGCAACTCATACGTAGAAATGAAAAGGAAAGCGGATAATAGAGAAGAATGGAAGATGGCTGCAAACCAATCTGAGGATTGAAACTATAGAGAGAGAGAGAGAGAGAGATATTATATTATGAAAGGAGAAAATATATCAGTTCTCTAAACTCATTGAGACATTAATTATAAAAATAATAAATAGACACCTTACAACAATGCTAAACATTTATGCCAGCTTCTATTTTTCAACATGTTAAAGTTATTCTTTCTCAACAACGCTGTACTTTGCTTTGATTCTAAGACTTTTATGATTTCTTACCTCAATACGAGGTTTTTTTCAAAAGTATTTATAAGCAATACAACTTTTTATGATTTGTGTACTTTTATATTATTATTTGTGTAAATTTATTTTAGTATTTACTCGCAGCAATACATCATAAAGAATATAATTCAACATAACCATTGATTTCTATAGTTTACAACCCGTGGCAATCTAGACGTTCATATCGTGTCGAGCAGAATCTATCGTTATTATAAACGTCCAAACACAATATTATTAAAATACACACACACACACACGTCATGTGTACTCTACCACATCGTTATATCGACGAACAACACCGAAAACCAACAACAAATAATACTTACAATAAAACGAAAATATCAAGTCTTTATAGTTAATAAAACAACAACGGTGGTGAGTAGTAAAAGTATGAAATTAAAAAATGTACCCGGAGCGCGCAGAGTGGATTATATTACGGACTATTTTGTTTGGTGTTTTCGAAAAATATTGTACGAAAAAACCATAGTCGCTCGTGAGATTTCGGTTCGATCTACAGGGGGCGAGTTGAAACTGTAACGCAAGGGATTAATGTCGTGCATGAAGAAGTACGTCGTGCGCCGTGCATTACTGCAGCAGTACTATATCACGAATCGCACCACGGCGCGTGTCGAGTCGAGCACTTTGAAAACAGCGGTGCCGTTGGCAACGGTGACGAAAGCACGCGGAAAGGCCTCGCAAAGGGAAAACCGCGTTCGCCCGGTCCGGTGACACTGGGCCGAACGTCGTATTTCACATGGGCCATTGTAACGATACGTCGTCGTCGTCGTCGTCGTCGTCGTAGGCGGTTATCAGCTGTTGCGGCCAGCACTTTCGACGCGGTTCGCGTAATGTACAGTAGTAATTAAATAATAATAATGATTATAAAATATTTACGTAAAATAATAAATATCATGTGATATGTATTGTGTATCGTAACGACGTGCGACGACGAACAGGCAGGAACATCGGCGACGCGAAAACCGAGACGGACACGGGCGGAGAACGCGACGACGTCCAGTACCGGCGGCCGGCGAGCGTGATAAGACGGACGGTGGCGCCGGGAACGAGAGCGATAAATTCTCGCGCGCACGGACCGTGAGTATAATAAAAAAAAAAACAATAATATCGGGGAAGGAAAAAATCGAATTATTATTATTCAAATGAAGTTTTGTGTATTACGACCTCTCGCGCGCGCTAATTTATTCGACACGTAACCGCCCGGAGAGGGACGGACGCGGTAGAACATTACCTAATAATTGTTATTATTATGTAGGTCGCGGGGAAAAAAAATCCGTCTCTTCCGGGCCGTCTCCGGCGGGGAAGGGGCGAGCGAATTATCGTTCGCGAATTCGAATTATTATCGTTTTACTCTTACTTTTTCCTTACGCGCGCGCGTCCGCCTCTCGTGCGCTCGTACGTACACGTGTGTGTGTGTGTGCGCGCGCGCGCGAGCGATGCTTCTCCTCTTTTAGCTCTTTGTCTGGAAGACGATTTTCTTTTACTCCGGTCGGGTCCCGTTGTTCGTCTCGGTCGCCGTCGCGTGACACGTTCACGTGCGCTCGACGGTTTTCGATCGCCGATTTTTCCTTCGCGATTTCGATCGCTATTGACGGAACGACGCGGCCGCGTACGAACGGTTCGTGTGCTCGCGCGCGGTCGCGGCGAACAATAGTGAAAGTCAACTCGTTTTACGGGCCCGTAAAGTCGTAAACACTCGGTTGTTCACGTACGCCACTCGCACGTACACGCTATAATACAGCCGTCATCGGTGTCCGCGGCTGCTGTTGTTGTTATTGCATTTTTGTTATTGTTGTTTTTCTAACGTCTTGATAATGGCGTTATCATGGACGCGTATTTTCTTATCTCGCGCGTATGCATTATTAATTCGTGGTAAATGTGATAATACCGCCGCCGCCGCCTTTGGCGGTCGCGTAAAAAAAAAAAACCGCGTCCGTTTCGTACTGTTGTATTTGTATTTTTTTCGCTTCGTCAATTGTTACGGAAATCACAATATTCGTTATCTCCGACGGTCAACGGCCGACACTCGGCTCGAGAGGAAATCGACTATCTCTGCGTGTATTTTGACCGCTCGTCATCTCTACCGACAACGTGGGGCGGCGATTCTTCAGTATTAACTCGTCACCTATATACATGATTAACCAATATTAATTGACGACTCGTTCCGTCTACCGCCGTTTTCTCGGTTGGCAAACTTTGGACGTGGCCGCGAACGATAACGGCTCATTTTAAATGCCCGACGTGTTGTAATAATTAAATCTATAGACGTTTTGCCGACCTGAAATCTGGTTGGGGCACGAGAATCGACCGTTTTTTCATTTGTCACACTCCGACAGTCGATTTTCTAGAATATTACTTGCACGGTTCGGTCGCAGAATATTTCATAAAATTACCCGTGAACTACGCCGAGTGTCCTGTCCTGCGAAGATTTACCACTTTTAAATAGTGGGAGCAACTATCTCTCCATTCCCCCAACACCTCGTTCGATCGGCGTGGAACACCCGGTTTATTATTGAAATGTATGTCACGACGAATCGACGATAAATATTAAACATTTACATTATATTTTGTCCAATGTATTTGATTCTCGTGCCTACGTGTCCTCTTTTCGAGAAAATTAAAGTGCGCGTCCGAAACGCTACGTGTGTTGATCGATCGCACTACGCGGGCCGCATCGCACTTGTCCGTCCCCTCTTCGCGCTGCTCGGCCGTACGTCGTCGTCCTGTTGACCGATTTACCCACGCGGATCATATTTTGTTATTGTTGTCTGTTTAAGATATGCTATAGTGGTTTCATATTATGTGCACTGGTGATGGCTACAGCGCCTCGCGAACCGTGCAGTTTAGCTCTGATAAATTTATAAATGCTCTTCGAATGACCGAATAATGAATAATATGCTTGGTTTTCTCCGATATCTAGAAACTCGTTTAAAGAAAATCGGGTTTCGTTTGAAAACTTGTAAATTATTTCGTGTTAAAACTTTTAAAAGTACGCTCCGCGTCGTAAAGACCAATAATATTACAAACGTAAAAACTAGATCTCAATTCTAAATATTAATATTTCAATTGTCGTGTAACGATTACCAAATTAATATATTTTACGATATGCCGTTTTTAAATGTATATACACAATATTTATGTACTACAGTAAAAAACGGTACCTACTTACTAAATTAGTTACCTATATTACCTGTTAAAAAGATTATATTTATTTTCGTTTTACAGATTTATTCTATTTTTACGTTATAATGCTGTAAAATTTAATACGTTGTTGAAAATAATTCATCTCAACCTATTAAAACGAGAATTACTTATTATAATTTATAACTACATATTAATTACTATACAAATATCATTTAAATTGCCATTCTCATTGCACATAAATATTTTTGAACTTAAATTGTTGTCGGAGAATGGCGATTGTAAGAAGGGGATTTGCACGCTTTTGAAAATCCTATTCTCCGTAACCAAACACATATACTATTATCGTATATATTATAGACCATTACATAATACAAATAACATATGTTATAATATGTTTTATAATTTATTTCTAAGTAGTTTTTTTTTAAATATCATAAGTGTTGTTATGTAGTTATAAATCACGTAATGCAACTCTGCATAAATAACATATTCAAAATTGATAAATCAATATGGTCCTAAAAAATATTTAACATACTCGACGTGCGTAATTTTGTGTTGTGTGCTTGTTTAGATTAAATTTGCAAGTTCAAGTGTATAATATTGCGCTTCAATATTATTACATTTTAGACTGAGTGAAACGACGATGTGTGTTTTTTTAATTTTTGTGTCTATGTACACGGTAAGTACCCAAAATGTCGACAAACATTTTTCGGTAATTAATTAAAGCTTGCAAATTTAATACAAAGTGCCTCTTCATACATTGTTCTCATTTGAATAAGAAAATTTAGAAAATCCGTATAATTCATTTATTTCTTTATAAACGTTTGAAATTATTAAAGTTTTGATGAAACTGGAGAAAATGACGAAAATCTGCAAATTTTTTATAGTTAAAAATTCATAATATTTTCAATATCAATACTTAATGCTTGAGAATGTATTACAATATTGTAATTAAATAAAATTAAACTACATTTTATTAATAAATTAACTATACATATTTAAAATTTTATGAATATTATCATATATAATCAGCAGTAAAGTAGTTTTATTGATGTATGTGATATAAATACAGGTCATATAATTTAAACGATTATCCGGTTATTATCTAATATAGGTACGGCTTACGATGTCTACATTACCTTTATGTACTTGGATTAGAGATAGTCAATAGGTTTTATAGTTATTTTGTATTAGTATAATTATAGAAATATTTTTTGATTTTAATTATGTACAACATGGTTAATGATAATATTACTAAAAAAATAATCCATCAGTGAAGATTGTTTTACGATATTTAAAGAAAATAAATTAATTTCAGTTGGTACTAATAAATTAAAAATTATAAAAATATTTGCAACTCTTTCGATGTGCACATGTTCAATAAAAATTACCCTTTTCAAATGACAACCTATTTAATTAACAATTAAACTAATTTAGCAAAGTCGGTAAGTCAACTTTTTCTTTACCTCAAAAATTGGCCGAGTAACCTGTAAGACTGTATATGTTTCTAAAAAATGTTTTTCGAATATTATTTTACTATTTAAGTAATACTATAGAATACATACTATTCATCGGTGATTCTAATATTATTAGGTCATATTACTTCGTATTATTACACGTCTCTATCAGATGGCCTTTTACTCATTCCCTTCATGTCTAATGCACCCCGTTTTCAGTTGAAAATTAGACTTTTTTACGCCGAGAGATTTAACTTATTTTCTCATAATAAACATAATTTTTTAATGCATTGATTCGAATTGTTCGAAAAATATGTTGGGTATATTGTATGGTAAATTTATTATTTATCTGACTACGCAAAAATATTCTCCGTCGTCAGTTATAGGAGACTGTCGAAAGTGAAAGTATAAAATTTCTTACTATTTCCATACGCTGTCTGGTTTAAGTATTAAAATCTGATTATACAGTCTACGTCTCATTACTCATTTGAAACCTTTTTAAATTCATTTTAATCGTAAATTGGTCTGATTACTTAACTCTATAGTAATTTTTTTTTAATATTACCTGTATGTATATCGTATAAGATATTTTTAAGAATTCTAATTTATCGATAAAATGTTAAAAAAATCTTATTCGTTTTTTGGTTTAAATTACTATCCAAAATTTTGTTGTTTATTTGTATACCTATATAGCCACATAGGTCGTATACCTACCTACGATGAGCCTAAATCTCAATCTAATTAATCGTTTTGAAGTTTCCCTGTGCAGACTAGAATGGAAAATTCTCTACGACCAACTCGGGCATTTTATTACGTTTAATTTAATTGATGTGGTTGTTGTCGTTGCCATTTATTATTAAAACATTATATGTTAAAACATAATATGTTTAATTGTTTAAGGTCAAAGAATCGGAATAAAATTCTAGTTTATTCCGTATTTATTGTATTTACATAAATATATAAATATTATGTTTATTATAGGTCGAAAGTGATATTGTTGGTAGTGGTGGATACAACGAATTCGTTTCTGGGTCACAAATTTTTCTCAATGCATTGAAAACATTTCAAAAAATCCATCATGGTTTAGGTTCGAGTTTAAATATTATGTTAAATATTTAATTTAGATCTAATGATGTGCGTGTTAATGTGTGTTTTGAACATTGTTAACAAAACTGAATGAGTACAAAAAATCATCATAGTTCAAAATTAATCGTAAGTAATTCGTACGAATCTATAATAACATTTTTAGATTTTTATGGCATCAACGTAAAATGTAGATAGTAAATGGAAATGCATACCATGTGCGCATATAATATATCTACGATCTATTTTATCGTCGGTCCGTATTATTATTATAGCATTCCTATTCCGTGTTTATTCTCGGGCGCCACATCTGTATAATTATGTACGTCTAAATGTAAAAGTGTAGTTTAATGTACGACTTCTTTGAAGAAAATAATGATTGAAAACGGGGTGTTGTCTTTAATATGACTAGAAAACTAGGCATTAATTTATTATGGACTGTCCTTGAATCAAGGTTGTACTTTTTTTTAATGTCTGAAAGTGATGGAAAAAATATCGAATTATTTGAAGTAAAATGTGTTTTTTTTTTCCAGAATTATTTGACATTTTACATGTAGTAATTAGTAAATCAGTACACCAAGTAACACATTATATGAACGTTAAATTCAAGGATTAAAAAATGTTATACTAGTTGTAGTCAATACATTAAAAACTGATAACTTGGTGAAAATAAAAATGTACATACATCAAAATGATGTGCGGTATAAAAATATAATAGGCTTTTTCTATAAAAACGTGTGCATATAAAATATATTCATTGCGTAATTCTCCGTTTTATAATATTCAATAACCAATTATTATAACCATAAATACTGATTAGTAATAACATATTCTTGTTTACAAGTAAATATGCAATATTGCAAATCTCAATTTTTAGTTGAAAAAATATTTTCATTTATATTTTTTGTACTTAGAAATATGTTATAAATTCGGGTAAAAACACGTCAACGATTTCACATTACGACATGTGTGATCGTTTTTGAACGTAGATATTGTAATGATAAAACAATATTACTTACTGTTTTTTTATTATTCCTATTGACGTAATTTTTATAAATTTACGATGCCGTTTTTATTTTGTTCTCTTAAACGTTTAACTTTATCGGGAAAACTTGTAATTGACATTTACATTAAAATATGTAATGTTAATTGTAATTGTAAAATATCTACGTTTCTAACTTTTCATGACGATAGTAATATCGTAATAAATTTATTTTATGCTTAAAATTTTCAAGATTATTTCGAACGAAATGTAAAAGAAGTATTGCGAGTTGAATATTTCCGACGTTCTCTCGTTACAATAATCGCGTATCATAATTTTCATTTTTCAACACTGTCATAGAGACTGCTTTAAGGGAAATTTCAACGATTCTACCTGTGTAGAGTTTCGTGAAAACATCTCGATCGCATTGATTGTTTCGATGTAATAAATATATTTTAATATTTATCGATGGATTTTTAAATTAATTGTTAAATACTCGTATTATTAAAATGTTCGATAAAATATTTTTTATATAGCCTACCGCCGCCGCCGCGTAATGTCAACGATTTTTCCCGGTTTTCCGCGACCGGTTTCACTATTTTTCCGGGAAAATTTAATGATTTCTCTTCGACGTGTGCGCATTATAATAAATACTAAAGCCGTGTGTTGTATATTATTATCATTATTATTGTTATTATTATATTGTGTGCGCCTATAAACGGTTTCACGTGATATTATGATATTATATTATTTATATAGTTCGCGATTTGACTGGCAGAGCGTATCGCTCGAGGGCACTACGCCCGGCCACGTTGTACCGCCGCCGCCGCCGCCGTCGTCGTCGTCGTCGCCGTCGCCGCCGTTGTGTTGTGTAGTCACGTATGTGTACGTCGTGCACGAGTGTTCGCCCTGGTTGTGGTAGGGGCTCTACCGCCATCATCCCGCCAACACGCACCGTTTAAATACATTCAATCCATCCCCGGTGCAAGTCAATCCACAATCCACGTCCGTACGCTGGAACCACTGTCGTCAACATGTGCGGTGAGTAGTAAATTTGCGATTGTTATTATATTTTTTTTTCATCGAGACGATGAAAATATTTAAAATCGTGTTTGATTTGAAAATCATTTACGACGAGTACGTTTTTTTTTTTTTTTTTCGGGGTATTCGAGACGTGTTACACACATTACACGAGTAGTTTTTTGAGAAAACATTACGTTAAATAGCGTCTCTGATATTGTTTACGTGTTTAAACTTTTTGTATACATAATATTACTTTGGTTTTATTTTTATTTTTTAAATTATTTTATTAAATGATTTAAAAAGTCTCCGGGCCAATTTCTTTTTAGCCTTCTGGTGCGATTTACGGGTTTCGCTTTGACTATTTCATTTTTACCCCTTTAGGTGTACCTATACACCGTGCAGGACGTGTAGATAATTTTTTTAAACATTTTTTCGCGCCAATTTTCGTCGACGCACACGGTCGAAGATTCGATTTCGTGCCGTGTAAAGTCGGCGTGAAAATAATACTCACTTTAATATTAAAATAACATTAATAACTAACGCGAGTCTACCGGGCAACCGACTAAACTCGAATCATAACATAATTGCACTTTAACGGTCGACATTTTTCAACAAACGTTGTACCTATATACATATATTTTATGTAGTTCATATTTAGCGGGCATTTAGTAAGCACTTGCAATTATTCCATTTTATTTTAAAATACATTTTTAATTTCGTTTTTCAAAACTAGCATTAAAATTATATAATATATATAATGTTGAATATATTATAATAATAATATATATACACAAGTATAATATATCGTAAGGCTTTCGTAGTTTTTAAGATTGCCAAACTTTTTAAACAGTTAAGGATTATTTACATTTTTTGTAGGAAAGACGTACCTACCTAAAATTAAATCGACCAAAATGTATATTATGTTATATATTAGATATTCTAATTATTCAAAAGATCCTAACGCATCTTAATGAATTCAATGAGATTTTCAATAAATTGTATAATTTGAGAGGAATATTGATCAACTTCCTGATCAGTTTTTAATTATGTTTTAATGTAATTTGTCCTTAAATCAGGGCGTTTCCAAGTTGTTATGCAACAATAATAGACGTGTAAGTTACATATTATTGTACCTTTCTCCGTTGGTCTAAAAATAAATCAAACTCTGGGTGCATTGTGGTGCACTTGCCTTAGAAGATACATAGGTACGCTTGAATAAAAAAAAAGAAAAAGATAAAAGACTAAAGCTAGGTAGATTAATCATGTGGAAGTGGCGTATGAACCGGTTGCTTTGCCGTTCACTTTCATTGGTTGTTACAACATAAGATGTTATTATATACTTCATATTTGGATCTTGCCCAAAATGGTAATTTGTCTGTGGACAACTTTTTTGGTTCAAACATGACTAATAAACTCTTTTTAATTAAATTGTATGGATATTATATTCAAATTCAACCTGTGTCTATCCAATAGACACATGATTTAACTTCATAATTTATTTAATCATTTTTATCGAGCCAATTTTATCTGTTAGAAATAAATTATGGAAAACTAAACAAAAAAAATTATCATTGATTATAAATTAACTAGTATTAACACGGGACTGTATTTAATTTATTCATACATTCTGATACTATACTTATTCGTTTTTCATATAAAGTGTCATGTAGATAAATGTTTGATAGTTGAAAATTTAAAGCTAGGTATATTTATTCATCGTTACTTCGATTTTAATGAATTCAAATATATTTATTTTTTATTAATACCCATGAAAATATTGATTATTATCGAATAAGTATATGAAACTATGCTTGTTTTATTGAATTTAGAATTATGTAAATTTTAACACAATACGAACTATGTTTCAACATGTTATATCTTTTTACGTTTCATAATAAAAATCATACTATTTTTCATAAATAATAATTTAATTTTAATTTCAAAATACAGTTGATGCATATTACAAACTATTCGGAAATGGACATTTGATGAAAAATGGAAACTTATTCAATTATTTGATACTGCCAGATGAATAAAAATGTTTTTTTGTTTTTATTTAGTAGCCAGACTAGATCAATACGTATTTCGCTATTGTTTGTTTTTATAAAAACAATGTTTTGTATTTTAAGAACGTTTTAAATTACGTACATACTCGTATTAATATATATATTTATGAATTTAATGTATTGGAAAGTTGTTTAACAGGTAGTAGTTTAACATGAACATAAGTAATGTTAATAATAATATATGCATTATTTTTAATACACCTATCGTTTAAAAGCTTGTAACAGAAACGCCCTTTATTTTTAGGCATTCATATTAAATAATTTCCGTAATAATTATTACGTTCATTTTATTTTTACAGTAAACAGTATGTTATTGAATTATTACAATTGAGTAATATGTATTATACATTATAATCGACTTAAGATTAAACAAATTATAATACACTAGTTTATGAATTGCGAATAAAGTTTATCGAGTTAGTATATTACAGTTGAAAAATAGTTTCAAATCAAATATTGACAAATTATTTTCAATCTTTTTCCAACTATTTTAATAGTTTTACATTGTATTTTTAATTATGAACATTATGTATTATTTTTTTAATAATTATTCATTTTGTTTTGTTTTAGGAATTTTTGCTTATCTCAATCACTTGACTCCCAAATCTAGGGAAGAGATAGTAGTCCTTCTAGTAAATGGGCTTAAAAGATTGGAATACAGAGGGTATGACTCAGCTGGTAAGTAAAACGTGTTTATATAGTTAAATTAATTTCATACAATTGGCTTTAGACTATAAGTTATAAAACTGAATACAAATAGTTTTCGTTTAATGGGATTGCATTCGTTTCGTCATAATTTACATTTTGTAAGCACTCTATATCATAACAACTAAGTATATCTAAATTGAAGTATGATTAGATTCTATTCAATTTGGTTTTAATAAGTGGATTGGCGTATTACTTATTTACTTATAGACTGTGGTAAATTAATTTTGTTTATATTTATTCTTTGCTGGGATATTATTAACATTTACAGTATTTATGCATTAAGTGTCACGATTTTGATCGTTAGGCATAGATGTTCTTTTTTTCTGAAATTTCTTTAGACTGTTAAAAATCATTTTTTTATTTCTTTTTAAATATAAATATTATAAATTATGAATCCTGCTAGAGCAAAAACAAACTAATTATTTTTCGAAAACAATAAAAGTAAAAAAAATATTAAATTTGTGATGCAAACAACACTTTGTTTTCCATTCAATTTAATGATACCATTGGTTATAGATAGTTAATAGTTATAGATACTCGTACATTAAAGATAGATATTTATAATCAATGATGATACCTATACACTGTATAAATATAATTTATAAACCAAACAAATAGCAGTCGGCTTTGTTAAAATATGCAAGCTACCCCCACTCGTGATTTATGAACATTAGATACGTCATTGTATTATGATATCGGTATAAAAGTATGCAATCTGTGATACTATCATTTTACTGCCAATAATAAATGTTTCAATTATTTTTATATAGATAAGAAATTTGTTCAAAAAAATTAGTATTGTAAAATATTTTTTGACGTATAGGAAAGAAAAGTTAAACACTTGTGTAATGTAATATTTAATTTATTAGATTTTTGGCTTTAGAAAAAAAATTAATTAAACAATTTATCGTAGTATAAGCTAAAATCCTTATTTATACTTAGTTAGTTAATTTTTGTGTTTGATTTAGAAAAGTATGATGTTTGAAAAGTTTTATTGTTTTGAAATGATTTACTTTTCCTGTTGGGAATCATTATTATGTCTTTAGTAATGAATATTTATAGTTTATGGTATTTAAAACAATTAAAATCGAAAGACTTAAGTCGTGCATTTAATGCTTGGAGCTAAAATAAAGAATTCAATTTTACCTTAAATTACAATAGTAAATGTTGCAACGATTTTTTCAATATTTACATTAAAATTAAATTATTTTGTTGTTTACTAAGTACCTATACTGAAACTAAAATTATACTTAGTCGAAATACAACTTTTATGTATGGTTTTTGGTATAGTAATTAGTAACCACAGAATAAATTGGACTATATGAATGTGTTCTAATACGAACATAAAATTAGAACATTTTTCTTGTTTTGTATTTGAGGTTTCTCAAAAATTGTTTATATAAAATTAGTAATATTTTATAATCCATTAATTAGTTGTTTTTGTGTTGAAGAAATATTTGCTTTAATCCAGTGTGGTTCTCGACCAGCAGTGCAGTACCACTACTAATGTTTCTGAACTCGAGGGGCGTACACACTTCGTAGTGGGGGGGGGGGGGTGAGATTTAATACAAAAAATAAATAATATACAATTTCATATTTATCTTTACTAATCAGTCTTCATATTCTGTGTAAAATGTAAAAGAAAACCCTACAATTTTTTTTTTTTGTAATTGTTTAAGAGGCGTAGAATAAAAAGGTAGAGAAACGCTACATTAATGAGTAGTGGTACCAAGAAAGCTAATATGGGTAGTAGTTGTGCAATGGAAAAAATACTTTAGTAAAATTAATATTAATATAGGTGATATCATTATTAGGTAAATACGCCACTGGTTATTATATAGTATATAAATATTGTTATTATTTTATTTAATAACATGTATTTTTCTGGTAAATTTTTATGTTATCAGTTATAATAAAAAATTGTAAATAACAACTGATGAATTTGTTTGTATGATCTATTTATATATTTATGTTTTAAAAGGTATTGCATTCGATGGTCCTGATGGAAAGGACATAATGATTGTGAAGAAAGAAGGAAAAGTTGTTGCTCTTGAAGATGAATTACTTACTAGTGAGTTTATTAATTTTTTTATTGAATTTGAAACCAATTTTTATAAATTAATAATTTATAGTGAAAGATCAGCTTGATTATGAAGAAATTCACAACAGCCACGTTGGTATTGCTCATACACGTTGGGCTACTCATGGTGTACCCAGTTGTGTAAATTCTCATCCACAACGATCAGACAAAGAACAAATTTTTTGCGTGGTGCATAATGGTATAGTGACAAATTATAAAGAAGTCAAAGCTTTTTTGGAACGCAAGGGATATTATTTTGAATCTGAAACCGATACTGAAGCTATTGTGAAACTAGTGCATCATATTTACACACAGCATCCAAATTTAGTGTTCAGAGAACTAGTTGAACAAGCCATTCAGCAATTGGTATGTTTGTATATGATAATTTTAATTTATTAACACCATTAATAATATTTAATGTTTGCAGGAAGGTGCCTTTGCTTTGTGTTTCAAAAGCAAACTGTTTCCTGACGAATGTGTTGCAACTCGAAGAGGAAGTCCACTTCTCGTCGGAATAAAGTCTGATACCAGGCTGGCTACTGATCACATTCCAATTCTCTATAGTAAAGGTACTATTAAATGTTACAATCATTTTTATTTAAACAATTAGGATAAGATTTTTAGTCAAATTGGCACATTGGTTGTATTTTTGTTTTTGTTTCGTGTGACCCGTGAAGATTCGATAGACGGAGAGTCTCTTTCATTAACAGGTACAAATCATTAGACAAATCCGTTAATCTGTAATGGTCAGAAGTTAATTTATGGGCTTAAGCATTCAAAACAATCTAGGCATGCCTAATGTTGGCTTATTTGGTGGTGGAACTAATAATGATAATTTGTGATCATGATATCATCTTTATGACCAGCTTATAAATTTTTTTAAATTTTAAGAGAAATTTTGGCTATTATTATATTTTTGGTTTGAGATGTTTATTTATAGAAATCATTTATACTGTAACTCAGCTCCTTCAAGCAATCAATTTTCTATCTAGTTGAATTTTACGAATAAAACTAAAATATGAATGTTAGTAATAATTAGTGATTAGTTATTAAATTTTATTTTACAGTATTATTCAATTTCCTCTAGAAGGATTAAATTTATCCTAACATATTGATTGGTTTAGTTATTTGATAATTTATTATTAATATTTATTGTTCATTATTATTGGAATACAGTTAAATCTTTGTTAAGTAGAGTGGAATGGTACAAAGTATCAATTAGATTAGATTGATACTAAATCAAACAGTTTAATCCATTTTATCACCAAGTTGTTTTTGTATTTAAGATATTGGGGAAGAAGATTCTTTGTTAGGAAGTTGACCTATAAATATCAGACTATATACTGTCTAGCGAGAAAACGCAATGGTTTTGTGCATTTACATAGACTGTTAAAAGCTCTTCGTGCCTCTTTAAGTTATCCAACTGCTTTGAAGTTGGTTGATTTGCAATTCTGTTGATTTCAACTATCTGTATAGCTATACATAACTATACATATTATAACAATAATATAATATTAGTTATACTTTTTCCTTGTTTTCCTGTAGGTACTTCCAACTTTTAATTTTTAAAGGAACTACAGTTTTCATTCACATTCTTTAAGAAAAAAAAATTTGTTCATGTTTTTTTGTTCTTTTATTTTTAAAGAAAGCAGTTCCAATTTTTGTTCCTACAAAAATAATTCATTCCAGGAATCCATTCCTTTTGAAACGAGTTCCATTTTAACACTGTTGTAGACTTAACTAGTCATTATAATGACGTCACTTGCTATTGTCTATTCTCATACATTTAGTTGAATAATAACTAGTGAAATATTAAGTTTAGTTGTCATGGGTAAAAAAATTAATTTAAATTTAATTTTGTTTTTTTAATGTTAAGTTCTTAAATTTGATGAGAAAAACTGATTCATTAAATTCCTTAGATAGTATCATACTATTATCATTAAATTTAATTGATTGGTATTAAACACTGTATGATAATTGTGAATCATTATGATTTGATTTTGAATATGATATCAATGTGCATACATTAATAATTATTATACTATCATTTAATATTAATTGCATTTCAGTTATCTTTAAAATTAATAAGTAAGTTTATTGATTGTGTCCATCTATTTTTGTATATTATATCAGAGCCGGCGTTAAGGGGAGGCAAAATGGGGCATTTGTTCAGGGCCTCGCGCTTAAAATTTGGGACATACATTTTTGATAATTTTTGGCCTTTAATTACATCTATGGCCTATACTCTATAGGCTATCGGTGACTATGGTTATTGATTAAACGAGTTTTGCCCAGGGCCTCGCAAAAGCGCCGGCCCTGTATATTATTGTACATAATTTTCTAGATAAACAAAGATTATTGAGATTCTAGTTTGTAGCAAATATCCAATTTAAGTTATTCCATGTAGTTGAAAAACTCTAACGGTTTATGGGAAATTTTATGACACAACAGCCTGAATGCATTTTGCATTCGTCATATAATTAATAATATGTTTCTTATTTATATAATGGTAACTAATCCAAGGATACATTTTTTTTTTAACAATTACCTTATATCATCGATAATTATGAATTTAACCTATTAATTTTGTGATAATATTACATTGTAATTTTGTTTTAAGGGAACGTCGTATAAATTAATGCTAATTAAAAAAATGAAGTTATTTTTTTTCTTCTTTCAATAAAATTCTAAATTTTAAAATTAAATTATGAAATAAATGAAGATGATAATTCAGAAGTTGATGTTTTCATTTATTCTCAATGACATGCTATAAACATTTTATTTAGATTAATTTTAAATTCTACCTTTTAAATAGATTCTAAAAAAAAATAAAATAAATTGTTTTTTAACAATTACCATTTCATATTTTAGTTTTCTAATTAGAGTTCATAATACAAAATATATAAATTAATGTTGTACCGATCTACTTATATTTGAGCCAAAATTAATATTTTTAAGTATATTATTTTATGACGTTGTCTTAATATTTATTTTTTTTAATAATGTCAAAAATGTTTTATAATTTATTGTATATAAAATATTAGAATGTAAATTAACGGAGTCTAAAGGACTTGCGTCTTTTATTTATCTACCTAATATGCTGTAAGGAATAGGGTGCATGTAATTTACAATTTTTTTTTGTCATATATTAATTAAATTTTTTTAAATGTGAAATTGTCTAGAACATCGCTATATTCGTGGTGATAAAATGTCTATTCCCATTCCATTGCCTCGTCAAGAGAGTACATCCGAATTTCATCCATTGGGTGACAAAGAAGAAGTCGAGTACTTCTTTGCGTCAGATGCCAGTGCTATTATAGAACACACAAATCAAGTTATATATTTAGAGGTTAGTATATATATATATTGCATATAAAATAATAAGTACATTAATTTATTAATTTATCTGATGGTTAGGATGATGATGTTGCTGCTGTTAGAGATGGACGATTAACCATTCACAGGATGCGCATGTCTATGGACGATCCGCATGCCAGAGAGATCACCACTCTTAAAATGGAAATACAACAAATAATGAAAGGCAATTTCAGTTCATTCATGCAAAAAGAAATATTTGAACAACCAGAATCTGTTGTGACAACGATGAGAGGCAGAGTCAATTTTGAAAATCAGACTGTAATTCTTGGCGGTATTAAAGTAAGTGTATTTATATATTATTGATATTGGCATTAAATGTGATCGTTCTTCTTTTATAATGAAAAATCATCATTTGTTTGTTATGTAGGATATAAGGAAATTATGGTTGAATAATATTTTTAAAAACTATAACTTTTTATTCCTAGGATTACATTCCAGAAATAAAACGATGCCGTCGACTAATGATGATTGGTTGTGGTACAAGTTTCCATAGTGCTTTAGCGACTCGTCAGCTGTTAGAAGAACTTACTGAACTACCTGTCATGGTTGAATTGGCTTCTGATTTTTTGGACCGTTATACTCCAGTGTTCAGAGATGATGTTTGCTTTTTTTTGTCACAATCTGGTATGTTTTTTTAAATATCGTATGTTTCAACATTTTTCTAATGTATGTGATGTCACATTAATTTCAGGGGAGACAGCTGATTCTCTTTTAGCTTTGAGATATTGTAAGCAACGTGGAGCTTTAATTGTGGGTGTTACAAATACTGTCGGCAGTTCTATCAGTCGTGAATCGCACTGTGGTATCCACATAAACGCAGGGCCAGAAATTGGTGTTGCTTCCACTAAAGCTTACACATCACAATTTATTTCACTGGTGATGTTCGGATTAGTTATGTCTGAAGACAGAATTTCCATGCAACCCAGAAGAAACGAGGTAATTTAAAATATTAACTAAAGTATTGTACATTTCGTTTGTCATGTGTGTATTAATTATTTTGTTTACAGATTATCAGAGGCTTGGAGAACATAACAGATCAAATTCGTGAAGTATTGGCAGCCGATAAAAAAGTAATGAAATTAGCTGAAATGTTGTATCAAAAGAAATCATTATTAGTCATGGGAAGGGGTTACAATTATGCAACGTGTTTGGAAGGAGCATTGGTAAGTTTTCGAGTACATATAATGGCGTTATGTTTAAAACAATTATTGAATTTTTTTTTCTTCTTCAGAAAGTCAAAGAACTTACTTACTTACACAGTGAAGGCATTTTAGCCGGTGAGTTAAAACACGGTCCATTAGCTCTCATTGACAGACAGATGCCAATAATTATGATACTCACTAGAGACCCGGTCTACAAAGTATGACGTTTAACATTTCATAAAATCATTATTCTTATTTAATTGATATTTTTTGTTTAGAAATGTACTAACGCATTGCAACAAGTCACTGCTCGCGAAGGACGCCCAATTGTTATATGTGAAAAAGACGATATTGAAACCAAACGCTTGGCTTGGCAAACTATTGATGTTCCACACACTGTTGATTGCTTACAGGTAATTCCATAGACTTAATGGATTTTTCCACTCCCATAGAACTTAATTACAATTAACATACATAGATTAGCAATGTTTATTTTGTATTGTTAAAAAAAAATAAGGAAAATTAATCATTATTAGTTTATAAATTTAAAAAAAATATATCAATTTATTTTTTGAATACAAACAATTAATGATTTTGAATCTTTATTTTTCATTGAACTAGTCAATAATCAAGTTAATAAAAGTAAATGTAAGTTTTAAAATTAACACACATTTGTCCGTATAATTTTAACTTAATAAATTGAAAAAATTGTTAGTTGGCATTAAAATAATAAGTAATAACACTAATAACTAGGGAACGGATTTATATGTAAATGCATATTTTTATTAAAACAAGATATTTAAGAATCGATAAGAAATGTTCATGATTTAAATCATTCCTATTAAAATGATGCTACTTTTATTTTACATATTTTGGTATAATTACATATTTTTACATATTTCACTAATTTGTAAATATTTTTAAACATATTTTATCATTTCATTGTTCATACGTTTTCAAGCCATAAAAACAGCCATTATGAACTGTGACGATCCACGTGGAGCAAATATTTAGTAGTTTTTATAGTCGTTATCTTATAATTTTCATATAGATTTAATAGATATCTTAATATAGTATACATTTATATACGATTGACAATCGATAGCAGACGGGTTGACAGGCGATAGAAGTAGGTTTTTATAGTTAGTGTTTAGCTGTAATCTCTTCTAAAAATTTGGAATTATCGCCTTCTGTTTTATTATTTAAATTTTAATAATTTTAATTGTATTTTTTTTTTTAATTTAATTAAATTTTTTTCCCACATATTTGGATGTTTTTAGCACATATTTTATAAATTATACTTCCATATATATGTACATATTTTTGTATTTTTATTACATATAAATCCGTTCCCTACTAATAACCAATAATGTGAAATGTGTCATGCGCTAATGTTAAAAATAATTTTTTTCTGCTATAGCTAATTAAACAATGGTTAAATGACTTATTTAATGTTTATGATCTTACTAAAGTTTTAATATATTTTTAGGGATTGCTGACTGTGATACCGATGCAACTTTTATCTTATCACATCGCAGTGATGCGCGGCTGCAATGTCGACTGTCCCAGAAATTTGGCCAAATCTGTGACCGTCGAGTAAAACACACTTTTTTTGAATTGTGTTGACCATGTTGAACAATATACAACCTACCACAGCACCGAATTGAATCCTAATTTTATTTTAATTACGGTCATAAAAATTCACAAAAAGACTTTCAAGTCCCTACAAAACTGCAAATGAAAACACAATATTCATTGAATATTATGTGTTCGATGTTTGCAGCTAAGAAAAGGTCGTGATTGAAATTATTCGTTTTATAATATGTGCTGTCATTTTTAATACTACTTTATTTGTATGTGGTTATTTTTTTTTATTTATACAAATTATTGTCCGTTTTAATGTTTTTAATAAACACATTTGTAATAATGTTTCAGATTTTTATGAAATTTATATTATTTTTTTTATAGTATTTTTTTTTTTACTTTATCAATTTCATATTCATTTACTATCTTAATAATAGTATATAATATATCATTGTGATTAGTTTGATCCAATATTTTACTAAGTTTAAAATAAAAAATAAATATATACGTTTATAATATATTCTCATTTTATTTTCTATATTATCATTAGTTAATATTTCATTTTTTCATTGTTTTATAAAATGTAATAATAACATTTCTAAAATAAATAAAAAACAAATGCGTAATTTGTTAAATAGTCGAATGGAAAATTTATATTAATATCTAAAAAATTGAAATGATCATCGAATCAAAACTATTTGAATCGCTTAACATTTGTTTAGATTTTCAGTTAAAAACAATAATCGTTCTAATAAACTATTATAACAAAACACTTATGTGAATATTTAATGAAAATGCTTGATGTACATTGTGTTAGTATTAGCCGGGGGAAAATGTGATCGACGGAACTAAATGGATTCCAAATTTCCTATTGAACTGAGAAAAAGAAGACTAGTGATGTGACGAAGAAAGTGTAAAACATTTGAATAAAATGCAATCATAAAAAAATAAAATGAACGTTCGACTACAACTTTTACTATTATATATTTTTAAACTTTATTTTCAACGACTCAAACTTGGTCTCGTTCACAATTGAAACGTATTTTTGAAATTAAAAATCCTCGAGACTAGAAAAATAAATAAGGAAATCGCAAGATTTATTTTATTTCAAATTATTCGTAGCTTAACTAGATAAAAGCAAGTTTCATTGTCAACACATTGTCTATGCGTGTTTGTTTTGAAATCACTTAAAATAATGTTGAAAAAACCTGTCCTTTTTCATATTATTTTAAAATATTTATAACTTTATTAATGTCTAATGTTTTTTGACATTTTAAACACCGATCATATACAGAGAAAACTTAACACACCGAAATCAATGTATCAATCACAAGTTAGAAAAATAATTATGAGCCGAGGTTGGTATGTGTATTCTTTTTGCACGTCTAACTCAAGTAGACCAATGTATCATACTATGTGATGGAATATATTGTTTTTGTGTTTGTATGTACTAAAATGTCTAACATCCCTTTGACCTCTCAAAATCTTAATTAGTTTTTAAACACTGTCGGGGGTCCAATTTCTTATAAAAGATATTATTTGAGAATTCAGGTGGAGAATGATTACTTTGGATTATAAGTGTGATCTCGGAAAGACGAAGAAGAAAATTAATACACACTCTTCGCTTCGCATAAAACCTAAAAATGTATTCAACGAAACTAGTGAGCAGCGGCAAATAATTTGTTTTGTTATTTTTGCCACAAATCAGATAACCAGAGTACAAAAAAAAAGTAAATTTTTTAAATTTAATTCGTTGTAATCCATTGTAACTGTGCGGTGCCCATTAGATTTTGTCACTCAAATTAAGTGCCTCGACTCTATATATTTTCATAATTATTCAACGTAATAGTCTTCTATGCATTATATTTCTTGGAACTAGTGGTGAAAATTAATACCTAATAAATTATTATAGTTTGGCACGCAGAGTAAATAATTTTTGTTCAAATAACAATAATAATAAATGGGTGTCTATCGTTTTATCGCCTGTATTATAATACGGACGGATGATGGCTTTTGTAATTTTTTAGATACTCTATCGGGTCGTTCATGTGACCACCATTTTTCTCTATTTTTCATTTCCCCGAGGTATATAGAGCGATAGAACTGGACAAATTATTTTCGATAAGAGCCGATTTAAAAAAAATAAAATAATAATTATTGTTCGCGACTTTACGACCGAGCACTGAGCAATAATAGTGTTGGTCAATGAATTTGGCATGTTTGTGTACCTCGGTATAGGTACTGGTAACAGTGGTAACCAACAAATGTCTGTTACCAAAATGGCCGAGGGCCAGAGTATATTACTCGGAGTGTTTCTACGACAGTGCTTAGAGCTGCTCGGTACCTGACGGTTCGGATTTAAAAGTTTCGGAAGAAACCATCGCTATCGCGGTGGATGTGTGGCCGCGCGTGCGTGTGAAAATGGCGACGTAAGTTTTATTGTATTAATTCAATCAATACATTTCGTTAAATCGTTATGTGTTTATGTTTATATATGTTACATTATAATATGTCAATACCGGTGATTTGACATGTGCCGGCCGTGTGCGCGTATGATATTACCGAAAATGGCAACGTAAGTTTTACCGTATTAATTCGAAATATTTCGTTATATCGCAGGGGGACACTAGTCTCCCTGAACTTCTGATCAATCTTCAATGTGCCACCCTTAATGTTTTCCCTGTAATGTGTACTAATAGGACACGGGGACGCTTAAAATTTAACATAAATGATATAGTCCCCTCGAATCATAGGCGCCGATGGGGGGGGGGAGGGGTAGCGACCGCCAATCCACTTTTTTTCACTAGGTAACGAAATCATATTTTATTTTTGCTAACTCGTGAAAAAATCGTGATTTTTAATTTTTATACATCAGAAACAATCGAACGTCGTATCAGTTATTATTTATCAGTATAGGTACCTAATCATAATAATGATGTAATATACATAGTTCGTTATGATTACATAATTATGTAACAATCGTAATAATATTATGTAATTTTAAGACGTGTTTTTGCGTGAAAGTGCACGTCATTCCAATTCTGTGCGGGTAACACTGCCAATAAGAAATCCAGGCTGTTCGCGCCACCCGACCAATGGCAGCCGAGCTGCGCGCGCAGCCAAACCGATACCGATCGAGTGTCGCGCGACAGTACAGCCGCTTATCATTGTGCAAGCGACCAGTATAGTGTCGACAGCGGTTCAGAATGTTTCTCTCGGTAATAACATTTCGGTTTTTATTTTTCTCCGTAACAGTCGATAATGTTGTCAATAATAATTGTTATTTTGTTTATCTCGTCTCAACGACTAATCGAACTTTAAATCGTGACTTTTGTACCTGTTGCAAGATACTTTATTTCACAAGCCAATACGAACACCAACCCACCGACAGGCGGCCGTAAGTAGTACCGATTATATTTATTTACAATCTATAGATAGGTAGTGGGTGTCATAGGCGTCGATAGGGAGTAGCGATCGCTAAATCATATTTTCGTCACTCCATGAAAAAAATCGTGATTTTTGCACCAGAAACGTAAAACAATCGGACAGATCGATTATTAATAGGTACCTAATAATGATAATGATATAAGATATTATAACCTCTCTTTTTTGATTGCGTTAGTAATAATTCGTAAACATCTCCATCTCAACTCATTTTTATTTTCAAAAATATCCGATGATCAATTAAATTAAATCTAAAATACCTATTAGTTTTTATTGTTTTATTAATTTTTATAATTATGTTTTATTATTATTAATCATTTATACATAACTACAATAATACTTATTACCAGTTAAAACAAGGTATACTCGTACAAGTAATTTTACAATTTTAAAATAGGCACACTGTTAATAATCTCTGTTTAATCTCTTATTTGATTAAAAATGTGTTAACGATATTTCTGGAGGTTTTTTTTCGTAACATGTTACTACTCTAATAGTTTTTTTCCGAATAGCGCCACAGAACAAACTTATCACTGAGATTAATTATTATAAAATATGGTTTAGAATATTGTAATTTAAATTTTATAGATACTTAATAAAATACTCTTAACTTATCAACTCGCCTAATATTTTATATCGTATTGTAACTCGTAAAAGTACACCAAGGGTACCGCCTAAAACAAAAACTTACCTAGTAATATTATAATATTATTTACTAATTGTCCACCACGATCATTCTCAATATGGCATTCATTTTAAAAGTAGCCGTATTGTGTGTCTGGTTGTCAGGTAGGGTTTGTTTGGGTATGTTTACACGGACGACCTTTGTACAATGTATGTTTATCATCTACGCATTATCTACACGAGCGCCCGCTGCTCCGAATCTATCTCTAATTAGATACAGCGTCAATTAAATAACCCCCCGATGTACATTTATCATACACCTCTTATCGTTATATTTTTTTTTCTTCGAAGTTTTTTTATTTTTCCATATTTTATTCAAATCAATCAATAATAATTTTCGTATAACCACATAATATTGTATATCGTACTCGAGTGACAAACGTCTTTAAGCGTTCCCCGGACTTTGGAGACTTAAATTAAAGGGGACGCATAATCTTACCTCAAATAAGAAGGGGAACTCCGTTATCCCCTATCCCCTCCAACTTTAACCACTGCCTACTATACTTCTTAAACCATAATATAAACATTATAAACCCATTCCTATTCTGTCATTTTCGCGTTAAAATTGTGCAATTATTTGAGCTCAAAGTCTTTGGAAATAAAAGTTATTTGCATCGATCATATTTTTTTTAACTCTATTATTTTGATATTTCCTCCTTCCGTCCTTTCGATAATATTAATTTTTTTCTCAATTTACAAAAAAATTAAAGGCATATTGAACTTTTAAATTTTTATTAGGGGGCGGTCAATCCGTCTCGCCTCTCAGTTTATGCCTTTGGATATAATGATGAACTGTTTTTTCAAATGTCCACCTACAAATGGACAAAATAATACAAAACTACAAAAAAAGATCTTAAAAGTTTATCGCCCCTATAGTTCTGTCTAGGCGAGTAATTGCCAACCATAACTTCCCCTAAATATAGGCCTGTTTATAGGTTATCGAGTGCCTATCCGCTAAATATAATATGATTAGCTATTTGTCTGACTTCGTCCCTCATGACCTACACCTTACTCACACTTATCAAAAATTGAAGCGAAATATTGTAAGGACCTATATTACTCTATAACTATAGGTATATATAATTCCTGTTCTAGTTTATTATACTTATTTATTTATGAAATATGTGTGGTCTATGTTTTGTATTATTATTTTTATGATTTTCAGTGAAACTAGTCATTTGAAATATAGTAAAAATAAATGCCTTATTCACAATATTTTTAACAAACATTTTTTTTGTTTTCTTAACGGATTTAAAGTCATTGGCCGTTTAATCGGCTCTTTTAAAATTTATTGACATCAATTTATCTATATTAAGTTTTTCTTACAATTTTTCACACACAATCTCTAAATTTTGATATTTACATTGTCATATTACACAAATGCCATTGTATGGTTTTATAATTTTTTCGAAAAATTAGATCAGATCACTAATTTCATATATTACACGTTAGAAGTTTAGGCTTATTAAAAATTTAATTAGGTACTAAAGTTAGTAAATTTTTTCGTTTAGACGCACATCACAGATATGTATAAGAAAGCTTTGGTTTCTCGAATTCAAAATCAGCCTCTCGATTTGTCTAGATTAAGAGTGCATTCTATGAATTCCTATTTGGTAATTTTATAGTTAAAACATAAAAATAGATAGGTTAAATTATTGATTTATATTTTGTTATAGTTTTATATGTGACGCCCACATTGAAAAAATATATTTAGTTATTGAGGTAGGGTTTTGCGATTTTAAGAGTTCCAATTTTTGCTAGTTTTACTAAATATTTTTTTAAATCTAAGATATTAATCACATAAATTATTGTTATATAATTTATATTACTATAGTACTAGCTTACTGCCTACTAGGAACTATAACTTTATAATATACTACTATATATAGACACTAACTTTATATTTCGTTTGTTGCTATAACTTATAACTTATAAGTATCTATAGGAGTTAGGGAAAATATAGATATAGCTATAAATGTAAAAGTTGAATTACGATTTGAATCATTATAAAGACAGTGTTCAAATTGAGAACTATTTGAACTATTTTTATTTTACCATACATAAAAATTAAAATAAGAATAACAAAAAATTTCTTTGAAAATATTAAATATTAATTTTACTTACAAAACGTCACGTAACTTATAAATATATATTTTTGTCTCCATGCGCATTATAAATTTAGGAAATGAGTGTTAACACGCATATACTTATTAATTATTATACTTTACTAAACCACCGTCAGTGGTTGTTCAATTAATTAGAAATGTTTAAAGGCTTATAGCAAATTAATATTGCAGCGGAGAACGGTAATACAAATTGCTCGTCAAAAATTATAGTCATTATAATTTATTATTATTATTTTTTACATTCAAAAGCAATTTAGTTAATTCGATAATTATTATAAAACATACCACCCCTATTATAGTAGTGTTCAGTCTTTCAGCCATAATCCATAATCGTAGGTATAGGTACTAGGTACACACTAAGTAACTTACTGTCTACTTAGAAAGAGAAAAATCAATTAGTTACGACTTTCCAAGAAATAGACGTAAAAACGATATTGATGAAAAAAAAAAATCGAAGAACACATTTTTTGAATTATTTAATAAGCACAGACCTTTCCGTCCCTTTTGGGCCAAGGACGGACTGTCACCATATTAATTCACTTCAGTGTGAGTTTCTGTTGTGACGGACGCAAACTATTTGAGGAACACGTATATTATTTTATACGTGCGCGTGTTCGTGTGTGCCTTGTACGATTATTAACCAAACCTTTTTTGACAATACTGGACTTTTCAGGCGACAAATATGATAATAATTATTATTAATATTATTAATATTATCAACATCACAATAACGGAAATAGGTAACCGATTGCACATGGGTCCCCTATGCAGGTAGTGACAAATTGGACTTTAGGGTAAAAAGGAATATTCCCGGCGGACCGCGATAGATTATTTTTATAAATAAATTTAAATTAGAGATTTTTTGTTAAAATAGTTTTAAAAGGTACACGTTAAGATAACAAAATATAATAACAATTAAAAATTTACGAACATCAATTATCAATTTTAGGATTTAAAAAATAATTCTAAACAACTATACAAAGTATACGAGTATGTGGTTCAGGCGATTGCCCCATTCACACCTCATTTAGAGACGCCCTTGCTATAATATAATATGTCGTGTGTTTAGTAAGGAACTGTAGGGAATTAGGATATTTTTACTGGTGAAAAAAGCACTCTGGGAAAAAATTCATGATTAATATACGATTAAAATATTTATATAAGTGGGCATAATTTGATATTCGCTGATTTAATTCTTTGGACTTAACGAGAGCTGATAATGTTCGAGGGACATAACTATATTACACATGTATGATAAAAAATCAGTCCTCCACAAATAACGCGTTATCGTTCGTTTTCTGTCCGGACAGTAGATAAGGTTTGAATGTATCGATGCGTCGTTCAATTATTGTTTGAAGGTCCTCCGATTGCCTTTACATACCATTATTTATTACTGGCGTTTATAATAAAATATGATAATTTGCGTATTTAGTAATTTTATTAGGTATTTTATTATCAAATACATATTAAGAATCGAACATGTAATTAAAAACTCGTTGCAGGACGAAATATATAAAACCTAAAACATAATTTATGATACATAATTATTATTTAAAAAATATTTCCAATTTCACGTCTAATAATAACGGCGTATCGAATTATTTAAGTTTTTTAATGTCTGGTTGGGAAACAACCGAATGGTGTTTTTTTCGTTTTGTGGCATTATTATTATTTTCCTAATTCTTAATAAGTTATTAACTTTTTAGGACTTTTTGCCCAGGCGTTTTATTAAATGACTCATTCGACTATATGCCTATAATAGATGACGTATATTATATACATACGTATACCTATATAGAGTCGTGGGTACATACACGATATTTGTTTATGTGTCGATGACGGGTCCGATAACAATAATTATAATAATAATTCTACGGCGATATAGGTTAGGTTAGGGACAGGTAGTATAAATTGGTTTAGTTTATTTAACTTCACCCCCCCCCCCCCCCCCAAACGTATGACCCCGTTTCATTCGAATCAATTTCATTTGTATTCATAAAGTATAAATCGAACCGATGTCGTCGATATCTAGGCATACTTATGAAATAAAGGCGCTCATTTTTTTTTTTTTGCGTTTTCATGTTAATTCAAAATACAGACGCGATCCCTTCTCGTTTCGGTCGGGCTGCAGCAGCGTACTTGTACCATCACTCGTGAACTACGCAGGCTATACCTGAAGAAATGTGACGAACTAATTTGTTTTTGAATTTTGTTAGATTTTTAACGATACACGTCTTGTTAAGTTATTATTTGCAATTTTTTAAAATTATTGTGTTTTATTTCTACATGGTATATAATATATTAATAATTTGAATATTTAGCGATTTTTTAAACTTAATAATTTTCAGGGGGGGGGGGTCTAACCCTCCTGGATACGCCACTGGACTCCACTGGGAAAAAGAAACAACACGTTTGGACGTTAGTCGATGGAATTTTTTTTCAACGATTTTCTTCGATTGATTTTCAAATTATTGGTATCGTGTGTAGAATTGCAGGCGAACAATATTATAACACGCGGTATTATGTTTTTTTTCCAGATATTAAAACACTAATATACGGTTATCGTGGTTGGCGGGGGCTGGTGGTGTAACGGAAAGGTTTTTTTTTGTCAAACGCCCTCCCCCCCTTTGCGTGCACTACGTTTGAGAGCGTGACAGTTCCTCGTCAGTGGGTCTCCACTCTCCAGTGAGTACATGTACTGTGAACGTAAAACACCTCAATGAAACTACGGAATGATCTCAAGTGCTTCAGGTAACATTCAGTAACATTTTTTTTCATTACCAACACGCACATACGTCATTCTAATTGATTTTACTTGTTGTGTACTTTTTCAATTTAACATGCAATTATTATTTTTTTTAAATATTTCGCGCGGTACTCGCAATTTTAATATTTGTTTTTCGTGAAATTCATAACAAGGTATTCATAACAGCGGAGTATAATTTTTAAACCCAACAAACTATATATTTTACAATAACTGATGAGTACAGAATTTTACTTATTTTTTTTTGCCCATACTTTTCTGGAGCTGAGAATATCGATAATCTCACGAATATTAGTATTTTATTATTTTTTTTTGAACTCATCTGGCTAAATTACATCTTTTTAAAGTATGTATTAATGGGTTCTAACTGTATATTCGGACACGTCATCTTTAAATAATATATGTACCTATAAAGGTACCTGTGAGCGGTATGTCATTGTTGGACGGGAAATCGATTTATCATAAACACAAAATAGTAGTAACATAAGTAATAAAAATAATAAAAATAATCTAAATGGTTTTATTACACAATTGTTGTTAAATTTATTACAAAATTAACTCCCAACAACAATTACCTAATAATCGCAATAAAGTTTATGAGTAACGTTATATATTTTGATCATATTATAAAATATTGCTCAGAAAAATTATTAATTTAAATGGTCGACTGTTTTGGTACATAAATGATTTACAATAATTGTAATAAATATGAATGATTAGGTTAAAGCTATGACGCTACAAAATGACTACCTAACACGTTTGCCATATTATTTAAAACCGATCATTTTTATATAAACGAAAATCAATTTATATATTTTCGTATATTAGGGTGACCCTTAGTTATAGGCGAAGAAAAATAAGCTTTCGGATAGTTTAAATAATAATATTTACCAATAATTTACATGATTTTACTTCTCATATTATTACTTATATACTTTGTGTAATCCTTGGGTTTATTTACAAAACTCTTCTATGTACTTATACCTACAATATTTACAGTCATTCATTTTATTGAACTTTGGTAAAATAATTGTACAGTAGAGTTACTTAGTAACGGACAGTAGTCCGTATTTATTGTCCCGTGGACACTTGACATTTTCAATTGGAATGGTATTTTTTTTATATTATAAAAATAAATATGTTACAGGCAATATGTACAGGCACATTTTATTATTATATATAATCGTATAACTACACAACTGATATTGTAATAAAAAAATAAAAAATTGATGATAAATGTCGGTACTCTAAACTTAGAGTATCATTAAAATATCTGTCTGGGTACAAAAAAAATTGTTGGTAAAAATTTTTATGAAGGGCTTTATTTTAAATGTGGTTCTGTAAGGGATAGGCAAATGGATCTTTTATATCACGAAAATAATAAATAGGGAATGTAATGTGATACATCAATATTTTTGATTCATTAATTTTTTATTTACTTACTAAACCGTAAATACCAATAGTAACCATGTATATTTAATACATGGCGCAATTAATTGAAAAGTATTGCTTCAAAAGTAATTTTTTTGTTAGAAATTACTTTTTTAGTGTTTTTTATTATCTTTTTAGAGCTAATAAAACTAAAGCAAACCTAGTCTTTGTTTTTATAGTCAGTGGCAAAAGGATTACAGAGGATGTAATGTTTAAGTCTATCAACATTTACGTAAACATAGATTTTAATAATATTGTTTCATTGTATCATGTTTAGGACTTAATATTATCTAAATATTATAAATTTGAACAGGTACTAAAATTTTGTGCTGTTACTTTCACTCCATATATATTTATAAATAAATACTTATACTTAATTTTTATATTATTTCAAGAAAACAAACGGTTTATATACATTTAGAATGTCGTAGGTACCACGAAATATAAAGTGATAAAAATGATTACCAATGACGAAATTATTTAGAAAACAAAATGAATAATTAATAGGTACTTTTATTTTATTTACCTATATTTTGTAACCACTAACCAGTTATAACTTTATTTGATTTTTATATTTTTACACATCATATAATAGGCTTAGACAATATAACCATGAAAAAAAAAACGCTTACAAAATTTAATCTCGTACCTATTATAGTTTAGTTCGTTTTGAAAATACATAATGAGATGCCTCATGTTATTGATCTATTAACTGTTTGGTCACGGAATAAATTATTTTGTTTTACTGTTTTGAACATAATATTATCTGCATTTGATTTTAGAAAAAGAACGCTTAATCAAAGCAAACGATTCGACTTACAATGCTCAGTTCAATTATGCAGTAAGTCTATACACGATTACTTTATAACAATTAAAATATGTGTTATTATAGTTTTTTTTATTTTTCACAGACGAATTACATAAAAACATCGAAGTACTCCCTACTAACGTTCTTGCCGTTGAATTTGTTCGAACAATTTCAGCGGTTAGCCAATTTCTACTTCCTGTGTCTGATGATGCTGCAAATGATATCGATAATTTCGTCTTTGACTCCCATTACGACTTCGATACCATTAGTTGGCGTGCTAATGATAACTGCCATCAAAGATGCTTACGACGATTATGTATGTATTACACGCACACACACACACACACACACACACATAAGTAGAGCTCAGATTTTTATGTAATTACACATTTTTTTATCATATACTTTTTACTATGTTCGACGAGTGTGGAATCTATTGCAGAAGGATCCTAATAAAATAATAGATTCAACTATTTTGTCATAGATATTTAAAACAATTTTATTAAGTATTATACTAGTTTTTATACAACATTTCCTATTTTCCGCAATCATTTTGAACTGTTTTCATAATTATTATAATATATTAAAGTTAATTGATTAGTTAAATAATTATACATGCTGATATTTATATTTTTTTTCATATTTTTCGATAAAAATTGGTAATGTTGGCAAGATTACCGTAGTTTATTGCATTTGAAAAATTTATTTTTGTTGGTCTACGTTTTCTAATATCAAAACATATCATGACGAGCACCGAACAAATAACATAACAAACATAATTACAAATACATTTTTTATTACTTACATATTTTAAGTAGCATCTTTTTTATCTCGTTCAAATATATTCACAAATTTTAGTATTTTAAATATAAATAAAAGCCCTAGATGTCATATTTTTTTTTTAAAGTATACATTTGATGCATTTTTTCACTGTGTAAAGCATATAATATTGTTGTTTTAGCAAAGACACGTCAACGACGATCAAGTAAACAACCGTATCTCGAAAACGGTCAGAAACGGTCATGTGGTGAACGTGAAATGGAAGGACGTACACGTAGGAGATGTGATTTTAATGGAAGATGGACAATTTGTGGCTGCCGACGTATTGTTACTTTCTACGAGCGAACCAAGTGGATTATGTTTTATAGAAACCGCAGAACTGGACGGGTATAGTGGTTTTAAACTCTCACTTATGTTTTATATGTAAATAAAATTACCAAAATTTGTTTTTTTGTAGTGAAACAAACCTAAAGTGTCGTCAGTGTTTAGCTGAATTAGAAGAACTTGCTCACGAAGTTGTGAATTTTGACGGCTTCATTCGTTGTGAAGCACCTAATAATTTGCTCAATAAATTTCATGGCGTTTTGAAGTGGAATAAAAAAGAGTATGTCATAAAGTTTTAAATTTATTCAAAATTATTTAAAGTTGATTTCGTACATCATTATTTTTATCTCCTAAACAAAGCACAATCATTATTTAAAAGTATGATTTATCTGTTAAAGCAAAGCTTTATTTGCGGAATGATTAGGGGATTGAAACCCTTCCGCAAATAAAACTAGAACTTAATTTATATAGTTAATTTGGTTCAGCTGTAATGTAATAAAACTTAATTAATTATAATAATTTATAATTTAAAACATATTTTTATGATATGATATGATATCATATTTTTAATCATCATGATTAGTTGATTTATCTTTTAAATTAATTTAAGAAGAAGCCAAAATATTTTATTAAGAGATCACAAGAGTATTTGAATGCAAAATAGGTTGGTTTTTAGACGCAGATAATCTAAAAACACAAGAATATTATAAATTATAAATTTATAAATAATTTTTTTTGTATTGAAGTTATAGGGAAAGTTAATTGTTATTTTTCAGATTGATTTTAAATAATGATCATATCATCTTAAGAGGATGTGTTCTAAGAAATACAGAGTGGTGTTATGGCATAGTGATTTTTGCTGGAAGAGATACAAAACTCATGCAAAATTCAGGAAAGTCAAAATTCAAGCGCACAAATATCGACAGGCTGCTCAACTATCTTATTATTGGGGTAACAATTTGTAAAACAAAGTTGTGTGTAAAAATTTTGATTGAAACTAATAATAATTTTTTATCATTTACAGATTGTATTATTTCTTTTTTTACTCTGTTTGTCTTGTATGATTGGGTCTGTTATCTGGGAATACCAAACTGGTTGGGATTTCCAAATGTACTTACCTTGGGATTCACTTGTGCCACAGGATAAGACAACTGGATCTATTACCATAGGGACATTGGTGTTTTTTTCGTATGCCATTGTTCTCAATACATTAGTGCCAATTTCTTTATATGTAAGGTGTGTGATGCTCCAAAAAACATTTACCTACATTTGTATTTATATAATTATTGCCTGTTTAAATGTGTTAAAGTGTTGAAGTAGTGCGTTTCGTGCAGAGCTTTTTTATAAACTGGGATCAAAAAATGTATGATAAACAGTCTGGAACTGCAGCCAAAGCTAGGACTACGTCACTAAACGAAGAACTTGGACAGATTCAGTATATATTTTCAGATAAAACTGGAACCATGACAAAGGTATATTAATTTACTTGAAACCGAATAGATTAAAGTATGTTTAAATATAATTAATGTAATTTTTTTCAATTAGAACATTATGACCTTTAATAAGTGTTCAATTAATGGCATTGTTTACGGCAATGAAAATGAAGTCCAATATGGGAAATCTGACGATATGATTAAGGTAAATTAATTATCATCACTCAATAATATACTTATAAGTAACTGACCACATTAAGTATCGTCAACTGTTACTGTCCGGGCTTCTGTGTTTGTATTATTTGTGTTCGTCCAATAGATGTACGAGGATAAACAAAAACCTCCCGCAGCCATCAGAAGTTACAATAACACGCACTACAACAAAGTAGAAAATGGTTTCCGAAGAGTAACTATAGATTCCACGATGCACTTGGTATTGATGTCATTACTTAGAACGTGGTAACAAAAATATGGAATCATTGAGATATTAAAGTGACATGGTTTTTCGAATAGGTTGGGCCTCCTCCGGTTGATTTTTCGTGGAATTCCCAATATGAACCAGAATTTTTGTGGTTCGACCAAAGTCTAGTAGATGCTGTGAGACAAGAAAATAATGAAACAGAAAATACAGTGTTAACATTTTTTGAAGTTTTGGCTTTGTGTCATACGGTTATGCCAAGCTGGAAAAATGGTAAGCTTTTTAATCGATTTAGAAGTCTATTATATGTATATTTATAAATTGTCTCATGATACTTAACATTGTTGTGTTTATTCTGTGATTTTAGGAATTTTAAAATATCAGGCTCAATCTCCTGATGAATCGGCTCTTGTTTCGGCAGCCAGAAATTTCGGTGTCGTTTTCAAAGAGCGAACACCAAATAGCGTGACGATTGATGTTATGGGTGAAACAAAAGTGCATGAACTTTTATGTATTCTCGATTTTAACAATATTCGGCGCCGTATGTCCGTAGTCTTTAGAGAGAATGGGAAAATACGACTCTATTGTAAGGGAGCCGATAGTGTCATATTCGAACGCCTGGAACCAGGAAACGAAGAATACAAAGCCACATCTTTGCAACATTTGAATGTGAGTGGTATTATTTAAATATTGAATTCTTATTTAAATTTAAATTCTGACATAATAATAATGACAGTATATTGGTAGGAATTTGCAGGAGATGGATTACGCACACTTTGCTGTGCAATTAGAGATATTGATGACGAGTTTTTTGATTCGTGGAAACACAAGTACACAGATGCCGCTGCCTCGCGAACTGACAGAGAGGAGAAGCTCAACGATGTCTACAACGAAATCGAAACTCATTTGAAACTAATTGGTAAAAATTAAACTTTCTTAAACAAACTGTACTAAAAAACATGCATTGCCTATTTTGATGTGTTATTGTTTGTCACCAGGCGTTACCGCTATCGAAGATAAACTACAAGATGCTGTTCCCAAAACTGTATCTAACTTGCTCTTAGCAGGGATTCATATTTGGATGCTTACTGGAGACAAACAAGGTGTGTAAATGTATAATAGTACTTGGAATCTTTGTCTTTAATGTTATTAAATTCTCTTAACAATTTAAAATTGTGCATTGTCGTTTCCAGAAACTGCTATAAACATTGGATACTCGTGTAAACTCCTAAATGATGAAATGGAACTGTGTATAGTGGATGGTCATACTCAAGACCAAGTACAATCTCAACTTAATCAGTGTAACAATTTGATAGTAGGCGTTTCAGAGTGTCAACAACATTCAGCTAGAAATAGTATGGCCACTAGTGTTGTTCGATTCAGGTTTGTAGAATCAGCAATATAACAGTGTGAATTAGTTTAAAATGTATTGCAATGATTTATTTTTGTAAATTATAGTGAACCTGAAGATGTCCAAATGAATAATGGCGAAGATCAAGTATATGCGTTGATCATTAATGGTCATTCTTTAGTTCATGCTTTACACACAGAACTCGAAAAAAAGTTTGTGGAATTGTGCTCGAATTGTAAGTTTTGCAATTTAATTAATATTCAAAATGTATTATTTATTGAAAATGTTTACTTTTAGGTAAAGCAGTAATTTGCTGTCGAGTAACGCCTCTTCAAAAAGCAATGGTGGTGCAGATTATAAAAAAATACAAGAAAGCCGTGACGCTGGCCATCGGCGATGGTGCTAACGATGTATCAATGATTAAAGAAGCTCATATTGGTATTGGTATTACCGGTCAAGAAGGCAATCAAGCTACATTGGCTTCTGACTATTCGTTAGGACAGTTTAGGTTTTTGGAAAGATTGTTATTGGTCCATGGTAGATGGTCGTATTATAGGATGTGTAAATTTTTGAGATATTTTTTCTACAAAAATGTAGCGTTTACTCTTTGTCACATTTGGTTTGGATTCTTTTGTGGTTTTAGTGCTCAAGTATGTTTGTCGAAAACATTTAACATCATTATGTTTTAATTAAAATTAAATTTTTTTTAATTTCAGACGATTTTTGATCCTTTTTACATATCTGTTTACAACATGTTCTATACTGCATTACCGGTACTAGCCATTGGTGCTTTAGATCAAGACGTTGATGAAAAGAAAAGTGCCATGTATCCAAAACTCTACACTCCGGGCCTTCAAAACTTGTTTTTCAATACCAAAGAATTTTTTAAGTGTGCAGCTTTAGGAACGTATGCTTCACTAGTGATATTCTTTGTACCTTATGGTATTATTTAATTAGCAATTAATTTGAACCGATTGTTTAATGCAACTACGAGTTATTTTCTTCTAGGTTCTTATTTTTATGGTATGACTTCAAACGGATTAAATGTTTTGGACCACATGTACATGGCAGAAGTTGTTGCTATGATTCTAGTCACAGCTATGATGACACAAGTAAATAATGATTTAAATAATAAATAACAACTGTTTGAATACTTAAAATCAATCAGTTGCATGTGTAAAATATGAAAAAATTATTTGTAGGTAGCTTTTGATACTTCTTATTGGACTGTCATTAACCATATAGTGATCTGGGGATCTTTAGCATTATTCTTCTTGGCCGAATGGATCTATAACTATCTTATTGGAGGGGTCTACGTTGGTTCTTTAGCGATGGTGTGTATTAAAAAAACGTATTTATACAACATGTGTAGTTTATTAATACTATAATAATTTTCAGCCAATATGTTTTGGCTTATAATATTTGTTATGTTTTATTTAAGGCAATAAAACAACCGACGTTTTGGTTAGTGACACTTTTGGTGGTGGTTGTAATTGTGGGTCCTGTGGTGGCTTGGCGATTGTATTTCTTGGAAACAAGACCTACTCTTACTGATAAACTCCGTTTGAAACAGCTAAAACAAAAGTAAATAAGTTGTTTAACTCTTGATTAAATATAGCTGATTACAAATGTTAATAAATATTAATATTAGGAGGCAAGTGTCGTCGGGTGTTGACATAAAACCAATGTCAGTCAGGCATAAACGGCGTTCTATTCGATCGGGTTATGCTTTCGATCACCAAGAAGGATTTGGGCGACTCATAACGAGCGGGAAAATTATGAGGACGCCTAGAAATAGCGAAGCATTCATTGATCGAAAAAATTCAAATATATCTGATGCTACTATTTGATATAATATTAAAATTAAAACTTTATTTTAATACTAATTCACAATATGTTACCGAAAACAAAAAAAAAAACCATTTTAAAACTTTTTTTTTAAAAGTAATTTTAATTATGATTTAATTAAATTTTTTTTGTGTTAAAATTTAAACATTAGGTTCTCAAATTACAGGTACAAGTTCTCAAATTAGCTTAAGTTATTAGCTAAGATTAATGCCAATATCAAAAAACATATGTTAATTAAGTAGGATTATGTGATAAACAATGTATATTAAATTTGAAATTATTATGTAAAATTAACTTATTTGTATATTGTAATATGTCTATTGTTGTTATAACTTTTTAAGTGTTGAAAACCTCTTGCGGAGTTTCGATGAATTTTCATGAAAAAACTATTTAATTTTAAAACCAAAGAACAATATTGATAGACTTTTAACTCTCGTTATAAAATTATCATGTGTGAAATAACGATTTTGTTATTTTTAATGTTTATGACCAATACCTAATCATTGAGAACATTTTATAAAAGTTATTGTCAATTTTTTAATGTATTCTTACATTATAGTCTCTTACCTCTTAGGCTCTCAATTTTATAAGTCACACGATAATGCTTTAATGAGACGTGAATATTGTATACTGTTCCCTCTGTTATTAGATTAAAATGTCTGCTGTTATTCAGTATTTAAACTATGTAATTTTTTATTTTTTTTTTTTCTACAGGAACAATATTACATAAAGCCTCGACTGATCATACATCATTGTTAATGCATTTAGTAAAATGTAAAATTTAAGTTAAAAAGAAAAAATGTCAAATGAAAATATAGTTTATTACCTAACAGTGGAGATTAAAGTTGATGCAGTATTATGTTGCTTATTGTTGCCGAACATAATAAAAATACTAACAAATTGTCTAGTGTTGGCCGAACAAGTAAAGTATAATGATCTCCTTCTATTCTAAACTCTGTTCTCTAAACTCTATAAATGACATTAAAAATACATTATCTGTAAATTTGTTCATATTGCTGTAGTGAATTTCAAAAAATGTGAAATCTTTAATTGATTACTTTTGACGCATTGAAATCGACACGACCGAAGCAAAGAAGTGAAACTATTTCGAGTTGAACAATTTGATTATTTTTTCATTACAATAATAGTGGAATTATTTTTCACTTTTATAAAGTAATTAGTTTAAGAAATTAGCAAACAGTTAAAATTAAGCATTATGCTTTCACGGTACAGAGTATTTTGTATACAAAGAAATAAATTACCATACATTAATTTGATATTTTTGTTGATTCGATACATACTGAAACGAATGATTATTGTTGTAGGTATCAGATATAATTAGTTGAATTTAAAATCAATCGAACGAACAGAATGAAATGAGTAAGTAATCGTGAAATATTTTCTTTTTACATATTTCTGGTGCCTTATTGTTGTCTGTACATTACTGAGACTTAATAATTGGTAAGAGTCACACATAAAATGCAATTGATTTGTTAATTTATAATAGCATGCGCAATACGATAAGGCTAAAACAAATTAAATAATATTATTATAAATATATAGTTTCCCATACGATGGTTATCCATTCGAAATATTTTGAATCCTCGTGCGATAAATAATTATTTTATTTTAGAAAATTTAAATATCCGATACTGTTGGTATATTTTGTGGAAGGACCAAATAAAACGTTCCCTTTCAAGGGGAGAGTGCCTCTAATTGCCCCCCTCCCCATATTTATTCTAATAGTTGAGAAAATAAAACTGGCCGAGCTGTATGACGCGAGGACAGTACCTTGTAGACGATTGAGTTCTTGGTTCGAGTAGTGAATTTGATTTCAGGAGTATCAACGCACTTATACTTTGGCACTCGGCTGCTCAAGGATACGCGGACTCGCTACTGGCCGAATATGACGGCTGCCGATCGGTCAGTTATTCAAATCCGATTAACGACTATTACTCTATTTGTGGCCATTTTATCGAATAACTCGTATTTTAAAACACTATCATTTGTAATTTAATCACTTTTGATATAATTTCTCGACCGTGTTGGGGTTTGAGTCGGAAGGCCAAACACGATCTGGTCGTAATTTAACGTTTACCGCGTTGCGCACGTTAAATCGCGTTAATTCGGCCGAAATAAATAATCTGTGTTGTATACGATTTATCTGCGACCGCGCCGCGTAGACTTTGGTCCTAGCTTCTAGCTCGATTGAATTTCGTTTTTCTAATTTCGTCTGGCAATCGGTCTGTTGCGCGTTTCGCGGTCTCTATCTAGTAATTTACACCGTGTATATTTATATATACATACCTGTTTATGTGATACAGTACTTGGCGCCGCCGTAAAGAGCACACACACGCACACTTGTGGATCGAAAACGTTAACACGCTTTCGTCGTCAAATCGTACGGAACCGCCAAAGTAGGTGCTCGTCGTTTTAATCTACAGACAACAATGTCATGTTATATATATATAATGTAGTTTTGTATTATTTGTTTCATGTGAGCGTATACAACAACAGTGTACAGACCCGGTGGCGGCGACGTATTTAGCATTTCGACGACTTGGACGTGCGTCGTTTGCCTCTTCCGCCCACCGTTCAATCAATCTTATCGAAACGGCGGGCAACATCGTTTTACCTGTCAGTCGTCACGTGCCTTTCGTACGCCGCCGCCGCCGTCCTTAATAAAATTCTTCGTCACTCCTGCCGACGATTTCTTTCTCTCTTATCTCCCCGTCCCCGTGCCCCTCACGCGCCCTCCGTAATAACCGATGTCAACTACTAATAACAAATGATATATTATTACAGTGTTTTCAGTTTTGCACTCTCATTCGTCGACGTTCGACAAACAAAAGGTATAATAATTGTCGACAAGTTTAGTCGCGCAGTATAAATACGACGTGCGAGAGCATCAAAGCGATATGAAATGTTGAAAACTACGAAACCCTCAGTCTGTCATTTGTGACGATAGTAGACGCGGTCGCGTTCGAATTAACGAACGAAATCAATCCGGATATTATTGTTATCACGCCCATCCCCAACTATCCGGAGGGACGATACCTAACGTGAGGTGAGATCGATTGGGACGATATTTGTTTTGGGTTTCTCTAATCGATCTTTGTTGTGTTTCAGCCTAAACAAGCAGAACGTCCAAATTGAATTGTCGATTTGTGAATCAAACCATTGTGATGTACGCCACAGGTGTATTGTGTCGCAAGCGCCGTTTCAACGTTGCAAGTCCAGTGATGGACTCTCGAATTTTCACAACAGGTAAACCTTTTCCCATTTCGCCGTTATTATGTTGAAATTGCGTAATTGTTTCAACTCGAAAGTCACTTGGAAAAATCGTTATTTTTCGCATCGTCAATCATTTTTTCGAATTCCATTATTTTTACGTATTACTTTCACTAAAACAAGTCGCTTAACCTAAATATCACACAAAATAATCAACGTGAAACGCGCACGCAATTGATTTTTGTTTTGTTTTTAAGAGCGTAATATATTTTTTATATTTGAACAAACTGATTTTTTCAATGACGTATTGAAACTCGTGCCCTAGTCATAACGTTATATTTTTTATGAATAAAATAGAACTGGGTACTCTAACAAAATACAAATATAATTGCCTTTTCGTCTTTTCGATAATATATTTACTTACGAAAAAATCAAGAGAACAATGCCGTTTAAAGTTTTTATTTTATTGTCAGAGTTGCCCTTATTATGATGGAAAAAACAAAACAAGTTAAATAAATATAATATATGGCGTTCAATAGAATTTTCTCTGATGTTATCGACAATTGAATAATATTTTATAGTTATTCCTTATGTTTAATCATTAAAAATTGAAATTTATTTACAACGGAATAAAAATTACTAAAAGTACCTTTTACAATACCAACTTAATTGCATAATACAGAATAAACGTCTATAAAAAAAAGAAAAGAAAAAAAATTAATAAAACTTATTCGAGTTACTTATTTAAATATTTCATGAAAACGTGCATTCCAAATATTTCACATTATCTAAAAACGAGTGAATAAAATATTTTTCTGTTAGTATACGTATCTCGTTCAATGCATGTTTTCACTACAATGGTCTGTGACGATCTATCTTTATTTTTTCCGAACCGGTCAAACCGTTGTATCGTTAATTAGTTATAAAGAAAATGACTTTGAACAAATAATTTAATTTCTTACGACTTACAGGATGAATCGTGTACTACAGAGTATTTCATTTAAAGAAGATTGATGGAAACGCAAGCTATTGTGAACATGTCAAAGCTGCTGTAAACGAACGGTAGGTACCTTATACCTCTATATACGTACACCTAACGACCGTTATCAAAACTACGATTTTGAGTAATTAACGATTTGAAATTAAACATGCGGTTCACTAGTAAACCGAGTATTTCGTACGTTTCTAGCCGCGATGTGTGTAATGTGTGTTGTACTTACTCACATCGAATAGTTTTAAAATGTGTATTGGCAATTACATTTTGCGATTAAATTCAAATATTTAGGGAAAAACAATTAATTCGTCGTGTGCGCGTAAATAATACATTTTCTCGAGCATTACCTTAACTAATAACCCTAACCTATCTGTGTTGTTAAATGCGATCGGTTGAGCTTTCGGCTTAAGTATGCAATCAAAGATAAACATGCAAGTATAATAATAACGTTTAGCTCGACTATTATGGTGGCGAACTGTACTAGAGAACAATGTACAACAACACCAATTATAATATCTTGACTACTTGCTACTTTAGTTTATAGTTTAGACGGGGTTTTTTTTTTTTTTTTTGATACCTAGGTTCATCACGCACAAAATGTGTACCCGGTAAATATTATCTAACATCGTATCAGACGAAAGTTTACCGTTTAATTATTTTCACCGTTTACGTTTAATTGTTTTTAATCGAGTGAATTTTATTACTCGACGCGACACGAAATCAAACGACGACGCGCAAATAAAATTACGATGAAAATCATTACGATATTATTATAATCACAATCGACGACGACACTGCGCGGGCTCGTCGGCGTCGAAATTAGAAAATTATTTTCAATCCGATTGCTCGTGACCCAATAACATTCGCGTTGACGGCCGGCCGTCACAATAGTAATTTGTACAGGTGTACCTCCCTATCGACGCGGGGAGAGAAACGCACCGGTGCAAATTAAATACAGTTATAGGCGAAATGGTTTTCGCTAAACTTTTTCGGGCTTCACTTAAATTTTCGTTTTCCAACAGACCGGAGAAGTTATTTTTTATATTGAGTTAACCGTCGACAACGCTATACAATTAATGTATAGTTTTGTCTTTGTAATTCACTTACAAGTGCCCCGGGGTTGTGTTTTACTTTTCTAATTGTCGTTGTAAATTGAAAATACAAACAAAAAACCAATTAACTAAATTTATCGATTTTGCTGTTGTGAATGTCTCTAAACGTTACAATACCTTCTACGCTAATCATTTACCGTAAACATTGTTGTATTCCGCACGCAAAACAAAACCGTGTCTAATTTATTATTTGTTCGAAATTACTCCGTCTCATTATTAAAATATATAAAATGCGTATTGTTTGTACCTGCAGTGGCGTAGATAGAATTTTTTTCCGGGGCGGGAGGTGGTGTTTAAGAGTCAATCTTTAATCACAGGTTAAAACGCCACTGTTTGTACCGATTATAAGCGTTCTTATTCTATACTAGCTGAATAACCCGGCTTCGCCCGTGTGCCAGTATAACTTTTTATTTTATCAGTTTTTTCATTTTTACCCCTTTTACCCCTTTTAACTCCGGTAGGTGTCGAATTTAGGAAAATCCTTTCCCATGGGGTCTCCGCTATATAAAACGAAACTGCTGACCAAATTTCATACTCAAAGCTCCAGCAGTTCCGGCCAGGCGAATTTTTCTAGTTTCACCTTTTTTACCCCTTTTAACCCCCTTAGGGGTCGAATTTTGGAAAATCCTTTCTTTAGGGGCCTCTGCTATATTAAATGAAACTATTGACAAAATGTAATACCACAAAGCTCCGGTGACTCAGGATTTTTTCCATTTTTACCCCTTTTAACCCCCTTAGGGTTAGGTTAATTTTCTTAATAATTCTCTCCGTAAAAACCATCCTCGTACTTCAAGGAATATTATAAAAAAAGAATTAGCGAAATCGGTTCAGGGGTTGTTGAGTTATGCGCTTACAACACATTTTGCGATTCATTTTTATATAATATAAGATTATTAGACGTCTATAATACTTCCCCGCCAGCGTGATATTTAAATTTTCTCTGATCGATCGGAATCGTTTAAATTCGTATTTCGTTGGCCGATTCGTGATAAATAATAATTACTTTATGCGCCCGTATCGTATGCGAATACAAATTATGAATTATATCTGACAAATCAGTCGACCGTCGTTTTCCTATTTGGGCTCGAAACCCCGTGTATATATAGGTACACTCGGGCGTGTGATGTAGGTAAACCCCTGTCAAAATGTGTATTGAAATAATACATAGCGGTGTGTGTGTGTGTGTGTGTATAATATGAGCCTATGTTTTCAAAAAAATGTTTATCATTTATGACGTTTGTAGAATGAAAATACATAATACATAAAAATAGCGCACGAGTATAACAATAGATTATATAATATACACATTACACACACACACACGTGTATATCGAACAAACGTTTTGGAAATTGAATAAATATACACTTAACTGTTTGAACATGTGGTTTGGTCGAAGTGTACTGCGTGTTACATTGCGCAAACCTTTTACATAATTTAGCACGCGAACTTAAAAACCGCTTTGACGAACATTAGTGCCATGCCTAATATACATCTCACCTCAAACACAAGTATTGTCGAATCATTACGGGGAAAAAAAAAAAAAATAAATAAATAAAAAACCGCGTCGGAAATTATTATGTGGCGAACCATTGTTTCGCGTGTTTACACTCGGGGTCTCTTATTTTATTAAACGGTTTCTACTCGTTCGACTTACATCTGTGAAACGGTGATGACATCTCACTCGACAACTTTTATTAAGTGGCACGTCGTCGCATACTGTCGCGCGGCGGGATCCGCAGTAGCTTTTTTTCTCGTTTTATTCAAAAAGTAAACTTCGAGTGTTCGTATATTTATTTTTTTATCGCGTAAAAAACCGAACCGAGAAAAATCGAATATTCGTATATTACTTCCAAATTACTATTCGTGGTGCCGACGCGCTAATCGAACCGGGTGAGTGTTGCATTTTTTAATTACGCGTCGTACAACTCGAGACGAGTACATATACTCTGCGACTATACACGTTAAAACAAAAAAAAACTTTTCTTTTTTTATTATAAATAAACGGTGTGAAAAAATAATCATCACGTTACAGTGATCTATTAAATTACAGTGGTTATAATAATATACTGTTTAGACGTGATAATTCAAAATATGTTTTAACATTTTATATTTTCTATCCGATTTCAAATTGGCCTTTGCGACATAACATAATATTATGTAAAGAGGCTGTTTTCAAACAAACGTTTTAGCCGGGCAATATCTATAACGCCGCTTACGGAGACGACAACGTTCGGTTTAATGTTACGCGTTACGTTTTATGCGTTTTATTTCAAATCAAATTAAAAAAAAATAAAAAAAAATGTATCGGTTCGTTTTTGATGAAATTCACAATAGGCTCGACGAGCGATTTTTTTTAACACGTCGTTTCGGCCGACGAAAAATATTTGAATGTCGCCGAAAACCCCCCGGCACGTTTGATTTGATATAATTTTGTAATATTTCAATGGCGAATTGATTAATATTTAATACATTTTTTTTCAGTACCACTGATAGTCGGTGCGATATCTGCGCGCGTGAAAATAATCGTCAAAAATGTGTAATTGATAACAAAAATATACAGATATCCCTGTGGTCGTGTTCGTGTAAATCGTACGCGCTCACGATTTATCAACAATATTCTCAAATAGGATGGAATAAAATAATAATGTTCGCGGCACGTTTTTTTCTAACTAAATGGCTCCCTACAATCGGTATGATTTGTGTGCTCGCGAATTTTCGTCGGATTTGATTTAAAACGGGACGCAATATAATATATAATGTCTAGGCGGGTGATTGTTTTAATTAATTACTAGTGAAAAATAGAAAATATATAAACAAAATAATTTTATTAATATCTAACGGTTAATGCTCATAAATAATAACAAAATATTATTAAATATTTAAAATTATTTCAATACAAACTATTAAATAGGTATTTAAACAAAAATAAAATAAAGGTCTTGCCTCGAGTATTACGTATTTGTGACAGTGCATTTTTACCTAACCCGACGATGATTTTTTATTCGAAACCGGTCGTGACATTTTTGCACTCTTACAAATTCGAGGTAAGACCTTTATTTTATTTTATTATTGTTTAAATATATTAATTAATAGTTTGTATTAATCTGATATGTTTAATTATATTTTGTTACTAGTGAAATAACGGCGCTGTTTTTTTTTTTTAATTTCGTCGGATAAGTTTATGTCTAGTCACTGAATGTGTCTTGTTTATCGATTCCGCTCGTAATAATAAACGTACACCGAGTTCACAGTATGCACGATGTAGGTGTGTCGTCGGTGAACTTATTTGTAAGCTATAAAATAGATTAGCGCTCGAAATATGTGTCGGGAGGGCGGCGAAACTCTCTCTCGCAGTTTACTCTTTGAAGTTTGAAGGAGAAAATTCCGGAAACACCTGTCATAAAAATACGCATATACTATGGTATGCTTATGGTTACGCGAATTCCGTACTATTGATTTAACTAATTACGTTTTCACAGTTGGTTTGTCTTTGTTTAATCATCAACCGTTATTTATTAATGTTGCGTGTATCGAGTAATCAATCGAAAACCATTTGTCAACATGGATTATGTGGTGTTTGACCATTAGATTAATTACATATTTGTGTGTATAATAATAATAACAACTCGTTGTTCTTTGTTAATTGCAGTAATGCGTGCGACAATCCGTTTTAGATTCTGGGAAAATTCGTGAAATTCACAGGACTCTTTCGATTTCGAGGCTAGAAAAGATTCGAAATTCTATACAAGTTTCTCTCGACAGTGAAAAAAAAAAATCCAGTAAGTCACGTTATGTTTTTTATAAGCGCTAGAAAATTAAATGAAATCAGATATTATTTCAACCGATTTCGATTTAGAAATAAAGGTCGATTCGTCTATACTGGTCTTCGCTAAGAATTGTTTTTCTAAAGTAACAGCTAATTGGTTTCAAATTCATGAAAACAATTCACCATAATCGATCACCCGTCACCTCCTGTATTTCATCCGAGCTCGTATTTCTTTTATAATCGAAGACACAATCGGGTCAAAACAAAACTTATAATTTCTTTGACTTTGTTTTATACGTTTTCAATTCCATGCGTATCGATTACATCGCGTAATATTACTGCAATAATATTTAAAAATGTGTACACTTAATATTTACACTGTTAATTAACTGTTGAACATACAGCGGACCCCTCCCTCCGCGAAATACTCTCTTTAGGTATGTTTTGGTAAACCGTAGCTTGTAGTAGGTTAGGTCTTAGTAAAAATCGTCGTTTGAAAATTATAGTATTTTTAAAATTTTTCAACGGCTCTAGCAAATCTTGAACTATTTCTCCCGACTAGTAATATTTTTAAATATAAAAAAAATAAAAAAATACTTACACATTAGGATATAAATATTTGATATTGGCGACTATGGAGGTATTTATAGGATACTTCATATATAGTTTTCGGGTATGCGTTGGGGGCGTATTAATAATTTAATCTCCTTCTATAATACAGGACGCCGTTCTTAAAATATGTTCTTTACTTTTATCCACATTTATAGGTATATATTATACATTGTTGTGTATATACTGTTTTTACAACTAGAATCTGTTTCCTATAGTAAATCAATTATGCATTTCAACTGTACAATACCCAAATGTACAGAATAAACGGTTACAACATTTTCAATGTGACATTTTTATCGTATAATATTTTGCGCTGCGAGACCTTTATTTTTCGTACGCGTCTCGGGGAAAAAATTTAGTGTTTACGACATATTATAAAATAAACATGTTTACATATTCTATTGTGCAGACGGTCCTCCGTAGGCGTAGATAAATGCTATTAAATTTACGCGGAAAAGACTCGCCCGGTCAACCGAAACTATTATAACCCATACATATTTCAGTGGGCGCGTCAATCAATCGTGTATCGATTAGTTATTGATTTTCCATTCGATAAATATTGCATACACTTTAATTATATACTCTTTTAAAACAAAGCAATACAATACGATTATATATTACACGAATAGGTCATTGCGAAATAAAACGTTCGCGCACATTTGTAGATTTATCATTTTCGACCGGCCGAAATCGAATAATTAGTCGGAGAATTTTAGTCGTTCGAGTTTTATTTTCATAATTTAACTACGTATACTCCAGCAGTCGGCCGTGTACCGTCATACTATATTTTCGATAACGATTATTCGGCGTTCACTAATATTTTAATATACTATTGGGCAGTGGTTCCCAATTAGTATATGAAGCCGCGGACAGCTAGCTAAAATTCAAATCGGTCCGGGGACCTCTTATTTGTGCGAATACTTACTTTTCGATTTTCTTTAGTTATGTTTTTTCTATGATTTATTTTAATTTTACACGAGTACCTTATTGTAACAATAGAAACACAGATTTTCTCAATAAACGATTTCAATAATTTCACTAAAATAAAATACAGTACTTCACGACCGCGGACCACCTAACATCGACACACGGGCCCCCGGGGGTCACTGCTATAGGGCATACCTATTATTAATCTTAACTTGAATAGCTAATCCCAAAAATTGGCGTTTTCCAGTAAAAATCATCGTATAAACTGTACAAATTACAATTTTCTAACCTCCACGAATACAATATAGTTACTAATATGTATATTTATTTTGTTATTTTGTTCGCGAGGAGCCTGATAGGATCCCATAACATTCTCTTACGGCTTCTTTCTATTGATAGAAATTGAAAACTTTTAATGTACTCGTATATATATATTTTGTTTTGAGTAGAGGAAGCCATTGGGGTGTACGGTTTTTAATTTGAGTCTAAAATTATTTCATAGTTTTATACAAAACATAAAAATAAAGGTCAGTTTATTATAGTACACACAGAGACGTATCTGTAGGTTTTCGAAACGCCCATAAGTTTTACACATTGGCTAAAATTTGTCTCGACGAGTGTAGGCGTTGTCGATAATATAGATTATAATTAATTCAGCATTACGATTTCGATTATTTAGAATTAAAAAACGACTTGAAAATTAAAGTTTAGAAAACGAATAAAAGTTTACTTGATCTAAAAATTCGCAATTCTCAATTTGTTTTATGGAAATTTAGGGCGGGCACTCCCAGACTTTGATCGAAATTTGGACGTTGATTTTTCAACAATCGCGAAAAAATCAAAAAAATAATACGATTGAAAACAAACCCAGTGTATAATTATCCACTAGTTTTCATAACTTTTCCGTTTGCCCAGCGCGTAAATTCGATTTTCGAAACGGCTGACATTTAAACAATTTAATGCGCGCGAGTTGACTTTTTAAATATTAATTTGGTTAAGTTCGTTGTTAATTAACCTAAATATATTTCAACTAGAACGCGAGATAGGTACCGCCTGCCTACCACCACCCGCCCATCTTGATAGGTGTAAGTTGAATCGCTTATCTATTTTAAATATTCATAATAGACGAGTGTAACTTTTATGTTGAAATAACTCGAGTTATATACGTGAAAAATATCAGCACTGCACCGGAGTTACGTTCGTTGACAGTTTTATCCGATGTTGTGAAAACTTTTCGAAAACTTTTCGGTCATCAAAAATCAAATACCTATTCTGGCGTAAAAATATCAACTCCATCGCGTATAACTTTTATCTTTGATTTTTATTGTTATATTCACGTTGGAAAACATGTCAAACGGCGGCGTGGGTTTTGAAAAAAAAAAAAACCTGCAGACGGTATTCTCCGACCCTCGGTTTTCGTTGTGAAATATATTTCAGTAATGGAAATGAAAAATACGAATTAAAAGTATGAGAAAACTCTCGTGGAACTACATTTTAGAAATTCGATTGAATTAACAAACACCCCCCCCCCCCCCCGATGTTGTGTCGTTACTTATTTTCAACTGCACCGCACTGCACAAATACGTGCACATTTATTTACGAACTAATATAATTAATTAGTTTATAAAATATAGGTCGCGCGCGATATAATATTATAAAACGTATTGTAACGACGTAATTTAATTAAATACGAACTTAAAATAATTAATTAAATCGACCGTGTGTCGTCGTCTAGGCGTAGTGTAAAAAAAAAAAAAAAAAATACAACACGTCGTATCTGTTTTTAATTTAATTTCATAAAATACGATAACGCTTGTGCGCGCCGCGCCGTTGAAATATTATGATAATAATATATAATAAAAAAAAAAACCACCGTCACCGGTAATGATATCACCCGAAGCGTTCGTTATTCGACTAATACTCGTATATTATAATATATTGTTTTAGATATCGTAAACGTTTATCGTCTCTTAATTGAACCGTCTGCGGCGGCGGCGGCAGCAGCAGTCGCAGTAACGACGAGAACGCGGGGGGGATATCGGACGCCGCCGAAAACCCTTAGGAAAAAAAAAAAACACAACAATATTGTTTTTCCAAAGCGCACCGTCGTCGCCGTCTCTGCGCGCGCGTCTAATAGTTTTCTCGATCAAACGGAATAAAGTCTCTGTTTTATAGCTCATTAAAGCCAGCGATCGTATTGGTCCCGAACGAAATATACACACCGCCCGCCCGAGCGCGCGCGGCACGGGCAGGATAAGCTGACAATAGTATACGGCAGTGGTTCTCAATGTTTTTAGGACCGCGACAAGAACATTTTCTTCCCGAAAATCTATCGCGACCCCGATACTTAGTGTTACATATTTTACAGAATAAAAAAGTAATTTAAAAAAAGCAAATTTTTTTCAATTGTTATTAGCCCGACTTTCGGCAGCGCCACGGGTTCTGTGACGAAAAAATGCCCATATGACCGACGTGTATTAATAATTATAGTTAATTGGATTGCGCCGACTTTATCGTCAAAAATACCCGTCGTAATATGAATAATTATCAGACGATTGTAAATAATAATAAAATTTTATACGATTTGAAAAAAAAAAAAAAATCATAAATTTCTTAAAATTTGTATAATTTTGAAAAAAAAAACTTTTCGCGCGACCCACAGTTTGAGAAACGTTGGATTTATCTATGCGAATATAATTTAAAAGAGAAAAAACGGAGGAGGAGAGAAATGTAGATATCGCGGCGGCGGCGGCGGCGCGGACACGCACACAAAAGGGGCGCCGGCGTCTGTTATCGAGCACAAGCGGAGGCGGCGGTGGCGGCGGCGGCTCACACGGAGGGATGTCAACAAGTAGCTCGGCGACTGGCCCGAGACGGGCCGAACTCGGTCGAACTTTGCCGACCGGCCGCCGCCGCCGCCGCCGCCTGCGGTATTGATTGTGGAACGGCGCCCGCAGAACACCCGCACCGGCGTCCGCGGCGTTACGCACTGCACACATAACACGCACCGGTCGGCGCGCACCACTCACCGCCGCCGCCGCCGTCACCCGGCCAGCCAGCCAGCCAAGCCAGCCAGCCAGCCAGCCAGCCAGCCAGCCAGCCAGCCAGCGCGCGCGCGCGCACAACGCACGCCGCCGCCGCCGCCGCCGAACACACCAGCGCGCGCACACGCGCACACACACACACACACACACCACTCGGACGCGAACGCGCGGCCGCCACACGCTCGTACCGCACGCCGACGTACTGCTGTGCCGCACACGGGCAGTCTGACGCGCACGGTTCCAACGGCGGGCCCCCCTCGGGTATTATAATTTTTTTTATTTTTTTTTTTTATTTATTTTTTTTCCGCGACGACGCGCCGACACCGCCGCCACACGCGCCGCTCCGCTAACTCGCGCTGCTCGCACTCGCGCACTAACACCAACACTAACACACGAGCGCGCGCGCGCGCGACGACGACGGCGACGACGACGACGACGACGGCGACGACGACCGCGTACGGCAGCAGCACCCGTACACACTAGCACACCGCCACCACCACATACACACACACACACCACCACCACCACCTACGACGACGACACGATGGCCGCGCCGCTCGTATGTACGCGATTTAGTGACAATTACGAACTGAAAGAAGAACTCGGCAAGTAAGTACACACCATGATACTACTTATAATATTATATTCGGGGATGGACGACGCGTTTTAATGATATTAATCTGAGGTGATTTCCTCGTCCGCGCGACGTATAGACGGGTTCGTTAATAATTGACGTGT